>JAZKJV010005215.1:0-566700 GCA_037367405.1 Ottelia alismoides | reverse complement strand
TGAAACTCACGGGAAGGTCTAGCATTATCTTCAACAAAAATGTGGTGTTGAACAGAGCGCGGGGTTATACCCACGAGATCTGACACCGTCCATCCTATAGCCTTACGGTTCTTCTCTAATACTTCTAACAGCTTCGTCTCCCATTCTACAGTCAACCAAGAACTAATAATGACAGTAAACTTATTCTATGATCCTGTAAGGAAAGTGTACTTGAGTATAGGAGGTAGTGGCTTCAACTATGGCAATGATGGATCATCAGGTACATCAGGCTGAACTACCACAGAATCTGGATCGGTGCTACATAGTGGAGATGACTCAGCTGTAGTACTATCCACCAACTGAACTGAAAAATAAGGAATCGGATTGCCAAGAATACACAGTAATTCGACCAAAGCCACGTCCGATTCATCATCTAATTCCCTTGATTGTTTCGAAGGAAGGGGAACATACAAGTCTGAATGGACTTCTATGTCATCAAGGAAATAGGGAGATGCATATCTCAAGAATACTGGAACTGTATCAACAACTACCCTGTGTACACTGTCATCTCCGGCAGAGAGTATCTCGCTATGTAATGTTGGATTCTGAGCCCAGATTCCAACTGTGCTAACTACATTGTAGTCTTCCTCTGAGAATGAAGAGAAATCTGTGCTAGACTCGGAATCAGGTCGTTGTCATTTTGTCTGCTTCATCTGTAATTCCACTTCTCCTCCTGGAGAGCGAAGCTTCATCATCCATGTCTGATAATCAAATGATGCTCCAGTGGTCTTAAGGAATGGCCACTCAAGGATGATATGTGAATCTCTCCAGTGATGAGGGATATCCATTTCAAGGACAGTGAAGTCTACCTTATAATCTTGTCCCTCAATAGATATAATGATGTTCTTGACCTCACCCTTAGCCTTCTTCATTGTTTTATCTACAAACTGAAGTATCGCTCTAGATTTACGTAAAGGCCCTAACTTCAATTTCTCATATCAGGCAAAGGGTAATAAATTGATCGGAGAACCATTATCCAGGAGAGTGCGTGCAAATGCTATCTCATCAATATGACTAATCACATAATGAGCACCTAAGTCTCTCTTCTTCTATGGCAATTTCTGGTTCTTGAGATAAAACATAGTGGCAACCGAAAGAATATGGGTCTTGATATAGCTGTTCGGTTTCTTCCTGCTAACTTTGCTTGATGTGCATCTCACCTTCATATACTTCTGAAATGCAGGATGAATGGTCACATACTCGTCAAATGGCACTTTAACCATGATATTATCTCGATAAAATCGTGCCATATCTGGATCATCTTTATGAATCTTATTAGTGAGGTGCTTTCCTACCGTAAGAGCACGGGGGAAAGGGATAGGCAGAGAATGAAGTGAAGACTCGGATTAATAAACAGAAACATGCACATTATTATCATTAGAAACTGAAATTTCAGACATGAATCTTTTACAATTGGAATAATAACTGAATTATCTACTTTAGGATAAGGAATGTCTGTTGAATGTGCATTCTCCTTGTCCGAAGGCGCAAGGTCCATTGTAGACTCTGAATCTAACGTGTGATGCTCCACTTTGTACTCCTCCTCAATCTTCTTCTGGAAGTACTTGCTCTCTGGTGAAGATGTTTGGTATCATCATCCTCTGAAGTCTCCTCAGGCTGAGCTTTAGGTCGGTCCTATCCATGTCCTTAGCCCGATCAGGTATGACCATGGTTTGTTCGCTCTTGAGAGATATATGATGAACATAATCAAACGGAGTGATCTTGTGTTCAGATTTGTGAAAATCTGAATAATATACATGATCCATAGAAAGATGTTGATGTGTCTTGTTCAGGCTATTGGGATTAGCCTGAACCTAGGCTGGGAATGGATGTAGAAGGAATATTGCATTCCATCATTCAAATGAGATAGATGGTTGAGATCAACTCTCAAATCCTGAACTTTGTTTTTGTAGGAACGTAACTCATCCAAAATTTGTCGCTGAAAATCTACTGAACCTAATGATGAATGCTATTGTCGGGAAGAAGAAGGATATTAAGAATGTGAAGATTGGACCTGATGGCCCATAGGAATGATGGGTATGATTCTGAACATGCAAATCCGCTGGCTCGCCTGGTACGTCTGTTGACGCCCAAATTGTTGTCGATGTTGTCTTGATACTTGATAAGGAATGACTCCTGACTCTGTGGTGTTGGAAGAGGTCTAGGAGTGAATGATGTGTTGTAAAATGTCCGGGGACATTGATAGGAGAATCGATCTCCAGAACCTCCCTGCCTGACAGGTCATTGGTGTACCATACACCATTTACCTCCCACACCTGGGAAGGCTCCTCGATTATTTTCTCTACATACTGTGGCTATTGCTGACAAGGATGAGCTAAAGGCTGCTCCTCAATAAATGGCTATAATGACCCGGACACCTGTTGCTCCTAAATGTGATGAACACGGTATACCGAAGCAGTAGATGCAGTCATGGCAAGTGCCCTCATCTTGGATACATTCTCAAAAAAGCTCCACCATATGTTTAGGCAGTTTGGATAAGTTACCATCCAATTCATTCTTTCGCCTATCTATCCTTTCGAATACTGTAAGTTTACCTGCTATTAATCCAATATCAAAAGGATCTATTGTATCCTCCACTCCCCTGCTGGATAAAAGTGGATTAGGGGTCTCTATCTGAGCTCTACTAGTGGTACGTGCTCTACTTGTTTTAGACATTCGCTCAAACACCTTCCAGACAGTGTCTGCTCCTCGTGATGTGTAGCTGCCTCCACAAGTAGCACTCACCAAACCCTGCACCTAAGGGTGTAGACCTATATACAAGGATAGAACCAAGACAATAGGTTCTAAATCATGACAAGGACATTTCTGCAAGAGTCCTTGAATCTCTCCCATGAGTCACAGAAAACTTCATTAGGTAATTGGGAGAAATTCGTGATGATTGAATGCATCAAGTTAGTTCTACTTAAAGGATAGAACTTCTTTAGAAAAAGTTCCTTTATCTAGACAAAAGTAGTAATGACTACTCCTAAGTTCTTCATCCAATAATCTGCCTTATCTTTTAAGGCAAAAGGGAGGGCTTTGAGCCTGATGTAGGTCTTGACTAACCTTCGGATGTCTAAGATTAGAACAGACTAGCTCAAAGTCCCTAAGGGAATGCATGTGGCTCTTCTTATGCATTCCCATGAAAATGTGGCAGCAAACTTAAGAATTGTGGCTGTAATTCATATTCAACTTCCGGTTCAGTTGGGCTTAACCAATTAGTCATTTGAAATCGCCGAGGATTATATGCTACTTTCATTGGTGCATCTCTACCCAACTACAACTGATCTAATTGAACTCTCATTAATGTTTAATTTTGCTCTGACTCTGCTAATATGGCCAATATAGTGCGCATTGGATCTTCTCGATCTTCCTCCTCTCCATTTCCATTTTTTTCTTAGGAGGCACCTTTAATGTATTTCGTTACCTTCATCAAACAAAGGGTTGGAGTGAGATGTAGAAGAAGAAAACGAAATTAAGTTGAACTCACCAAGGCAATGGTCTTCCTCAGTGAGTAAAGAAGGTATATAGGAATTGGTTGGGATATAACCAACTCCAAGGAGAGAATCATGATATACCAGTTTGAAAAGAGGTTTATTTCAAACCGGGATAGTCCAGCTAAGGAAGGAGTAAGAAGAGATTTGGACCGTTGAAGATGTGATATTTGGGTGATCAGTGAAAGGCTCGCAAAGTCCGAGCAAATATCCAACCAATTTTTCATCTTGGATTTCAAGAGGTATGGAATTTTGTGAATGCTAGATTTCAAGAGAACCTAATTCTACTGGGCATGTGAATGTGCAGAGTCATTCACACAAAAATGAATACAAACCATGGTTCATTCATCAACTCAACACTGAAGGCTGAGATGATGGCCTTATTATCTTGTCAAATTTTAATTGGTGATTGATTTAGCCAAAAATGAGTGGTCTTAAGTTCAGCACAAAGCGTGAACTCAGTCGGTGTGGTGACCACTCTAAATCTGGACTAAAGTCAACAATTAACCCACAATAAAGATCAATAAATTAGAACTAATGTGGAGTTAAAATTATTTTTAACTCTGCACAAATGGTGTATAGTGACAAGTATGCAGAGAGTTCGAACACAGGGAGCAAGCAGGGTAATTCAAAAATTCGTGCTCAAGTGTGTGTGTGATGTGTCAACACTAAGCAATCAAGCAAAGGGAATTTTTGTGGGTTTTTAGTTTTAAATTTTTTTTAATTTAATTTAATTTTTAATATTGTATTTTGGTTTTTAATTTTCTGATTTTTATAATTTTATATTTGATATATTTTTTTTTTCAATATTGAGAAGTAAAGACAATATAATAAAAGATAAGGTAAAATATTTATAAAATGGTGCAAAAATAACCAAAAATTCAGGAATAAAATATTTTTTGATATTTTTATGGTTTTCTACTGTTTTTGTGATTTTTGGGGATTTTTCAAGGTGTTTTTGATATTTTTAATTACTGAAATAAGGCAAAACCAGTGGAAATAGGCTGGCTGTGACTAAAATGCAAGTTAAAATTATCAAACAGCAACCAAATTTTTTCACACTATTTTTTAAATAAAAAGGACAAAATGAAGAACAAAAAGAATTGAGTTTGTGATTTTTGGATTTTTCTACTATTTTATATATTTTTTTGAAGTTTTTGAGTGTTTTTAAATTTTTAGTGTTTTTCTTTTGAGATTTTTAATGATTTTTGGACTGACACTAAAATAGGATAAAATAGCACTAGGTAATTTTTTTGGAATTTTTGAAAGGGTTTTACTATTTTTTTGGTATTTTCTAAGCTAGAAAGTACACAAAAAGTATGTTTTTGACCAGCTCGAGATTCCCAGCGCCTGGGCGGTCCGCGACCGTAGCTTCGTGCTCCTGGAAGGTTGTTCTGTCGACCGGAGGCGGCAAAAAGAGCGGAAGAGCTCCGAAGGTCCACAGCCACGCCAAAGGCGAGGAGGCGGTCCCAAAAGCTCCAGCCGCTCGCAAAATCACCTCCAGCACCTGGTCGTTCCGGATTCCTGCAAAAATTGGTGAAGGGGGGTCGCGGGCAAAATGCGCGACCCTCCCAGTGGAGACAAGGGGGGCTGTAGGCGGATGATGGTGGAGAAACGAACTCACCGGAGCTTGCTCCGGCGAGGTAGAGGCGACGACGAATGAGTGAATCTCAGGCGTAATGGAGGTTGCCTAGGGGTTCCTAATGCTATCAAGATTAAAGACAAGCAAAAACAAGAAGGAAAACGTACCTCCAGGGCTGTAGACCCGAGGTTTGAACCTCACGGCCGCAAGGCCGGAGATGGAGTTGGAACGCGGTCTTAGGTGCTCACCGCACCTCGACTGAGACGTGGAGAGGATGCCCTGTCACTGGAGCTCCGCTCGATCCACGCCCGGAGGGTTTTGGCGCCCAAAACCGGTTCAAAAAGCGGGGGAAGATGAAGGGGCTGGTTTTGAAGATGGTCGACGGGCGAGTTTCGAGGAGGAGTCACGGGCGAGCCACAACGATCTAGAAAGATCTATTAGGTCGGCGGCCTAGGTGGATCTACAGGGAAGATTATTGCAGAAGAAACTTTCGCGAAAAGATGAAAGGATCAGCCCCCAAAAAATGTTAAAGACGGGTCAAAAACTTCCCTGACAACAGCTACAGGAGTAGGACCAGGGAGTTGACCCGAGGTCAACTCTCCTAGTCCCCTGGTTGGTCCACGTGGACCAACCAGGAAAAACTCCTGGAAAAAGGTTTAAAAATTATGTAAAAAATAGAAATAGGCCGAATTAAATAATACTTATAAAATAAAAAATATTCGTTATTTTATGTAGTATTTTATTATGATTTTTAATTATTTTTATGAGTTAGATTTTTACAAGTTTGCATTTATACCCTTTATAGTATATATATCTATATATTTAAGTATTTTATTTTTATTTAGGTATTTTGCTTTTATTATTTTTATTTAGTATTTTATAAAATTATAGAATACTTTTATTTACACAAATATATTTTTATTTTATTTTTCTGATTCATTTTGTATATTAAATAAAATACAAGAGTATGTTATATAGGTATGTACATAAGTATGTATCTATGTATTGTGTATACATGTATTTTATTTTATGGTTGATTTAGGTTTTTATTCCAATTTTAATGTACATAATTATTATAAGTAATATTTACAACATTATAAAAATATAAAATTATAAAAATAATAAATAATTAATAAATTGAATATTTCATTATGTACAAGTATACAATTAGGGTCCAAAACTCAACTTTCAAACCGTAGCTCCGCCAAATGCAAAACCACCGCCATTAATTAGCTTATTTTCTTCTATATACAATTAAAGGTGAGTACGCTGCATTTGGAGTTGTCGTTTGTGAGATACGGGTCTGGGAAGTTGGGATTTTGGATTCTTATTCAGACCATAACTTTTTATCTGTACATTATTTTTCTGTGAAATCAATTTTGTATTTTTTTATTAATTTATCTACAACTTTCATGTTCAAAGTTTCTTTATTTGATGTATAAAAAGTGGAACCAAAAATAGGTCCCAAAATGAATAAAGAATGAATAGAAGGTATAGGTATTTTATCTGTACTTTGGCCCTTATCTCCCCCTACTTTATTCCTTGTCGACCTATTCATCAAGATGCCTAGGTCTCGGGGGTTTTGGGTCATAAGATATTTACAATATTTTATTCTTTTTCTTTTCTTTATTTATTCTATAATTTTGGCCTTAATTACAGTATTTTGTACACTATCTGAATGCACATGCATGAATGCTAAGATGCTCTATTTAAGGGTATTTACAGGCATTTGCTAGGGTTTTTGGTGCCAAAATGATAGAATAAAGATGATGATGTGGATTCATCATCCCCCTATACTTTACCTTTGCTAGTCCCTAGCAAACACTTATGCAATAAGTGCAAAAAGAAAAGAAAGAAAAGAAAAAGAAGAACTTGGACTTTATTCAATTATCAAACTTGTCTTCACAAAATCAAAGTTTGGAGCTTAAGTCGGACCTTTGGAACTTTAGTGTGGGCGGAACCTTATTGAGAACTGAATTTGAAATCCAACAGTCCCTGAGAATCCCAAAACTCTGCCCAAGTCTCCTCAATAGCCAGGTCAGAAATATCTCAATTCATACGCAAACTCTTACGACTATGAATCTGACTCGTACAGTGTAAGTGATGGTGGCTCTCCCCAACTAGAATGGCAAAGGAACTGACTTCTCCAGTACGACAACCCAATGATTCCCCAATCCAATGACTCCATCCTCGAGGAGCGGGGTATTCCCTTCTAAGTTCAAGTGGCAACCAGCTCAAGAGGAGGGGGTGAAGAGAAGAATGGACGGTAGCCAGTGTAGCTACCTATCCTTGGATGCAAGACCAGTGTAGTCAAGTCATCCTGCTGCAGGCTCACATATTTGACTTTGGAACTCAAGCTTGCTTATTGACCTTTGTACATAATTGCAGGCTTTTTATTTTTGTACATGCCTGAACTTTTTTTTTTTGAAATACTATTCACAGCAGCATTTACATAAGGAGTTTTTCCTCTTGAGCCAATAGACTATCCCTCTTTTGAAGCTTTATTGCAACCCACAGCCTCCTGTCTTTAGACTTCCTAATCACTGAACGGGTTGGGGTGCACTTCCCTCCCTAGAGGAGGACAAGTGTTTCCACTTGTGTGCGTCTCATACCGGCAAATCCAATCCCCTCACCACTCCAACTGAGTTGAGCCATGTGAAAGGTGCAGGTGTCCAAGTTAGGTCATTATCAACAAGAGTCATGCATGTGCTCCGAAATACTCTACTTAGGCAGTCAAGAATCCATTGAACCAAGTCCCGTGATTCTCAAAGAATTAAGTCAACTAGACCTGAAGTACCTCAAACCCAGTTCCTATAAGGTTCCTGTTATTAGGTAGATTTTAAGGTCCAATCAAGCTCCAACCTCCGGATTTTACTTAGACTTGTTCAACTATCAAACTCAATCCGAAAAATGCGAATGCTATGCAATGGAATGCAGAAAATATTTTTGTGACGCAATTTTCAAAGATTTTGAACTTTTTATGGGTTTTTGAAAATATGATGCAGGCATATGCAGATGCATTTTTTGTATTTTTTTCAAAAAGATTTTTCAGATGTTTTTGGATTTTAATTTTGCAAATGTTTTTGGGATTTTTGAAAAGAAAAAGATTTTGGCTGAAAGCTAGGTAAAAATATGTACACGGGAGTGCTTCTTATATATACAAGAAGTGGATTTTAAGAATTTACAAGGGTAAGTGGTCAATTTTATACATATATACATATAGTGGATTTTGGTGTGATGTGTATATTCCTCAAACTTATTTGAAAACCATTTACACACAATTTTTGAAAACTATAGTCCAAAATAGTTTTTACAAACATTTTACACACATTTGAAAATCATTTTGCAAAGGCTTTTCAAACAGTATATATAGGTTTTTCAAATCATTTTTGCAACCATTTTTCAAACCATTTGCAAATCATTTTTCAAACATTTTATTTCACACAAAGAAAAGAAATTTTATAAACCACACATTTTACACAGGTTGAAAACACGAAACAAAATATTTTCAAAATAGTTTTCAATAGATGTTCACAAAGATTTTCAAACTATTTTTCAAACATTTTGCAAAAAACATTTTCACCTGATTTATTAATTAGTAAATACAAAAAGAATTTGAGGAATAATCACATCTTTTTATTAAGGATTTTTAATGAATTTTAAAGAATTATTAGCCATATTATTAGGAAAATACGAAAGTACGAGTTATGGCTAAAGTATATACGTAGTATATACGACCCCCCTATACTTAGCTGGAGCTATGTCCTCATAGATCGGAGAGAAAAGAGAAGACATAACTCGTACTAAGTATAGACAAGTCTAAATAAAAAAGAATAAATGAATGAATCAATGAATGAGAAGTTGACCGTCCCCCCTATACTTAGGATCAAATAATCCTAAGTATAGCAGACTGTACACAACGCAGGGAGGGTCAAGGGTGGGAATGAACAGATCGTACTCAGATTGTCTCCCCCTATACTTAGGGTAAAATATCCCTAAGTATAGACAAGAAGAGGAGACAATGGAGAGGATCAAAGAATAGAACAACTCGGGGTGCACCCCCCCCTATACTTAGGACAAAGTACGTCCTAAGTATGGAAAACTGTCTACAAGGGCGGCACCTTTTCGATAGATGAAGAAGATAGAAGAGGAAAAGAAGAAAAGAAGAAAAGAAGAAAAGAGATGAAGATGGAAGACGAGATCGTGAGGATGTACACGTCACTCCCCCTATACTTAGGGTAAAAGAAGCCCTAAGTATAGGCAACAACAGGAGTGATCAGACGGACGAAGAAAGAACACTCAACTCATCTACCCCTCCTATACGTAGGACAAAGTACGTCCTAAGCAAGGCAAACACGAGAAATGGGTAGACGAGCAAAAACGGGAGATGGAAAGAGAGTCACAGGATAGAATCTACAACATAAATGGGTGATCATCAGAAGGTGGAAAGCAAACCTTCTTGCGGGACCGCTGAGGGATAGATCGGATATGGTGTATGTCGACATCGGGGTCCACAGTGGACGGAGGCCGATCAGGGTCGACACGGTGAAGGCCCTCAGTGGAATCAAAACGGAAAGGGACGAACTGATCGATGGAAGCAGTATGGCTCGGTTCTCCCTTGGTGGTCCTATGGTGTGAAGGCACGGACGGGTGGTTGGAAGAAGTACGACTAGGTCCGGCCTTGGAAGTCTCGCAGATGTCAAAGTGAAATGGGACAAACTCATCATCCTCGGAAGAAGTGTAATCAGAGTCGTCCTGCGAGTCCTCGTCCAGGTCAAAATCAAAAGGAACGAAATCATCAGTGGAAGTATACGAACTCAGATCGTCCTCAAGAGTCTCACCTGAATCCTTGTCTTCAACAAGAGGTCTGAATTTATCAAAATAAATGGCAGCATCATAACCGACCTCAATCATCTTCACTTGTGAAGGGCCATGAACGGATTTATTAGTGGAAGTAGTCAAACTAGGTCCGTCCTGTCTAGTCTTACATAGGTCATTTGTTGCCTTATGAGGTCTCTGAAAGTAATGGGCAACTTCATAAGCATCCTTAATTATCTTGGTATCTGCCCCCTGATCAAATGGTTCAATCACATAAATACTCTGGATCTCATCAACACATCGCCACACACCAGGAGGAGGAACTGCGAGGTCTATGCTTTCCGATTTCCTCCCCTTTCGGGGGATTCGTCGGGTCTCATCAACGGTCGCTAAGGAAGTATCTCTAGTAGCATCAGGTTTGTCACAGGCCTCAGAGTCAGCTATGATCGGTGAAGGTGCATCAGGTGCAGGTCTCTGGTCAACTGTAGGTGCGGTGATCGACACTTCGTTCCCGTCAACAGGACGGAAACAAACCTCTCCTGATCCATAATCAATAACGACCCTCGCAGAGGCGAGGAATGGTCGTCCCAGGATGATTGGAGACGGCTCCCCTGTGGAGTTCTCCATGGGCAACACGACAAAATCAACATTGTGGCTCGTGCCCTGAATAGAAATGACGGCGTTTTCAAGGATACCCTTCGGCCTCTTGATGGATCCATCAGCAAACTGAACGATCATCCTGATTTTCTTGAGAGGCCCTAAGTGAAGAGACTGTACCAGCGAGAAGGGTAGTATGCTAATCGAAGCACCGCCGTCTAGGAGAGTGAGATCACAAGTATGGTCAGAGATGGTGCAAGTGATGAAAGGTGTAGCTGTGTTCTTCCTCTTGGGAATGGGACGGTGTGTGATGGCGAGGGCAGTGGCCATGGTCAGAATGTGACGCTCAGATCTGCTCCTCCGCTTTCTCTTCTTGGGAAGAGGAGCAGATAATTGGGTCATGGCCTGCTGAAGTGGGGCACGGATAATCTCATGAATAGTAGCCACCACTTCGGGTTCAGATAACATTTTTTTAAATTTTTGGACTTCCTCCATACAAGGGAGGAAGTCGGAATTAGCATATACACGAGGTATGCCAAGAGCAGTCTGTACAGCGGCGTCCTCGGGGTCAAAGGTGAGACTGGATGTGAATGGGTGTGTGGTCCAGGGTTCTGGCAAGTGGACTCTCTCCTCAAAATCTTGATCAACCAAGTGTCTCCTGAAATCTTTTTGAATTTTTAAATTTTTCTCATTTTTTTGTATTTTGGGCGATTGCAAGCTCCCATGATTACCTACAAGTGAAGCCGTATTCCCGACGAAAGGAGCATTAATCTGATTATTCCTCAAGATAGCAAGATTATCATTCAACAAATCAATGCGCTTTGTCATCCGATTCAAGATATCACTCATAGAGATCGAGGGAGGTAACTCCATCAGGTCATGCTCGGGTGGATGTGAAGGTGGAGGCGGATAATATACAGGTGGGGATGGAGGTGGGTGAAAGTCCGAGTCGTGATACTGTGGCTGAGGCGGGTATGTACAAAAATCAGAAAAAATAGGAGGAGGATCCTCCTGATAAAAGGGAGGTGGACCAGCCGGAGCGAGCGAGGGGTCCGCAAAGTCCGGATAAAATGCACTCCAGGGGTCCATCTCGAAAACAAAAGGAAGTGATTCGGGGGAGCACGAAGGTCAAGTCAAGAGAGTGAAGAAAAAGGCGCAAATGCGCAGAGATGATATAGGACACACACGAAACAATCACAAACAAAAATGAAACAAATCAAACCCTCAATTCACCTACTCAACTCGGTAGAGACCGCAAAGAGCGGTCTTTTTATCTTGTCGGTTTTAGAGTTAAGTGAGAAGTCAAAGAATTTCACACACACTTAGGGGCTTGATGGGATTTGGGCACTAATCCTTAAGGTGTGCGCGACCAAATAAAAGCGAAGACAATGAGGGGATTACTCGTCCCAAGAGAATATTTTCCTTTTGGTCGATTTTAGGGTCGAGTATTATTAGCAGTCCCAATTTTATTGGTTGTTACTTTTTTTTTGGATTTTTAGTAAAAATGCACGATCCTATCGGGGATTCAATTCCTTTAAAATCCTAGGTTGGCAAAATCAGAGGTAGAGAGGCGGAAAAGCAATGCAAGCGACCAAAACGATGATGGATGCTAAAGCGTAAATGCTCACCTTGCCTCCAGCACTCTACATGCAAGGATGCTTAGCAGAATTGAATCCTATATATATGCAAATGCAAAAGCCGATGAAATCGCCCTAAGTTTCAAAAATTGCTATTAGCGGGAAGAACCACAAGTTGACTGCCAATCCTCAACCCTAGAGTCCGGTCTAGGCTCACCCCTCCTCTGCTCAACAAATTGAGGGTAGGAGAAAGCGCTTTGCGGGGAGAGCTCGCGGCGCGACGGATCGAAGATGATGAATCAACTGTTTAAAATTTGACTAAGTCCAAACGAGGCTATAGGTACATGCAATGTCGATTAAGGTGTTTGGACCTAATGCTACGCAAGCAATCCTAAAAGCTAAGGGCTCAATCACACAAAATAAATAAAATCGAAAAACAAAACAAAATAAAAAAATGCGATGAAAAGCCGTAAAAACCGCGAGAGCCCCCAAGTGAACAATCACTTGGAACTTAGGCTCGAATGTCCGAGTTCGGGAGTACCTGTATTATTACAAATAATAGTGGTCTCTCTCTCACATAAATTACACAAATAAATGCAATAAAAGAAAATGCAACTAAGATAGAGTGCGGTCTTCAAAAATTCTCTTCTCGTCTCCTTGGTGCTAGGATGTCTAAGACGGCTTCACGTGGGTGCGTAGGCGCCTAGGGTGGAGTGCCTCCCTCGATCCGCGGTACCTCGCACAAAGTCAACAAGAGAGGGGGTTAGACCGATCAAGAGATATATCAAAAATAAAGAAAATAAAATAGTGAAAAATAAAAGCCGCAAAATAGACAATCAATCACAAACACAAACAAGAACCGAACTACGCGCTGTTGCTCCCCGGCAACGGCGCCATTTGATTTAGCCAAAAATGAGTGGTCTTAAGTTCAGCACAAAGCGTGAACTCAGTCGGTGTGGTGACCACTCTAAATCTGGACTAAAGTCAACAATTAGCCCATAATAAAGATCAATAAATTAGAACTAATGTGGAGTTAAAATTTATTTTTAACTCTGCACAAATGGTGTATAGTGACAAGTATGCAGAGAGTTCGAACACAGGGAGCAAGCAGGGTAATTCAAAAATTCGTGCTCAAGTGTGTGTGTGATGTGTCTACACTAAACAATCAAGCAAAGGGAATTTTTGTGAGTTTTTAGTTTTTAATTTTTTTTTTTAATTTAATTTAATTTTTAATTTTGTATTTTGGTTTTTAATTTTCTGATTTTTATAATTTTATATTTGATATATATTTTTTTTTCAATATTGAGAAGTAAAGACAATATAATAAAAGATAAGGTAAAATATTTATAAAATGGTGCAAAAATAACCAAAAATTCAGGAATAAAATATTTTTGATATTTTTATGGTTTTCTACTGTTTTTGTGATTTTTGGGGATTTTTCAAGGTGTTTTTGATATTTTTAATTACTGAAATAAGGCAAAACAGTGGAAATAGGGCTGGCTGTGACTAAAATGCAAGTTAAAATTATCAAACAGCAACCAAAATTTTTCACACTATTTTTTAAATAAAAAGGACAAAATGAAGAACAAACAAGAACTGAGTTTGTGATTTTTGGATTTTTCTACTATTTTATTTTTTTTTTTTTGAAGTTTTTGAGTGTTTTTAAATTTTTAGTGTTTTTCTTTTGAGATTTTTAATGATTTTTGGACTGACACTAAAATAGGATAAAATAGACACTAGGTAATTTTTTTGGAATTTTTGAAAGGGTTTTACTATTTTTTTGGTATTTTCTAAGCTAGACAGTACACGAAAAGTACGTTTTTGATTTTTAATAAATATGAAAATAAAATAAAATCAAAAACTTAAATATTGGCGTGGAAGAACAAGTTCCCAAGTGCTTAAGTTCAAAATTTGAGAATTTTTGGATATGAAAAGAGTGTCTAATTAATTAGAACAAACAATCAAACATTAACAGGCCTGGCAGGGGCTTTTCTGCAAATAGACAAATCTCTAGGGGCACATACAAAATTTCCACACAAAAATTTGAACTGCATACAATATTTTCTGGACTCAATGTTAATAATAAAACCCGCAAGGGCCTTGCCCGCAAAATTCCCAAGGCGCGCGTGCCAAGCACGTGCGCCTGGGAGGGATGTTTATGCAAATAGACAGAAATCAGAGGGCCTCTGTGCAAATTTTTCCAGAAATTTTATACTACAATAAAACTTTTAAGGACCAGAATTAAATAACAAGACAAACACGGGTGCCCTTGCAAAAGCACCAAACCCACGTGCGTTGCACGCGCATCTGGTAAGGGCACCAACGTAATATTACAGAACTAGGGGTTCGTAATGCAATTTCTACAAAATTTTTAAAGCAGCAACAGAAAGTTTTAATACTTAAATACTAAATACAAAAACGGCCTGGGTGGGTAAGCAAAATTACCCAAGCCTTGCGCGGATCCGACGGTGGATGCGCGTCACTTGCCACGTGTCAGTCCGCGAGAGCCCGATACCGCTTCGTCCGTGCGGCTAGGATTAGATCATTCTCGGCGATCGAACGACTGAGGAAGGCTTCGAATCGGACGGCGGCTGCTGTATCTGGAGAGACCTTCTTGATCGAACGGTGCGGAGGTCCCCCGCAAGAACACCGAAGAACTCGAGCATGGCAAGTTGTGATCGGCCCACGCTCGAGATTCCCAGCGCCTGGGCGGTCCGCGACCATAGCTTCGTGCTCCTGGAAGGTTGTTCTGTCGACCGGAGGCGGCAAAAAGAGCGGAAGAGCTCCGAAGGTCCACAGCCACGCCAAAGGCGAGGAGGCGGTCCCAGAAGCTCCAGCCGCTCGTAAAATCACCTCCAGCACCTGGTCGTTCCGGATTCCTGCAAAAATTGGTGAAGGGGGGTCGCGGGCAAAATGCCGCGACCCTCCAGTGGAGACAAGGGGGGCTGTAGGTGGATGATGGTGGAGAAACGAACTCACCGGAGCTTGCTCCGGCGAGGTAGAGGCGACGGCGAATGAGTGAATCTCAGGCGTAATGGAGGTTGCCTAGGGGTTCCTAATGCTATCAAGATTAAAGACAAGCAAAAACAAGAAGGAAAACGTACCTCCAGGGCTGTAGACCCGAGGTTTGAACCTCACGGCCGCAAGGCCGGAGATGGAGTTGGAACGCGGTCTTAGGTGCTCACCGCACCTCGACTGAGACGTGGAGAGGATGCCCTGTCACTGGAGCTCCGTTCGATCCACGCCCGGAGGGTTTTGGCGCCCCAAAACCGGTTCAAAAAGCAGGGGAAGATGAAGGGGCTGGTTTTGAAGATGGTCGACGGGCGAGTTTCGAGGAGGAGTCACGGGCGAGCCACAACGATCTGGAAAGATCTATTAGGTCGGCGGCCTAGGTGGATCTACAGGGAAGATTATTGCAGAAGAAACTTTCGCGAAAAGATGAAAGGATCAGCCCCCAAAAAATGTTAAAGACGGGTCAAAAACTTCCCTGACAACAGCTACAGGAGTAGGACCAGGGAGTTGACCCAAGGTCAACTCTCCTGGTCCCCTTGTTGGTCCACGTGGACCAACCAGGAAAAACTCCTGGAAAAAGGTTTAAAAATTATGTAAAAATAGAAATAGGCCGAATTAAATAATACTTATAAAATAAAAAATATTCGTTATTTTATGTAGTATTTTATTATGATTTTTAATTATTTTTATGAGTTAGATTTTTACAAGTTTGCATTTATACCCTTTATAGTATATATATCTATATATTTAAGTATTTTATTTTTATTTAGGTATTTTGCTTTTATTATTTTTATTTAGTATTTTATAAAATTATAGAATACTTTTATTTACACAAATATATTTTTATTTTATTTTTCTGATTTATTTTGTATATTAAATAAAATACAAGAGTATGTTATATAGGTATGTACATAAGTATCGTATCTATGTATTGTGTATACATGTATTCTATTTTATGGTTGATTTAGGTTTTTATTCCAATTTTAATGTACATAATTATTATAAGTAATATTTACAACATTATAAAAATATAAAATTATAAAAATAATAAATAATTAATAAATTGAATATTTCATTATGTACAAGTATACAATTAGGGTCCAAAACTCAACTTTCAAACCGTAGCTCCGCCAAATGCGAAACCACCGCCATTAATTAGCTTATTTTCTTCTATATACAATTAAAGGTGAGTACGCTGCATTTGGAGTTGTCGTTTGTGAGATACGGGTCTGGGAAGTTGGGATTTTGGATTCTTATTCAGACCATAACTTTTTATCTGTACATTATTTTTCTGTGAAATCAATTTTGTATTTTTTTATTAATTTATCTACAACTTTCATGTTCAAAGTTTCTTTATTTGATGTATAAAAAGTGGAACCAAAAATAGGTCCCAAAATGAATAAAGAATGAATAGAAGGTATAGGTATTTTATCTGTACTTTGGCCCTTATCTCCCCCTACTTTATTCCTTGTCGACCTATTCATCAAGATGCCTAGGTCTCGGGGGTTTTGGGTCATAAGATATTTACAATATTTTATTCTTTTTCTTTTCTTTATTTATTCTATAATTTTGGCCTTAATTACAGTATTTTGTACACTATCTGAATGCACATGCATGAATGCTAAGATGCTCTATTTAAGGGTATTTACAGGCATTTGCTAGGGTTTTTGGTGCCAAAATGATAGAATAAAGATGATGAAATGTGGATTCATCAGTGATCAAATACAAATCTTGTCAGAGTTACGAGCTGTTAGGAACCTAAATTTCCTTACAAACTATCCCGATTCCTATGACTAGTTGCATTCATTCTCAGCCAGTATAGAGGTAAGTCAGACCGTATAAATATGGCTACTCATTTACTTAAGTATCGGGCCTTGCGCGATGTCCTCTAAACCCTCCACTCTGCTAAGGAAATCCAGACCATTTACCGGCTTCCCTAGATCCTCACTGAAAAGCGGCTAATCATTTTTGTTGAATTCATATGAAAATTCGTGGCATGACTCTGTCCTAAGTTCGTCCCTCTCGTACTTGAAATGTACATACAATCAATGAGGGTTTTACTGCCTGGAAAACAAGGTTTATTTTATTCCATTTTTAGGTCAACTTGCAGCAATTCAGTTAAGAGATTTGGTTATTGCTCGAATTTAAGTGACCACGATCATCACCTAACGTACAATCCCTTTTCCTTTATTCCTTAAGTTGGTGAAAACTGCGGGAGAAATCAGAAAATGGAATGCAATCGAAAATCATTCATGCATGCAGTCGTTAGAAATACTTACAGCGCTTCCCAACACTCTCCAAGTGAATGCAGAATAGAATTTATAAATCTAACTATATGATGCAAGTCGAAAATCCGCACCTAAGCAACAGTTCTATTAGCGATGAAGAAATCAGTTTATTTAACTAAGTAGAACGTATGCTATGTACATCTATGAATCTCCTAAGATTTTTGCAATTGTGAATCTTATGAGATTTGTGAAGTGTGCTTAAGTTACGAAATAGATCAAGCAATGAAATGACCTACGATCTTTCTATCTGACATAAAGCTTGAGTCTAAAACGTCACTCAAGTTGAGAACCACTCACGACACAACTACACACAAGAGTAAATAAAGTTATAGAGGCCTTTGTTTACATGTGCGAGATCTCAATCGAGAACCACTGTAAAGGGCAATGGAATAAAATTCTACTAAGCTAATTATTTTCTCCATTAATTAATTGTCTCATGGCTCTCCAACAAGTCGCTCCAAGCTTCTTGCTACTGTGGTCCTTCAGAAATAATCAGCTCCACAGGTCTACCATAAAATAATGGAATATAAGGAACTTTTTAGAGAGAGATAAAAGAACATAGTTAAAAATACATCACAAGATCAATACAACAGAGAAACAAGCTCAACAAGAATTAAGCTCAAAAATTACTAAGAAGATATTTGCTCCTAAAAATAATCACAAAATGTGTCGCATCCTCGGCAAAGGTGCCATATGATGAAGCGCTAAATGCATGTATTAATTTCGATCCGTTGTAGCAAGGGCACTTAGCATCTCATACAGAACCGAGAAAGAATCTCAGTGACGAGGTTCTCGACTTTAATTTTAACCTGGGAAGTTCAGGGTGAAACACTAGGAAACGAGCAATTTGTATATTAAATTTGGCATCATATATTTCAAATAGTAATTCTATGTCTAATTATGTAGAGCGGATGCACAAAACTCAATACAATAGATTTTTAACACAATTTTTATGCAAATTGGATTGAAACAAAAGTGCACAAACAACATGAATAGGACAACAGCACTTAAAAACACAAGATAAATAACTTGGATTATTACACTAAATTAATCAATTAAGATATCAATTAAATAATATAGGAAATTGGTCTCAAAAAGCCTGCCTCATGTTAATCAAATCTTCACTCTAATGACTTAATGGTTTCAATCAACAATTAATTAATTTAATGACCTAATAATGATCAAAGTTAATTAATAGTAGATCATTACGAATCAAGATAACTTGTAAGTTCAAATGTTCACTCAAAGTACTTTTTCACCAATAATTCATGAATTAATCAAGCACTTTAAACAAAGAATAATTAATGCGTGAATTTTAATCCAAAGTCATCCGCAAAGCTTGCTACAAGATAGAGTATTAGAGAAGCTTTAAAACGAGACCAATCACCTTAATCGGACTTGAGGATAATAAGTTATTCAATAATGAATCCATGGGTATAAATGTAATAAAAAACTTCCAAGTTTTATTGCAAAATAGGACAGACAGGGACTAAATTATAAATAAAAGAACTCACAAGTGCTAACATGTAAATAATACACAGGCAGAAGGACTTATCTACAGCATAAGAAATTTAGAGGACCTCCTCTACAATTATCCCACCCGCATGCGCAAAACATGTGATGTACTAGGCTCGGTCGAGGAGGCTCGGGCCACGTGTCAACTCCTGGCGCTTCGCTGGTGGCTAGGAATTAGGCTCGACACACAAGCCTGAGGTCTGAATTGTTGCTTCGGATAGCAACATGGTTGATCTGGGACCGTTGGATTTCGCCCAAATCGAAGAGATCAAGGGTATCTGATTCTCGGTTGTTCTTGGACTCCTCCATGTGTGGCGAAGGCGTGGCTGTGCTCCGACGAAGGCTGAATGGCTCCTTCATGCTTCCTGTTGCTCTTTGAAGATCACAGAACCTTCGTTGAGTATCGACCATGATGATCGTTGCTCGGAGGAAGCACGCCGATGCCTGAAGAGCTCTATTGATGAATCGTCACTGGAGAGAAATTGGAGATCGGAGCTATGTTCCCATCTCCGACCATTGAAGCCTTTGGAAGTCCTGCATGGTTAGTAAACACAAAGTAAGCACTTGTGGATATTTTAAAGTCTAACATGAAAGGAATGGCGGGCTACTCGAAGGTGGAAGACTGAGCCCTAATGGGTGTCCTTCATGTAGAAGACGGCAATGGAGTCGAATGATCACAACGATGGAGAAATGGATCGAGAACGAGGGAAGATACGCGTGAATGAGTGACCAATGGTGAAGGTATATGACCATTCAGATGAGTAGATGAATGTGTATCAACTAAGGAATAAATCCTAGAAACTACAACAAGAAGAAGAAGGATTACTAACCTGAGATTGAAGGTTGGAGATGACATGAATTGGGTTGAATCTCGAGCCGATTTGCGAAGCTTGAAGCTTCACGGTCTTCGCTTGAAGTTCCTGCCAATGGAACTCAACTCAAACAGCCTCGAACTTGGGTTGTAACTTGGCAACACAACTAAGGATCTCGCCGGAGGTGCACAGCTGTTGTGGCACTCTATCTGGCCCTCATGTTGTCACTGGAGGTTAGAGAGGCTAGGGTGCAAGTCTGTAAATGGCAGATAGCCGGCAAAGGTGGCTGGTGGAGGAATATTTAAAGAGGATATAATAGAGGTTACAAGAGGTTTTGATGGAAGTTTCAACCTCCGCCAATAATTGGGCGGTTAGAGTTAGGATGAGAGCAGAGGTTGGCAGAAGTTAGGGTTGAATGGCGAAGGATTTAGTGGTGATTTTGCGAGGAGATGATGCATAAGGAATTTGGCAAAATTGGGGGAAGTTTCCATGAAATGAAAAGTTGCAACGTTTGAGAGAAGTGGCTGGAGGTTAGGGACGATAGATCTAATGTCTAATTAAGGTCATACGGTCAGCGTTTGGACGGCACCGAGTGGCTGGGATCTGATCTGGAGAATCAATCAAAGGCTGAGATTAAGGCGCAGACTAGCGGCCAAGATGCTTTTGATCAAGAAGCATCAGATGGCCCAGATGGAAGTATGTGGTTAGCCAAGAGCGGGGTGGGGCGGCTTTGAAAGCGCCACATGGCCCAATAGAAATTTAATAAATTCAATAAATTAGAGATAATTAGAAAAGAATTGGTTAGAAGATGAATTAGGAAAAGTCACGAACATAATAGTTGTAGACCTCAATGAGATCTACAACTTTCATGTAGAAGTCAAAGAGATCATATGTCATTTGTATATAGTTAAAAATTAAATACTATTAAATTCATGTAAAATATTTTTCTTTATATTCTTTTTCTTATTTTTGTATTTTTATTTTATTTTATTTAATTTATTTATGTACAATTTTATTCTAATTTTTATTTGATTTTTTATTAATAAAAAACAAATAAACTATTACGCAATATTAATAGATAGTAATTAGTGACAATTATAAACAACACAATAGTTAGTAATTAGTGTTAGTTGTTATTGAATCTTGTGATCTAACTTAAGTAAGAGAGTTAATAATGGAGAATAATGATGATAAATCTAGGATTTATCACCCCTTATACTGAAGCTAAGCTCGTCCTTGAGCTAATAAATAAAGAATTGGTTAGATTGATTAGTGAATTCCCTGACTTGATCTTCGCCAAAAGGGTCCTAAGCTTCCCAACTAATAAAAGCATGCCCAATTAGAACAGGGGGAGGGCATTACTAAACGTGCATGCACATCTTCCATGTATAGTAGCCACATCATGAGGTATATCAAAATAATCAAAAGTTGATCTCTCCCTATTAATTCGTAACATAGACAACTCACCAAAAATGCCAATCAAATATAAAGAATACTTTGATCTTGTGCACATAAGCCATCCACAAAGAGCATGGTGTCATCGATATAATGCGTGATCAAGATAGATATTTTGTGGTCGAGTAGCAATTAGTACGTCCTGTCTTGATACTGTCAAATTATCGTTTGTTCTCGTAATCACTAGCGAATGCTATATTCGTTGTCAAAGATTTATATATACACGCATACACAAAGTGACGGAGATAAGGGAGGGTGGGTGGGAGCTTAGCCCCTTCAAGTCTCAAATAATAGCTTTATTTTATATGCTTTGCATTGAAAAAAATATAACCATCAAGATGTTGTATATAGTGGATCTTATTGATTTTTGAAATACAAAATAATTTCAACATTTATCAATATATTTATAAAGTAAGATTGTTAAAATAATAATCAAAATTTATTATACAGAGATAAATTGCACTCAACAAAAGGCACCCAAAAGGTTCCAAATAGAGATGTGATGAGCCGCCCGAGCGACTACGGTAAATCAGGTGTCAATGGTCGTTGCGACCTCTACCTCTCGGGACTCAAAGCTCAATCAAGAAAAAGAAATCAGACCACCAAACAAAAGGATAAAAACAATCAACACAAAATAGCGGTCCTGGCTATTTTTATTAACCTGATATAGCGACCAGGGTCGGTCTCAAGGAGCACGAATTGGCCTCGCGGCCTACGAAGTACTCTAAAAGCAAAATAAAGAAAACACAAATATTTTTAGTGGTTTTTAATTATTTTTATATTTTTCTTTGGATTTTTAATTAAGGTGAAAAATAAGAGAAGACAAAAACAAGCACACTAAACAAATTATTTAAACACTCAAAAATGCTACAAAAATTCAAACAAAAATGTTTTTATTTAGGTTTTTTAGGGTTTTTAGTGAATTTTTCAGATTTTTATAATTTTTATATAATTTTCTAAAAATCAAGAAAAGCAAAAACAGGAGCAATCTGTCCAGCCAGACTTCAAAGACCAATGAAAAATATCAAATAGATCTTTCACAGCCTGGAGGTAATTTTTATGAAAAATACAAACAATAACAAAAATTCAAAAAAAAGAGTTTATATTTTTTGAGTTTTATATAATTTTTTAGAATTTTTATAAGTTTTTGAGGTTTTTTAATTTTTAAGATTTTTATGAATCCAAAAATAACCAAAATTGCACAAAAATCAACCACACAAAAACTAACAAATCCTAATTTTTTAGAATTTTTAAAATAGTTTTATATTTTTTATTGATTTTCTAAATCAGACAGAAGCAAAAACAACAGTTTTTGAATTTTTAAAAATATCAAAAAGCCTAAAAAATGTACCAAATTTTTAGTGAAATTTTTACACAGTGGCAGGAGCAACGTTTCCAAATTTCACGTAATTTGGAGTTAATTTGCTATTTTATTTAAATAGAACAAGGGCTCATAGTGCATAGGGACCTAAATGTAAGAAAAAGTAATTCCATGGGCTAAACAATAACAAACCATGAAGGTGCAGGGTCCCTCGTGCAAAATGTCCAAATATTCACGTGTGATGCACGTGTACCAGGCACGGAGGGACCTAACTGTAAGGAAACATAGTTTCAGGGACTTAATAGCAACACGTGCTAAAAGCCCAGGGAATAAAATGCAAAATGCCTAGATAAATCAGCACATGTCGAATAAAACCACTCATAGGGGCATAAATGCATATGTCAGAAAGTTAATTTCATTCCATAACACCTAGAAACTGCAAGCCCATACAATGCAATTTGTCCCAATATCACGTAACGAAGCACGTGTCTCACACAGGCAGGGACGAAAATGCAAATAACATAAACATTAAGGTACTAAGTGCAATATGTCCAAGAGCTAATATTTATTTATTAAACTAAACTATAACAATGGAAAGCTGCAGGGGTATGGGTGCAATTACCCAGCCGAGGCGCGTGGTGGCGCACGTGAGGTGCCGGGCGTCGAGGCGGGATTGGCTGCTGATGTGTGGTCCTGGTGCAGCTGCCTGGACGATCCAACGGTGGAGGCGCGTGGCGAACGTGGGTGGCGCGTGCTCGTCAGACCATGATCTGATGGTCTGACATCGCAGAGAACGGACGGTGTGGATGCGATCTGGAGCGACGGGACGATCCGACGGCTGGCGATGGATGAGGAAGAACTCCTCCCATATGAGGTTCCCCGGCTCACCGGAGACGATCTAGCAGGCCGATGAACGATCGGGGAAGAGGGTCTTCCTCGCGGTGACTCTCTGCGTCGGATGGTCTCCTCCGATGAAGCTGCCAACGGTCGGATCGTCTGGTGAGGGACGAGCGAACTGGAGGAGCTCCGACGAAGGGGTGAAAGCACGACCAAGGGGGTATCTGCACTTTATTCACCTGCAAAAGAAAGGGCTCGCTCGGAGGAGTGCTCCGGCGGGGGTTATTCGCAAAAAGGATGAAAGAAGCAATGTGGTGGGCGGATGAAGGCTCCGGTGAAGGCGGCGGAGGGAGCCCAGCTCGATCCTGGCTCTGGTGGCCAAAGTCGAGATGATCAGATCGTGGAAGAAGGGTGGCGATGAGTCGGCGAGGGTATCGGTACGGGTAGGATGGGCTGGCGGAGCTCCGGCCACTCGGGCGGAGCTGGTGGAGCTAAGAAGCGAAAATCGAAATGGACGATGAACGGAAGGCTATCAGGTCTACCTGATGACGGGAGTCGACTGGGGACGAGCTCGCAGAGCTCTGGGTCCTAGCCTCGAAGGGTCATCGGGACCCGAGGCTCTGGCGCACCTTGCGGCGGCGCACGGCGGCAAGAGTCGCCGGATCAGTGGCTGAAGGCTTCCTATCCTCTCTTCGACACCTCCCTCGCGAAGCTGTCACTCTAGGGAAGGAGATGGAGATCCTGGGACAAAGGAGCAGCGCCAAAGATGGAGGGTAATGTGCAGTGGAGGTGGAGCTTTATACAGCTAGGGGTCCGAGAAGAAGGGGTCGGGCATGGTTGTCGGAGCTCGGATCCCTAGGAAAAACCACCGGGCGTTGATTAGGAACGGATCTAGTGTGATTAGGACTCGGGGTTTGGGTATTTGGGGCTCGGATCAAGCGGGGAAAATTTGGCGAAAAGCGGGTCGGGTGCACAGATCCGAGTTGACTGGTCCAGGGGGGAGAGTTGACCGGGGGTCAACAATCCCCCGTGGACCAATCACAGGCCGCCAATTATTAAATAATTGTAAATTAAATAAAAATAGCAAATGACTTTATTTTGAAAAACTTAAAACATGAAAAATGTTTATTTATTTTCAAATTAATTTTTAGTGATTTTTATTTATTTTTTTGAAATATAATTTAGGTATTTATAATATATTATTATTGTATATAGGTATATACATATTTGTATTTTTTATTTTTGATTTTTAATTATTTATTTTTACACAATTATTCCAATTTTATATTTTATTTATTTATAACATAAAATTTGGAATAAAAGGGTTCTTTTATTTTTATTTTTATTTTCATTTTTTATTTGCATGGGTTAATTAAATACTTTTATTTACATATTTACATGGTATATATACAAGGTGGATTTTAATTTTATTTTATTTCCTTTTATTTTATTTTTATTTTTCTAATTTTTATTTTATTTATTTACACCATGAAATATGGCATATGGAAATATTTTTATTGCATTTTTATTAATTATTTACAAGGGGAAAATAAATAGATAAATTATTCTATATACATGGTCCACATGCATAGGTGAGAGAATTTTATTTTTATTTTTCTTTTATTTTTCCCATTTTTAGTGTAATTTTATATTTACAAATATGTACAAATTGATAAACACACATTTTTATTTTTATTAAGAGGAAAATAGATTTTATTTATACACATAGGTATATGAACA
This sequence comes from Ottelia alismoides, assembly GCA_037367405.1. Lineage (NCBI taxonomy): Eukaryota > Viridiplantae > Streptophyta > Magnoliopsida > Alismatales > Hydrocharitaceae > Ottelia > Ottelia alismoides. The sequence goes on along the minus strand of JAZKJV010005215.1, from coordinate 541,613 downwards.
AGGTATTGAGTTTCCCTATCTCTCTCTACTTGGGTTCTTTTGCGGTCAGGCCCATGCTGAGCCCTCCCTTGGGATTAGGTCACTCAATATTTATTCTAAATATTTCCCTCTTTTTTTCTTTTATTTCTTTATTCTTTTATGTATGCACAAAAACATGCTAAATATTGTAATTTACACAATGCATGCTTAATGATAATTTATGCTATTTACATGAATATACAATGTGTTTTGCATAGGTTTTGTAGCTAAAATAAAAGAATAAAGAGTGATGAATGGTTATTCATCAAGATGCAAACGGGCATATATAGATATAGATATTACCATATCCTTATCCATTTTTAAATACGAATATGGATATTTACAGATATCAAAACTATATTATCCTTAGAAATTTAAACAAGTCTAAAATAGATATTTCGCATACAAGTAAGATTAGGAATACTCCATAGATTAGCATAAATGTAGATGTACTGAATAGAACACACACGATATAAATATAAAAACGTATTGATATCATTAAAATTATACCGAATACGATGAAAAGAGGTACAAATTATGTTATATATGGTTAAAAATAAATTTACAGTAATATTTATAGATGAAAACAGATATACAGATATAAATATAGATACATATGTTTGCATATATCAATATGATATTAATACTCGTATCTATTTTAAAATGGATACGGATACTAATATCAGAATATGTGTAAAACGAATAGTGGCAGAACAGATACAAATATATTCATATATGTTTGCATCCCTAATTCCAAATGAATAGATACAAATATAAGTAATAATTATGTCTTGATAATATTTAAAACGTGAATATAGATGCAGATAGATATGTTCACATATATGAAAGTTATGTTGCAATATCCTTAAAAATAGTTCCGAATAAAACAACTTGCAAATAAAAAAAAGGTATATATAAAAAATATTTTATAGATTAGCTTAAATATATTTGTACTAGATGGTTTACACATAATACAAATACATTAAATGTACTTATTTAATAATAAATATATAGAAAAGTAACTATTTTAAATTGGATGAGCATATATTATCGAAATCTTTGTAAAATATATACGAATATGATAGAGGAACATATATATATATGTATTATTTTTATTCGCATCCATACGTATGAAGTATTCCATAGTACTTCCATGTATATCTTAGATTTTGGATCTTTTTATATAATAAAATCTTATAGGTGAGTTGTTGATAAATTATTTATAATTATACTTTAATATGCATGGCATTCAATTATTTTCAGTACACATAATAAAGGTGCAATTAGAACGCATATTAAAATTTTTCACCTCAGATAATGGAACACATTAATATGGAGGAATGGAAAAGGCATTTAAAGACAAGCTTGTAGTAATTGCATGAAGCTCTATCATCAAGTTAATGGCGGCAACGGAGTGTGGGGAAAAGTTATTAGAATGTAAGTTGAGAATAAAGTATGTAAAAGAATAAATGGTTAATAAAGTGTATAAGTATAAAAAATACATATTATATTTAAAAAAGCTAGATATGATGATGTTACTAAATGACATATTATCTTAAGGGCATTCGTATTAATTGTGTTGCCAAGTTTAACAATGATTATAAGAAAAAAATCGTTGTTTTACTATTTATTGTGGAGAATATAATAACAAATACAGTATCCTTTGAATATAAAGAACTAAAAAGGAATAATATAAAGTTGTTATACTAGCGATATATGGTTAGAGTGGAATTTTTGTTGATAAAAAGTTGGTGTTTGAGAATTTCATTGCTAGAATTTAATTATGAGAAAAATATTTTGTTGCAGTGATCCATTGTCTGTTTTATTTTTATCAAGAAAGGAAGAGTCCAAGGGGAGTAGAACATCACTTGAGTCAGCCAACGTCCATTGCAAAGTCAAATCACGATCAAACTAATCACCACCAAACCAAACAGTTGCCTTCCACAGATTCCACCTTTGGCATCTCTCTCTCTCTCTCTCTCTCTCTCTCTCTCTCTCTCTCTCTCTCTCTCTCTCTCTCTCTCTGTGGAATGCTCGATGCCCACAGCAGCATACGGCATGCAAAGCTGCCCTCGTTGCAAAATAAAACCGTAGGCGTCACCTTTGAGAGGTCACGTCCATCGTGCTCGTGCATGCATGGGGAGGAGTGGAGCTCCCTTCGCGTACCCTGCACGTTTCTTTCGGATAAGGGAAATGGGTACCTTCTGAACAAACGAAAGAAGATGCCTGCGACCCCTCTGATTTTGCTCTCTTTTTAAATTTCTCGACTCAGAAGCTTCAAAATTGAATTTGATCTGCCTTTTTTACAACTCTCGATCTTTTGGTCAGTCTGTCGCTCCTCCTCGACTGCATCGTCACCCCTCCAGCAATGTAGTGCGACTTCATGCCCTTCAGCCGTGTCCTCCTCATCACCATGGCCCTCCCCCTCTGTGATTGTACTTATCGTCTCTATTCATTTCAGGTGCCTAATATAAAAAACTCTGTTAGGTAGAAGGAAATGTGCTATATCAGAAAATGGATGCAATAATAGCACGCTTCTTTAGAATGCCATCAGTGGACGTGCCGGAGTGGTTATCGGGCATGACTAGAAATCATGTGGGCTCTGCCCGCGCAGGTTCGAATCCTGCCGTCCACGTTTTATTATTTTTGCTTTAACTATTATATTACAGGTAATCTATATAGTCTCTTCTTTTTTAGAATATCTTTTTTAACCACTTCATGCATAGATTCCCAAATAATATCTCTTGTTTATGGTAATTATAGAATTTAATTTTTACGGTCAAGCTATCTTCTCGCTTATTCATCGACATAGCCCATAAATATTTCCAAAGCATTCTTCTTTTTCGTGTGGAAGGAAGGAGAGTAACTTCAAATTCTCCTGATTTTGCAATGTGGCGTGGTTGAGATCGATCAATCCCATGGGGGTACTTGCCCATGTCTTCTTCTTCCAGAATGAAATGATGAGAATGGGGGCGAAAGACACCATTGTACAAGGTGTTTCAACTACGAAGGTGCCGTTCGACTCGACGTTTACATTTTTCGACGTTTACATTATTCATGACAAAGATTCTCAAAGGTCAAACCAAACAATTATTTTACGATGTAACAACGTGGAAAGTCCTGTTAAAAATATAGGTCGAGAGAAGAACTAACCATAAACGAAGTTGAGGAAACCACCATATATCATGTTATTTTTAATTCCTTATTCCCGCGAAAAAAAGAAAATGCCCTATTTACACTTGGGTTTTAATCGACGTCAAATCTTGTTATACTAAATAAAGAAAAAGATAGCAAGGTTGTTTCATTTGCTCATCAAATATTTTGAATGTTCCGTTCAAAGAAAATGAAAGCTCACAGATTTTCGCAAATTGTCAAATGCTAAGATTTTGGAGAATCTATATCTCCCAAAGTGAAATGAAAGAAGGATCAAAACCACTGCTTGTACAGGTAACACAACTATATGTAGCAGATTTTACTCATGCAAGAAAAGGATAGTATTATTACTTTATTTACTCATCAGTTATTTTTATTATTTCAATTAAGTTGTCATTTTAAACAAGATTTTCAAAAAAATCCACATCCACTGCTTGTATGGGTCACAACACAAGATGTGTGCACCAGATATATACCCATCCCTTCACCTATGCAAATTTCTGAATGTTTCCATCATGATCCCCAATATCAGATCCAAAATATTTTTCGAAGAACCTCATTCCAATTTTCGTAGTCATAAGATTTCGACTAAACAAAAATGTATCCTTTCTGAACAATTTCCTCTTGTGCAGGAATATTAGCATCACACGTATTCCATTTCCAAGCACCCACAAGGAGATGATGATGTAAATAACTATGAAGTAAAAGAATGCATTTGAAACATAATAAAAATTAAAAAAATGAATTTCATATACCCAAGGAGCCAAGGAGGGGTTTGAATGATCCAACTGTAGCAGTATAGCATGCATTACATAAGACCGCATCTTGCATGAAAGAGATGCCTGATTTCCAAAGTAACTCATCTGTACAAGCCCTAAGGCAGTGTTCGGTTACCGGGTTAAACTCCTCTTTGGGGAGTTTACCCCCCTTAATCCACATCCCCCCTCTCCCTGTGGGCCCTACTTTATTCCTTTTTTAAAAAATTAAATAAATCAATTTTACATCATTAATCCTATCAAAAAATAATATATTATACCATCATATCATATAAAAATTATAAACTACTACACTTCTACTCACTTTTCCAAACATCAATACAATCACATCACAATAACTACTCACTTTTCCAAACTTCAATACAATCATATCACCCCAAACCTACTTCTAACCCACCCCAGTTTAACGCTCTATCCAAACACCAAAATCAAAAAACGGGTTACCTTCTACCAGTTTAACCCGCCTTAACCTGCCAACCAAACGCACCCTAAGACCCCGTTCGGTTACGGGGGTAAACCCCCCTTGGGGTGGTTTACCCTCCCTAACCCACCCCTTTCTCTTTCTAAGTGGGGCTCACTTTTTATCTTTTTAAAAAATTAAATAAATCAATTCCTCATCATCAATTCCATCAAAAAATAATATATTATACCATCATATCATATAAAAATTATAAACTACCCCACTTCTACTCACTTTTTCAAACTCCAATACAATCACATAACAATAACTACTCACTTTTTCAAACTCCAATACAATCATATCACAATAAACCCACTTCTAACCCACCCCCAGTTTAACCCTCTATCCAAACACCAAAACCAAAAAAAAGTTTACCTGGTACCAGGTTAACCCACCTAAACCTTCTACTTTTCTCTTCTGTTTAATCCCCTTCCCACACCAAAATTGTAAAATGAAAGTGATGGTGCACCAACAAGTAATTAATGTAAACTAATCAATCCGATTATTAAAAACTATTATCACAATTCTCAGTGACAGTTGCCGGCTTGTCAGCTATTCTTCATGTTTTCAGCATATCTGGAGCAAACATGCAGCCTTCAGCAGCAGGTTCCGTGAGCAGAGGTTAAATAACCATCACAAATATGGCAGACATGGACTATGATATGAGACCCCACGGCTGTCTTCTGGCCGAAAACTATGCAAAGAAACAAATTAAAGGACACCATCATTCTCTAATTAACAACATAGACGAGCACTTTACCAGCAGCAACCCAAAACAGAAATTAGAACTCAAGAAGTAAAGATCGCATCTCATCTGTTATGATCAGATCCCTAAATTTCATGTCCCAATTTGATTTATCAAGACAAAGAATTATATAACATGAAACCCTCGAGAAGCACGTGAAGAAACTGTGAAACTTGGGCAACCCTAAGTAAACACAATCAAGGGGAAAAAAACACTCATAACTGAATTGGCAGTGGCTACTGAAGAAAAGAAATTCTTCATTGAACTCCCTTTCTTGCCGCCTACTAAGAGGAACAGAAGCCGTGCTCATGCCAGAATGACTCTCCAATCTGATAGAAGGCGTGGAAATTAAACAGGATTCTCCCTTTAGATCGACTAGGTTAGGCCGTTGTATCTCATTTTGCTCACAAGATCTCATCCTCTTTCCCATAAAGATGGATTTATCATGTCATCTCTTGGAACGTGGGCTTGGAGATTCCTCCTGACCTTGGCTTGTTTAGATCCTTCCACTACTTCCCTGCAAACACCATGCAGCTTCTCTTTTCTTTATTTCTCCAGTCTAACCAAACGCCTAGGGATTACACGAAGTTTTGAATTCAAATTCAAAAATGTCCTATCCCTCTAAGTTCCCTTCAATTTGAGGAGCCATCTTCTGTATGACAGTCTATTCTGATGCTGCTCAATCAAGATTTCCAGAAATGTTAATTACTCACATCACTGCCCATTATCCTTTTTTTCTGGAAAGAAATCCTGCGTTTTAGATTTTTTGTACTAAATGAGATGTCTTTATACTGTTTTTTGCCCTTGCCAATTGCCGTGTTTTAATCATATATCAAATTTTAAAAGATTACATAGCTAGTTGCAAAAGGACTCGACTTTAAAAGCACTTCAGGAAAACAACATTTTGTCTCGCACTACGCAAGAGTCACTTCCTACAAAAGGGAAGTAAGTCCCGAAAATTCCAACACATGATCAAGAAGCGTTTAACTATAACACAGAAAATTTGCAGATTTGTAGGGTGAGACAACATTGCAGTCATGTTATTAATGGTAATAGAGAAACTGAACTGTTAATCTTCATAAGCATGTGTTTCATGTTTGGGTTTTAGCAATATTACGGAATTGAGCACTTTGATAGATTAAATAATGTGCTCTAAGCTCATTATATAGAAAGATGTTAGGGTTATAATTAACAAAGCAATATATATAAATATGCGGAAGGGTTGGGCGATCCAACCCTAACCATAATACTCAATTGGAGCACAAATGTCTAACATGCTTAGCTTGCTACCGCGTCGCTCGAAAAAATGGGAAGTAGGATTGGGTTCCGTAGTCGCTCATTTTTTATTGGTCAGAAATTCAATTGAGATTTGATTTAAAAATAAACAAATTAAACATCTCTAAATATGGTAGGTTCACTCAAATTCAATTTGTTAAAGATTCGATTAAATTTAACATATGTACATATGTACACATTAATCTACATATGTATATATGATGTGTACATACATGTATAAATGGAACTTATACAAAATGGTTACTTCCTGTAAACAATGAAATACAAAACTTTTTTATATATTAAATTAATTTTAATCAAGGTGAAAAATGAATCAAATCATTTATGCAAAGCTTAATCGATGTTTGAATGAACCGAAAAAGAGTATATAATATACATTGTTAAAGTTTGTTCTCAAACAAGTCTTACTCCAAACAAAAAAGAGTAGAAAATGCAGGCTATTCAAATTTTGTTATAAATCGAACCTTTAACGAACCGAATTCAACCTTTGTGAACTAAGGCCAAGTCAAAACATAAACTCAAACACCATTTTCCACTTATCAAATCGAACCAAACTCAAACCCATAGATATGTTAATCGAACTTGAATGGGTTCGGTTCAATTACACCCCTATTGAAAAGTATCTTGCAAAAGTAATATTGGTATTCGGAAGAAGACCTCTCTTAATGAGTTCTAAAGTAAAGAGGCAAATCAATATCTTCATGTTTATTTTTTTCGAGAAAAATATGGGGTGCACATCATGAAGATGTGTACCATTGTCCGCAAGTATATTCATATTTAAAGGTACATAGTGTTACATTGACCACTTGTCAGACAGTACTCGAACATGAACCATCACATTCTCTACAAAAAAGATCTTGTTCAAAAATGACCCCATTTCTAGCCAACCATATGGGGACCATATAATGGCAATAGCCCTTCGCTTTCCTTCCTCTAAGCCTCTCCAGCCTTCCCCAATTGATCCCCAGAAAGTGTCTTCATTTTCGAACGATACACCTAGTAGACTTGACTCCTACAACAACCCCTTTGAGCCCACACAATTGAAGAAAATGTGATTATTGTCCTCTAACTCCTCGCATTATAGGCACCACGCATCCACCCCTAGAACCACTGAGCTCTTCTAGCCCCAGACATAATGTACTCTCTAGTCTCTACTCATAAGCCATAGAAAGATCTTTACCCATGAAGGTTCCTTCCAAGACCATATACGTGTACAGTCTCGTGCATAGATTCCTGGTTCAAAGACCGTGATCAAGCACAATGCCTTGTAAGCCTTCCTCACTAAGAATTGGGCATCTCTCCAAATACATGCGTCCCTCCCATCAATCAACACGGCCAAACCGCCACCACTCATCATCTAAATAAACTCTTATATTCTCTGATCAGAAAAGTCCCCTCGAAATAGAGGGGTCCAAGCTCCGTTCGACCAAGTCTTAAAAGAAGTGCTTTCCTATATGCTGCCAAGGTAAAAAAGTCAAGGAAACCAATCACGAAGGGCACACTCCTTCGACAAGTCATTCGTCCAAAATCTAAAACCATGTCCATCCCCTACTAAAAGCCTCAGAAACTCAAAAATTAGATCACCTCATGTAACACATCACAAATACCCCTCCAAAAAGTAGAGAGTGAATCCACCACAAGGGTTGCACCACAAGCTCCAAAGTGATACAATAAACTAATCGAATCAGCTTAAGAAGTAAATTATCCTGCTCCCCCTAGATCTGCAAGATCCACTTGGTAATCAATGCCTTAATCATTTCCTTCATGCTCAAGACTCCCAGACTGATGAAACTCGATTTCATCTTTTCTTACCCATTTTAAACCCCCTTGCTTAAAAGTGTGTCAATAAAACCAGATAAAGTCTTGTGTTTATCAGAGTCTTGAGAAAATTAAAAATCACAAAAATATCAAAATTAAAATTCCTGGTATTTTTAGCCTCAAAAATACACTCAAAAATATTTTCTATCTTCAAATGACCTCGTCTCTATTTTTAGTCAACATGAAACTTGTAGATCTCATCGATATCTACAACTTTCATGTTTTGAGTCTTCTCAAATTCGGCCATTTGACCCCTCATAATTCACTTTCTTCTTCACAATAATCTGATTGGGCCACGTGGCGCCTTCTGGTTGCGCCACGCGGCCCGATCCTTCTTGCGCCACGCAGCGCCTCTTCTCAGCCGTTCAATGGCCGGTCTGAACTCAGGATCAATACCGTCCAGTACCGCCTTCGCTTCCCACCATCCGATCACCGTCCATATGCGATTTGGGTCGCCCGTTGGCACCGTGAGTTCCGCCCGCAACGTGGCGCTTTGTGCGCCATCAGATCTCACCCGTTGGCGCCTAGATCTTCACCGTCCACTATCGCTTTGATTTCCACCACCCGATCATTCTCCTGATTTAATCACGCCCATCCGCTGGTGCTTCGCCTCCAACACAACACGTGACACGCTCTGCCACCCTTCGATCGTGTCGCCCGAGACATAATCGTAGTCGCTCATAAGCGCCTCGATCCCTGCCATTGGATTGCATGATCCAATGGCTTAGACACCTTCGTCTACCTCCAGCCTCCCTCAATTCCACATTATCCACTTCACGGGACCCCTTCCCCCTTCTTATTTTCTTGACCATCATCGCCACCTTCTCCACTCACCGACCATCCCACGACCTTGCCCTATCACCCCTCATCCTCGCGGCCTGTCACGCACTCCACGAAGCTCCTCCGGTCGCTCCATATCCCGCGGTCAAACCACAACCTCCACTCATCAGAACCGCCATCACCACCTTCAAATACTTCATCTCCACTCCATTCACAACCGTCCGCCTTTACGCAAGGGGCCTCCCAGCAAGCCTCCGCCCCCCGGTGACAGCGAGGGGGCGGCGAGGAGCACGAAGACAGCGGCTCTCTCCGGTGTCGACCCCTAGCCATGGTAGGCCAGGCCCGCGACAGCTCTGCCTCTGCCAAGCTGCTCCCCGTAGTCGGGGGAGTTCAGCGATGACCAGAGGTTCATTGGAACCTCGAGCCCAGGCCCTGCTCTGCCTTATTCTCCAGGTAAGCTTCTTCCGATCGTCTTTGCAATTTTCTCTTATTTTTGCTTAATTAATTAGGATTCTCTTTTCACTATCACCGCCCATTAATCATCCTTCGAGATTCCCCACAGATCCCCCCTTCACACGCTACATTCCGATCACCCTCTTCTTCCTCCAGTCCTCAGATCGACTCTGACCCATCTCCTCCGCCCTCCACGACGGAGGAGCTCCGAGCTGTCGCCTTCTTCGTCCTCGAAGCTCTTCACTTCACTCACCTTCACGAAACCCACGCTTCTGCTATGAACTAACGCTGCAGGTTCTCGAACCTTCAATGAACGGAGAACTCGCCGGAGCTGCTTCAAGCAGCTGAGCATCTAGCCTACAGGCATCTCCCGCTTCCTCCAGACATGCCATCTGCTCCACCGAGCTTTAAAAAGGATTTCCGGGGAGTTGAGAGCAACTGGGGACCTTCATCAACGCCGGACAAGACCGACGGAGCTTGTCCCTCTTCGCCGGAGATCAGAACACGCCACCAGCCTGCGGTAGAGGAGAAAGCACAGCCACCGTTGGATAAATCTATCCCAGTATTCATCCAACGGTCCAGAGGAGGATACGCCTACGACTTCACGCAACACAGGAGACGTCGGATCATCTTGATCTGACGGATGACAGGAGCCCACGCGTCAACTGCCGACGTTCTCCTAGCCATCTAACCGGACCTCTAGGTTCGGATATGCCGAGCCTGCATCGAGCCTCCCCATAGCTTCGAGCCTCACGAACCTCGTCCGAACCTATCTCGAGCCTCCCGAGAACCCCGAGCCTCTGCCGAGCCTAGCCGAAGCTGCCCGAGCCTTCTCCGAGCCTCTGAGTCGTCCCGAGCCTGGAAGAGCACGTGCCGGTCACGTACGACCTGGGCAATTTGCATGGAGGCCCGCTGACTTCTTCAAATTTGCATCCAGGTCATGATATCACGTGCAGCACAAGTGTGTAGTGAGTATTTTGCATTAACACCCTCGTGGGTTTTCATAATTGCAAAAATACCCTTGTGTGTGTGGAATATTTACAGGGAAGGCCTCTCGCTTAATTTTAATTGCATTTTAGTCCTTTTCAGGGACCTGTTTGTAGCTATCTTTTATGTTTTCTTACAGTTATGCCCTTGTCTTCTTTCATGCATATCTCGAGCATCGTAACTCCGATTGAGACGATTTCAGTTTCATTTCAAAGCTTGTTTGATGATCTTTCTAATGGCATGCTCATTTCTTATTTTGGACACAGTATTTTTGATGTATTATTTTAGTAGCCATGTATCTCTTAATGCTTAAACTTATGCCTTGTTCAATTTGTCCATCAAGTTTATCATCAAAATCGAACCTGAAATTGACTCATTGTTACATTTGCTAATCATCTTATTCTGATTTAGGGCATACTATTTTTTGCATAGCATCTATCTGTATGATTAAAATAAAAATAAAAAATGCATGTTTTATATTTGCTTGTTGCATTGTCTTGTCCTCATGCATTTATTGACCTATGATTTTCTAAATCAACACTTAGTTAGTTAATAAAAGTCTGAATAATCACGAGAGAGGCTCGTGTCCCTGAGTTTGACCTTGGTTTCTTACCAAGTAAAATAAAATTTATGACCATCCGATTCTATTTAACTTAGCAATTAGATGGCTTTTGATGGACCGAATCCAATCCGGCGACGATGTTCTTAAGTGCTAATTCCGCACACTTAAAGGGTTGGATTCGCGGTTCGTCAAATGGCGCCATTGTCGGGGACACGGCTCATTTCTTGTATTATTTCAATTTTTATTTATTTAATTAAGTATTTCTTTTATATAGGTCAATTCGTTCATCTATATTGCATTGCAAAAATTTTTCTTTTCAATTGATCTCTAACATTTGCTTTTGTGGCAAGGCCCTTGTGTTCAAGGAGGCGAGGAGCAGGCGCTTCCCGCTGCGAGGAGCCGCAGAAGCATGTTTGGATCAAGTCGAAGAGAACGAAAAAAATGTGTTATTTTTTTTATCATTTTTTTATCATGTAATAATCATCTTTTACAGTGGTCTTCGATCGAAGACTCACGATTGTAATCGAATGAATGTGGTTGTGTGGGGATCGTCCCCACTTGAGTGTCGACCTAGGACCAGGCACGCGGCTCTTCGAGCTTATTTTATCATTCATATTTTTATGTGCTTGTTCGTAGGTAGGACAAACGTACATAGCATCGCCTCACTTAGCCAAATCTAAAAGAGATTCTTCCCCGCTAATAGAAGCATGTTAGGTGCGGCTTTTTGATCGACTTGCATACATGATTTTGGTTTTTTAAAACAGTCCAAGTTTTCAGGTATTTTCACCAAGACACTGCATGATTTCTCGCTTAGCTTAGATCATGGTTTTTATCGTATACTTGGTTTTTCTCGGTTTCCCCTCCCAACTTGATCACCTAGGTCAATGGAAAATGGGAATGAATAGTAGACGATGATTGCTTGATTGATGTGCTCACCTTAATTCAGTGACAACCTTAAATAACTGGGACTGTTAATTGCAAGTCAACCTAAAAATGGAGTAAAATATTGTTTTGGGAGAGCAACACCCTCGTTTACACAATTGATTTTATTTAACACTTTTTCCCGCGTAGAGATAAAATGTTTTAATCACCAATAAAACCGACAAGATAATAAACCAACCTCGGTTGGTCTGTGTGAGTTGGTGAAATTGAAGGGTCTTGCTTGTTTGATTGAGCCATGTTAGCTCTGACACCCTCCCCTGAACCTTAGTCACTCCATTAATCTCCGCAGATTCATCCACTCACTTGTATATCCATCCTTCTTCTTCGTTCACCTTGGGTCTCTTTCAACATCAAATCTCCATCTTTATACTTAGGCTAATCTCAGCCTAAGTATAGGGGGGACCCGAGTCCCTGTGATTTTCTCCACTCATCTTTCCTTGCCTCTTTACTTAGGTTATTTCTAACCTAAGTATAGGGGGAGCCCGCCTTAGTTCCCGTATATTTCTCTATATTTAAATGGACCTATGGACTTGTATCATTTAGTGCTATGAGGACATAACAAAGTTTAAGTATAGGGGGTATACCGTATATACAGTATACTTACTTCAGCTATAATCTGAAAATTTTGAAAAATTTAAAACTTTTTGGCTAAAGTAGAATCTTTTGAATTAAGTGGACTCAGTGGTTTTCACGGCTTTCTATATTATGTTACACTATTTTTTATAAAAATATTTTTAAAATGATTTGAAAAATGAGTTTCCCTTGTTTTTGAAAAATCTTTTGAAAATATTTTGAAAATTTTTAATTGGGTGACATGGTATTGAAGTTTTCTTTTGATTTCAGGAAAAGTTGAGTCTAACCTGTGTTCTAAACTTTTATTAAAATCCATAAAAATGAGAAAATCCAAAAAACTTTTAAGAGTCATTAGTGACTACTAAGCCCAAATAAGTAGTCGCGTTTAGTGAGGGTTCACCTTTAGCAGATTGGATGGTTTAGAGGACATCGCATAAGGCCCCGTCCTCAAGCAACGAGCTCCGGCCTGTACTTACATCCATACTGGCTGAATGCATATGCATCTACTTAATTGGGTTTAGGCAGTCATAATATCTCTTGAAGTAAAAAAAAAGTATTTTTGAATGAAGGAGTTGGATTAATCCTCTACAATCACACTTCCACCCAGGATCTAAAATGTTCAAGGAAACTTAGTTTATGAGGACTTGAGATTTTAGGTTAACCAGCCTTAGCCATCAGGGTCTTAGACTTGATCATCCACATTCCCCTAGATTTCTAGATTTGCATGCTATATTTCATGCTTAGTCTCAGATAATAAGAATATGATCAACACATCACATGCATGACTGCGGTTTCGATGAGATGAGTTGACTCTTCACTTGAGGGACTGGGATAAGGGATTCGAGTCTGGACTTGATCTAATGATGCTCGAGGATGGGATAAAATCTTTGGAGGCTTCATGAAACCTGAGTGTCAGTAATTTTAACCAGTATGAGAACTTGGTTCTTATACTAATCTCTTGACATTGACCTAAGTGCTAGGGTGTGAAATAAATAAAAACATTGTTGATCAATGTGCACCAACTCTTGGTAAAAGTAGTGGAGCTAGCCAAAAATACTACAAATCAATGAAATGTCAAAGAAAAGCTCTCATTCCAGAAAATCAAATTATCAAAATAGCTTCCACCAAAGGCGAGCGCTCCCAACCATTTCAAAGTGTCCACTTAGACCACCGCTATTAGGACCAGGAGTCAGGCTTGCACCAAAAAAAGGGCTCTGCATTGTAAATGCTACAAGTCCGGGTGTAGAAGGTACGATAGGTACTCAAAAAAGACACACCCCGGTGTATTCCCAGGAAAACAAGTGCAGACAGCTCCAACTTCTATTAACGGACGTACTGATCAACACCAAAAAATGTGTTGTGTAATAAGGCACTAAGAGAGGATCCTTGTTCCAATGAGAGGGAGAGAAGAAATGACACAATCCCATGCCCTCAATTACTGGCCTTCCATCTACATTTTCTAAGACTGACAACTAAAGAGACGGTGAACTGAACGCAAGATTTGATTTATTCCCTAGTGTTGAGGATTGGGTCCTTAGGAGAGTTTTTCAGACCAAGACCTTGGGTGAAGTTTTGACTCTATTCTCGTGAACGTAGTCAGCACTAAATATCATACCCTTAGTCTATATGTATATCAGAGAGAGTCTGGAACATTAGAGGAATTGGGTACCTCTTGATTAAGGCTGGGTTGAGCTCTAAAATTTTGGACCTCTAAAGTTGAGTGGACTTGAATAGATTGGATCATGAACTCACGTGCACAAGGGGGTTAATCCAGTTGATTCATTTTCTTGATGCTCGGGGACGAGCACAGTTTAAGTATAGGGGGTGATGAAACTTGATTTCATCATCTTTATTTGCCCATTTTAAATCCCCTTGCTTAAAAGTATGTCAATAAAAACCAGATAAAGTCATGTGTTTATCATAGTCTTGAATAAATTAAAAATCACAAAAAATATCAAAATTAAAATTCGTGGTATTTTTAGCCTCAAAAATACCCTCAAAAATATTTTCAATCTTCAAATGACCTCGTCTCTATTTTTGATCAACATAAAACTTGTAGATCTCATCGAGATCTACAACTTTCATGTTTTGAGTCTTCTCAAATTCGGCCATTTTACCCCTCATAATTTACTTTCTTCTTCGCAAAAATCTGATTGGGCCACGTGGCGCCTTCTGGTTGCGCCATGCGGCCCGATCCTTCTTGCGCCAACGCGGCGCCTCTTCTCATCCGTCCAATGGCCGGTCTGATCTCAGGATCAATACCGTCCATTACTGCCTTCGCTCCCCACCATCCGATCACCGTCCATATGCGATCTGGGCCGCCCATTGGCGCCGTGAGTTCCGCCCGCCACGTGGCGCTTTATTCGCCATCAGATCTCGCCCGTTGGCACCTATATCTTCACCGTCCACTGTCGCTTTGATTTCCACCACCCGATCATTCTTCTGATTTAATCATGCATATCCGCTGGCACTTCGCCTCCAACACGACACGTGACACGCTCCGCCACCCTTCGATCATGTCGCCCGAGACATAATCGTAGCCGCTCATAAGCGCCTCGATCCCTGCCGTTGGATCGCATGATCCAACGGCTTAGACACATTCGTCTACCTCTACCCTCCCTCAATTCCACGTTCTTCACATCACGGGACTCCTTCCCCCTTCTTATTTTCTTGACCACCATCGCCACCTTCTCCACTCACCGACCATCCCACGACCTTGCCCTATCACCCCTCATCCTCGCAGTCTGTCACGCACTCCACGAAGCTCCTCCAGTCGCTCCATATCCCGCAGTCAAACCACGACCTCCACTCATCAGAACCGCCATCACCACCTTCAAATACTTCATCTCCACTCCATTCACAACCGTCCACCTTTACGTGAGGGGCCTCCCAGTAAGCCTCCGCCCCCCGGTAACAGCGAGGGGGCGGTGAGGAGCGCGAAGACGGTGGCTCTCTTCGGTGTCGACCCCTGGCCATGGTAGGCCAGGCCCGCGGCGGCTCCGCCTCCGCCAAGCTGCTCCCCATAGCCGGGGGAGTTCAGCGATGACCAGAGGTTCATTGGAACCTCGAGCCCAGGCCGCGCTCCGTCTTATTCTCCAGGTAAGCTTCTTCCGATTGTCTTTGCAATTTTCTCTTATTTTTGCTTAATTAATTAGGATTCTCTTGTCACTATCACCATCCATTAATCATCCTCCGAGATTCCCCATAGAACCCCTCTTCACGCACTACATTCTGATCACCCTCTTCTTCCTCTAGTCCTCAGATCGACTCCGACCCATCTCCTCCGCCCTCCACAGCGGAGGACCTCCGAGTTGTCGCCTTCTTCATCTCGAAGCTCTCCACTTCACTCACCTTCACGAAACCCACGCTTCTGCTATGAACTAATGCTGCAGGTTCTCAAACCTTCAATGAACAGAGAACTCGCCGGAGCTACTTCAAGCAGCTGAGCATCTGGCCTACAGGCATCTCCTGCTTCCTCCAGACATGCCATCTCCTCCACCAAGCTTCAAAGAGGATTTCCAGGGAGTTGAGAGCAACTGGGGACCTTCATCAACATCGGACAAGACTGACGGAGCTTGGTATTCTTCGTCGGAGATCAGAATGCGCCACCATCCTGCAGCGAGGAGAAAGCACAACCACCGTTGGATGAATCTATCCCAGTATTCATCCAGCGGTCTAGAGGAGGACACGCCTACGACTTCACGCAGCACAGGAGACGTCGGATCATCTTGATCTGACGGATGACAGGAGCCCACACGTTAACTCCCGACGTTCTCCTAGCCATCAACCGGACCTCTAGGTTCGGATATGTCGAGCCTGCATCGAGCCTCCCCATAGCTTCGAGCCTCATGAACCTCGTCCGAACCTATCCCGAGCCTCCCGAGAACCCCGAGCCTCTGCCGAGCCTAGCCAAAGTTGCCTGAGCCTTCTCCGAGCCTCAGAGTCTTCCCGAGCCTAGAAGAGAACGTGTCGGTCACGTGCGACCTGGGCGATTTGCACAGAGGCCCACCGACTTCTTCAAATTTGCATCCAGGTCCTGATATCACGTGCAGCACACGTACGCAGTGGGTATTTTGCATTGACACCCTCGCGGGTTTTCATAATTGCAAAAACACCCCTGTGCTTGTGGAATATTTACAGGGAAGGCCTCGTACTTAATTTAATTGCATTTTAGTCATTTCCAAGGACCTGTTTGTAGTTATCTTTTATGTTTTCTTACAGTTATGCCCTTGTCTTCTTTCATGCATATCTTGAGCATCGTAACTCCGATTGAGACGATTTCATTTTCATTTCGAAGCTTGTTTGATGATCTTTCTAATGGCATGCTCATTTCTTATTTTGGACACAGTATTTTTGATGTATTATTTTAGTATCCATGTGTCTCTTAATGCTTAAACTTATGCCTTGTTCAATTTGTCCATCAAGTTTGTCATCTAAATTGAACCCGAAATTGACTCATTGTTACATCTGCTCATCATCTTATTCTGATTTAGGGCATGCTATTTTTTGCATAGCATCTATATGCATGATTAAAATATAAATAAAAGAATGTATGTTTTATATTTGCTTGTTGCATTGTCTTGTCCTCGTGCATTTATTGACCTACGATTTTCTAAATCAACACTTAGTTAATTAATAAAAGTCTGAATAATCACGAGAGAGGCTCATGTCCCAGAGTTCAACCTTGGTTTCTTACCAAGTAAAATAAAATTTATGACCATCTGATTCTATTTAACTTAGCAATTAGATGGCTTTTGATGGACCGAATCCAACCCGGTTGCGACGTTCTTAAGTGCTAATTCTGCACACTTAAAGGGTTGGATTCGCGGTTCATCACAGACCACCAACCTCTGGAAGTTGTATATGGTGGACATGCGAGCCCATGGTGAGCCATTAAGCAATAAATGTTATTGCAAATATCATTCCCTGATCTAAAATGAAGAATAAGTAATTTGCATAATAGGTCCTTTAGTACATTTAGGGTTATGTACCATGGCCATCTTAATGACCATACAACTGTTGATTCAATTATTGAATCATAGAGGTTGGTGCTTGGATGAATATCTAAAGAGTTAGATTGAGGACTCATCAAGCACCATCAAATGATTGTTAAGAGATGATCTCCAGCCTGAGTAGGAGATGGCAATCCTTTCTCATTTGGCTGATATCTGACCGACCTTTTGATGCAGGTCCTCTGCATGGAAATAGAGATTTGGAGGTGTCAGATTAGTTAGGTCAAAGAGTTGACTTAATGAGATCGAGATAACCAAAGACCTATGTCGTATGTTGTCACGATATAGGCACACATCCTCTGACTGGAGACAGATGAGTTACTATATATTTGAGTATGTACATTTGGCAGACCAATAGGTTGATGACCTAACAAAGGTCTATACACCGATGCGTGGTGTGCATGCATGGGCATATGAGTAATACGATCTCTCAAAGGGATCATACATAGTCATTGTTGAACCGGAAAACATGAGCTCACTCATGAGATATTGGGAAGAATCAAATTCCATGTGTCGTCATCTCGCTTCGGAAGCTTGACTGAATTTATAAGGTTGGATATATGCTTTTGGAAAGTATATGATCAATACCTAGGTATGATATATGCTTTTGGAAAGTATATGATCGATACCAACTCCCAATGATCGAATGAGAACCTTTATGATAAAATCATGAAGGAGACAGTCTAAAAGATATTTGAAACTTCGGATTTGTTCTGGGTATTCCAGTATGCATGATGTACATGTATTAGGAATGCCTGAGGGTGATGTGATCATAAACGATTGTATAACCATGGTGCTTCCATTCCAAGGGAGTGATGAAACACGCCTGGATTTTAGTGACTCCTCTCATAGAGAAGTAATATGATCTTAGTCCAACTGATGGACATTGATCTGAATGTGATTCAGATGTAATGAGAATATTAGGTTTACGTTCTTGATTTAATCAAGCATTAATGGGAGGTCCGCGAGATCTAGATTTGAGATGTGATCTCAATATCCAAGTCACTATTTGTGTAACAATACAATCGCCATGTCCTTATCTCTAAGTATCCACGGAGAAAGCGCATTATCCTTAAAAGAGTTCATGGATAATTTCATTGTTGATATATATATATATATATATATTCGAGCATTGAGAAAATGGATAATTAAATATGATTTAATTATCATGTAAATAATGTGAATGTGATTCATATTATTTGGACACGTGAGAATAGAGATCCAAGATGATTAAATGTGATTTAATTATCATGGACATGAATAATGTGGATAACACTATCCATATTATTCAGGTATATTATAAATGTGATTTATAATATATTAAAGAGAGCATATTGTGATTTATATTTGTTAATTAATTATTGATGTGAATTAGATTCATATTTGATGATTAATTGAAAATATAATTTACATTATGATTTGGGATGTGAATGTGATTCACATTTTTCCAATAACATGATTGCAATGTTCACAAGATAATTATGAATTATTTTTGTGAAATAATTTACAGCAAATGTTGTTGTAAATCTTGGACATATCATGAGATAATGAGATCTCATGAGATAATGAGATCTCATGAGATTTTGAGGAGATGGGCCTATTCCATCTCAAAGGAGTAGTTGTCCCCCCTTTTTAGGGGATATGGTCAATCTCCTCATTTTGTCCAAGACTAGTCAAAGTGATTTAATTTTGAATTGATTTATATTGATTTATCAATATATATTGATTTAAAATTAAATCAATTGTTGTTGTATTTTTTACAATGACATCATAGCCATTGAAAGAAACACAAATCAATCTCATCCATTGATTGTGTGTTGTCCATGGATTTAAATCCATGGACTCCAAAAACTCTATATAAGAAGAGGCACCCCTTGCTCTTCGAGTTATACGTTTACGAAAAAATATATGCTCTCTTCCTCTCTCTCCCTCTACACGTCAAATGCTCTCTCACTCTTGTGGTCATCCACCATGGAATCCTTGAGAGAGTCGCCATCGCCGCAGCATCATCTCCTTCGGTACGCCTCGCTCATGAAGAAGACGTCGGATATCGTATGACGAGATTGAGAGATTCGTCGCTTTGATCATCAACATGGATTGCAAGGAGCACTATCTCATCAACGCGCTCGCAAGCGTCTCCTCCGTTGGGTCGGACTTGAGACGGGAGGTTTCTTCGTTTAGAGACTTGATCGCAACCACGCTTCAAGAGGTAACCTTAATACTTGTTTGTGGTTTAGATGAAATGATCCAAGTAGTGTTCTTGGATCATGTCGTTTCATCACATTAAAAAAATTTTAAATTCCGCTGCATCGAGCAACTAGTGCGACTAGTCGCTCCGATCGCATACGATGCGATCATCACTCTTCCATGACATGTTTGAGGATCTCCCCATATCCTTCAAGTGGTATTAGAGCTGAGGTTTTGGATACGATCCATGAACCTAGGAATACGTGGGCTCTAGGGATTGTGAAAATTTGTCGCATTTCAATTTTTGCAGCCATGTTTTGTGAATATTTTCGGCCTTCTTTAAAATGTTTAAACACAAAAATATCATTTGAATAATGTTTCCCATTAATTAAGGAAACCGTGGGATTTGAGTTTGCGTGATTTGGAATCCGATAACTCAAGATATGATCATTTTAATGAACATATATCCACTATTTCGGTATGGCAAATCATGATGTAAATAAAGTGTTGGTTACTGTTTTGACAGACTAAAATTACGTGATTATCACTTGAGTTATGTTTTAAATCAAATTAGAAAACTTTAGAAACTGATTTTACATGATTTGTATTTAAAAAAAAATGAGATATGCTAATTTTAGTAAGTGAGGGTCACCGCTGGAAATTGCATACTTAATCGAGAACCTTGTGATTGTCATTTAATTTTTATAGAAATTAATGGTTAATTTCTTGATATAATTATTGATAAATATTTGTGAAATATTTAAAGATGATAAATATTTCATTGAATGACATTGCCTTAACCAATAATTGATTAGATATGATCTAGATCATAAATTAGTTATATCATACACTTTCCAACAAATGTGTTTCTTGAATAGGTTTGGGGATTTGCTTACCAACTCTCCTTGTAATGTTAATCAAAATAGTTTTGATTATTATTATATGATATAACTTCGGTTGAAAAACCGATTATCATCTCAAGTACAAAGTGATTGACTTGGCATTATTTTTCCCGAGGCAAATATGATGTCTAGTCGGGGAGCGTTGGGGTAGCAGGTTGCACCGTGTACGGTCTGTCCCACTCCCGTCGGTACTGGCCATGACAACGGGTAGAGAACAGATAATTCTTGAGAGATCATGATGTATTTTCCTAATTATTAAAATTCGAAATACTACACATTTGAGATAATACCATATTTTCAAGTAACAATTAAAAAAATATTTGTTGGATATTAATCAGATCATTAATTTAATAAAATATATTAACTAAAATCCAATTAAAATTAAAACACTCTATTATAAATAGAGTTGTTATTTCCTTGTAAGAATTAATCATAATGAATATGATTCATAATGATTAATTAGAATTTGAATATGAGGTGGAGGATCACATAAGTGACATCCATGGTCTCCCGTCAAGCTGAAGGGTTCCGTTGCCAGGGATTGTATGTAGGAGACACATGTCTGAAGTGACAGCTCCTGCATACAAACGCATCTGGATCAGACTCTTTGCTTCTCGAAAAAGTAAGGCCGTATGTGTAGTGACCTCAATATCGGTTCCTCATATTATTGGGGCGATATTGGATTGCGTATAGCGATTTCTAATCCCGTTGACAGTTGGTTCAATTAACGACGGGTCAATATCACCTTAGGGGTAGTGCGCCTGGGTGTTAAAGACCGAATTAGGAATGCAAGTTGGACTTGCAAGGCGGAATGAGTTCCTGCTTCTTTTTAACTGAGTTGTAGTTTCTCATATTATTAGGATGCGGTAAAGTTAGAAAGGAGATCCCAGATCTTGTTGAGATATAGTGGTAAGTATATCTCTTACATTGAAAGTGATTAAGGGATTGAACTTTCAGTGTTGACAAGGCAAGACAACTTTGATATAAAAATTCCTAAATCAAAGTTATATATATATATATATATATTTATGCAAATTTCTTATTTCAGATAATCCTTCATTAAACCCACTAGGTACTATACTCAATAATAATCAGTAAAATATCATGGATTGGATCCATGATCCAGATATTATACTTGTAGTTGGACACGTAATGTATGTGGTTGCACTGTGCAAGTTTCTTCATAATAATGAGGGATGACAATTAAATATGCAATAGGACTACAACCCTAGGGTTTGTATGTCTCTATAATCCTGATCTCTCATCGAATGTACTCGATGATGATCGTAATTGTCAAATAATCCTTATAAAATCTAAGACGATGTTCCGGCATACATATGTGCTCTCGACATTTAATCATGAATGATGTGGTTCACTACATCATGCAGAATGGTGGCTCTATAAGAGATGATGTATTCAAAATATTTGAATACCTACCTGAACCTGACTCTTTAAGAGTTAAGATGTATGTAAATATGATGAGTGTCATCATTCTACTATTTATACTCTAGTCATTCATGAAGCTTCATAATATTCATATTGTATGAACAAATGAAGCATGTATAAATGTTGAAATACTCTTATATTGAAATTTTTGAATTCAACATAAGAGTTCCTTTGTCTTAGGCAATGGTTGTTTAGAGATGAAAGGAGCGTAATGGAAGCATGGGTCTGACCCAAGTTAGAAGGAAAGTCAAAGAGTTGGTTGTACTTCTATGGTTTCCACACACATATGACATCCTAAGGATCGGATAAATGCCAATACTGCAATGAGTTGATGTGTTGATAGTATGACTATCAAGTCTCTCTAGGATCCTTAGAGAAGGACTCGGATAGTGCATCGGAATAATCTACATTTAATCACTGAAATTGACTTACTTATTGGATAAGATTAAAAGTCTAATAATTGTATCTTGTTCTTTTAATAACACTTGTAATAGGTTGCATATGTTTTAATAGACTAGAAATTTTGATCTTAAAGTTTAATAGTCATTCATATGGATATTGGTGCAATTTTTGCAGCAATCTCTATTGGATGAACAAACTTCATATTTTCAGTGGGAGAGCCCTTAGTCTTAGAGAATGTCTCTATGACCTAAATATTAGAATACACTCATTTTTTATTTCTAAATGTTGAAAATAAACATGACTTCTGGAATAGACATATCATAAAGAGTTATAATGGATATATTTCAGATAGTAATCTGACATCTGGAGGACTCTACTAAATTAGAAAATTAATGAATGGTTCATTAACATTTCTAATACTGAAAATTGAACCTTAAAAAGATTAATAGGAGGATGAAGATCATTTGACAATGATCTGGCATCAAATCTTGGACATATCTCTATTGATAAGATCAATAGACTGGTAAGAGATGAAACTTTAGATTGTCTGAAATTTCAAATCTTACATACTTGTGAATATTGTATTCAAAGTAGAAAATATCCAATGCACCCTTCTCCGGGAATGGTGTTAGATGCCGAGGTATTCAAAATCTCATACATGATGATGTATATGGATCATCTATATCAAAGTAAACATTAATGATATGTGATATCCATTGATGATTATTTGTGATATGAGTTTTCTTCCCTTCACATTACAAACCTTTTAAATGTTCAAAGATTTCATAATTTTGGTTTAGAACCAAAGTTTGAAGGAAGATGAAATGAATTTGATCTAACCTAGGTCGCAAGTACCTATTAGATGAATTCAAGGAATACCTTATAGAGATATGAATATCATTCGTATCTCACTCCTCCTAAAACACCTAAACTCAATAGAGTTGTTGGGAGATACAATTAGATCATGTGTGACATGATTTGGTCAATGATGAATATTAGCATAATTACCTCTTAGTTTTCAAGGTATATATAACTACAATATATATCCTTAATGAAATTCCACGGATATCTAAATCTGCATCCTCATAAGCTATGGTTTGGAGCCTAGCCTAATATTGGACACTTGAGGATTTAGGGTTGCTTGGTCCATAACTTTATCATGGATGCAAGTAAGCTGGAATATAGCACAAGAGAGTGCCACTTCATTAGGAAAATAAAGGATGGTATTGGATACCTACTTTATGACCTTGAGATTCTTAAAAGATCTCATATCTAAGGATGTGATTCTTAGAGGATGACTCCCTTGAGAGTCAAGATGAAAATGAAGTGAAGGAACTCATTTAATCTTGAGAAGATAATGAGGTTCCTGAAATCGGAAACTAAAAGAACAACTAAAGATAAAACACTAATACCTCTTCAAATGAGTTTGAGGATGGATTCCATGTGTCAGAGAAATCTGATAATGATTGAACTTCATGTGATGAAGCTTCTGAAGATCATGTCATGGAAAGTTGGATGTTAGCAATTAAGTCTAAAGTAGACTTCATATACAAGTGTTTTATATGGACCCTCAAGGATCCACCTATGTGGGTAGTACATGTTAAGGTGTAAATGTATCTTCAAGAGAAAGAGGGAACCTGATGAGAAGGTAGACACCTTCAAAGCACGGCTCGTAGCCATGAGCTGCACACCAAAGAGAAGACATCGCTTGCATTGAGACTTGCTCTTCTGTGACCTTGCTTAAACCCATCAGAATATTGCTAACTATAGCTACCAACTTGGCTTTGACATCTTTGAGATGGAAGTCAATATTGCATTCCTCTATGAATACCTCTTCGAGGTTATTCATATGAAGTAGCCCCAGGGCTTCATAGTTGAGGAAAGCAAGTTGTGCAAGCTGAATAACTCCATCTATGGACTTGAATAAGCTTCTTGTAGTTGGAACATCAGATTTGATGAAATCATAAATGTTATGATTTCAGATAGAATCTTGATGAACCATGTGAAGCTTAGTGGGAGTTCCATTGTGTTCATCATGCTAAACGTAGATAATGTCCTAATCATTTGGAATGATATAAGGATAATAATAAGTGTTTTTATAGACTGGCTATTCCATACCTTGAGATATAATCTCAAGGAAACCTCTTAAGATATTAGTTCTGAAGGTGTTCAGAAGCAAAGATAAGAGAGTATTGGGACCGTTACATTAGGGGTACACCTTGGACATGTTCCATTTTCTAGAAAATTCCAAGAAAGGCTTCTTTTACTTAAGATGTGGTACTGACCTATCTGAAGGGATAGCACGTAAAGAGTTGAGGAAGTGAATGCTAGAATTGCTTGCCCTTGTGCATCAGTTATGAGAAGCTAGATGTATGCCGGATGTGTACAAAAGCCAGATGTCTGCCATGCAGTGGGAGTAGTAAACTGATCCTACTGTGGAAATAAGACACTTGATTGCAGTAATAACAATATCTTCAAAGATGACAAGACTCGGAGATAGTGATCTCAAAGTCTTATCTTCAAGAGCTTAAGACTTTATAGATGGAGATCTAAAAGGTCTTAACTACGGATACCTTAGGAAATATAGATCTCCAGAAATAAGGGAATTTAGATAAGGATAATAGAAATTACATAGTGGTTATAATAATTATTGAACTTTAGTATCAATGATACTATAACTAATAAAATTGAGTATTGGTTGCATAAGATGCAACATTCGCATTGGATGCGAGCACTGTTACTGGGGATATAAAAGTGTCGTAAAAGGACTTGGCGTAGTCTCTTTGGAACAGAGTGGCTGATCAGCTTACCTAGTTATTTTTCTAAATAGCCTATGATTGTCACATGAGTGTGGGTTTAAATGATTAGCCCATTAATGGCTCTTTGGGCTAGTGGAAGATTGTTGGACATGCGAGCCCACGGCGAGCCATTAAGCAATAAATGTTATTGCAAATACCATTCCCTGATTTGAAATGAAGAATGACTAATTTGCATAATAGGTCCCTTAGTACAATTAGGGTTATGTACCATGGCCATCTTAATGATCATACAGTTGTTGATTCAATTATTGAATTATAGAGATTGTGCTTGGATGAATATCTAAAGAGTTAGAATGACGACTCATCAAGCACCGTCAAATGATTGTTAAGAGATGATCTCCAGCTGAGTAGGAGATGACAGTCCTTTCTCATTTGATTGATATCTGGCCGACCTCTTGATGCAGGTCCTCTTCATGGGAATAGAGATTCGGAGGTATCAGATTAGTTAGGTCAAAGAGTTGACTTAACGAGATCGAGATAACCAAAAACCTATGTCGTATGTTGTCACGATATAGGCACGCATCCTCGGACCGAAGACAGATGTGTTACTATATATTTGAGTATGTACATTTGGCAGACCAATAGGTTGATGACCTAACCAAGGTCTATACACCGACGCGATGGTGTGCATGCATGGCATATGAGTAGTACGATCTCTCAAAGGGATCATACAGGTGATGAATCCTGTATTCATCATGCTAAAAGCCGCAGATTAAAACCCCTGCTTAATCAATCCAATAAAGTTACCCTCTAATTCCTTGTTTTTATCCTGTAGTATATTGTATATATTTTACCATTAAATTATTGTTTTTAATTCCTCTTATTTTTCTTGTAATTATTTTAGCCTCAAAAATCCCTAAAAATTAGGTAGAATAGTTGTCTACAGTTCACTAACCCTTTAAAAAGATAAAAAATACAAAAAAATCTCAAGCCATACAAATTGGTGTTTTTATCCCTCTAAAAATACCCCCAAAAATAACTTTTGTACAAATGACCTCTTTTGGCTTTTTGACCAACATTAAAGTTGTAGATCTCGTCGAGACGAGCAACTTTCATGTTTTGACTTTTTCCTAATTCAGCCTCTAACTATTTCTTTTCTATTTTTCTTTATATTTTTATTTGATTTTCTCTGATTGGGCCACGTGGCGCTCTCTGGAGCCGCCACGCGGCCCACTTCTTCTCGCGCCACCCGGCGACCATCTAGGCCGTTGGATCCTCTTCTTATCGCCCGATCTGAGCCCTCCAACCCTGTCTCATTTCTCAGCCCTTGATCTGACTCGCAGATCTAATCCCGGCCGCCCATCAGCGCCTAAATCTCAGCCCTCTGATTTTCTTTTCATCAAATGCCCATCCTTGCGCCACGTCGACCTTCAACCTCCGTCGTTTGATCATACGTCATCCTATGCCTCTCAAGTTGCCACGTCAGTCTTGCGTCCCTCACCATTGGATCTTTCCCTGATCACATCATAACCGCTCATCATTTCCAAGATCCTAACCGTTAGATCAGATCTAATGATCTGATCTCAGCCCCACGCCCTCGCCCCCATCCTAGCCGTCGGATCCCTAGATCCAACGGCCAGGGATCATCGTCAACTTCCCGCTCCCTCCGCTCCAGCCGTTGCGAATCGCGTAACCCCGCTCCCCCTTCCTTTTTTGGTCGGTGCTCCAGCCGCCTACTCCTACTCATAACGCCTCCCCGACGTCACCCTTCGATCTACCTTTCTCGTGGGACCTTCATCACTCGCCTCCATTAATCCATTCGCCATTAAACCTCCTCGCAAAAACGCTTCGCACCACCAAATCACTCTGACCACCTCCGCCTATTTAAGCCCTCCTCCGTCAACCGAGACCCCCGTCCACCTTTTTGGGTCTTCACCTAGCTTCCTCCGCCCCTCCGGTGACAGCGGAGGGGCGGAATGTCGAGGTGATATTGGTGTAGGTCTGGTGTCGACCCACGGCGGAGCATCGCCGTGTCCTGGTGGCTCCGGCCACCACTGAGCCCGCTGGCTGGCTGACCAGCTGGGCGACAACCCCTAGGTTCTTCCGAGCCTAATCCCAAGCTCCTCCTCCACCAAGGTTCCCCTCCCCGACGAGGTCCCCTTCCACCTTCTTTTTCTTTCTTTTTCTCCTAATTTCCTAGACCTACTCCGCCAGCCTCATTGACCATTGACCACTTTATGACCTTCATCACCCATCGAACACCCTCGCCGACTCTCTCTCTCTCTCTTCTCCAGAACCTCCCCTCACTCCGACCCCCTTCTGCTCCAACATCGCCGGAGAAGAAGCTCTGGGCCTTCACTTCCATCGCCCCACGGCCCCCGTTCATACATCTCTCACCTCGCACGCAAATGCACAAGCTTCGGCTACATCTAACCCCTGCAGGTACCCTCAAAGGCCGGAGCACGTGCATCCCTGTCGGTCTCGAAATTCTCCTCCGACGATCATGCTTCGACGGGGAGCTCCAGACATCCACGGAGCTTCGCAATGGCTCCAAGACCTCCGCCAGGACCCAAGCAGTCTTCACCGATCTTCATGCGAGCAGCAGGAGCACGGTGGAGCTTTAAAGGGCTCGCCGGAGACCCGCCTTCTCCGGTGGGCTAAGGCAGAGGAAGAAGGTACAGGCACCGTCCGATCCTCCTGATCGGATGGCTCTGATGAAGACACGTGGTAGACCCAAGCCTCTTCCCCAACCTACAGGCTCGGGTCATCTGAACCTCAGGCCAAGCCACAGACGTCAGCCATGTGTGCCCGAACCACAGGGGTCGACCCGAGCCTAGCCCTCGCGTGCGTTGCACGTGAGGTGCTGGGTAAATTGCAGAAAAGACCCGGAAGGTTCGCGTATTTGCATTTTGGTCCCCAGGCACATGCCTCACGTGCGTGCTTGGGTATTTTACAGGGAGCCCCTCAAAGTTTTTGGAAATTACAAAAAGGCCTCCGCGCGCAAATGGTGAAATTGCATATGAGCCCAGGTGGTTTTTCATAATTGTATTTAGGTCCTTCTAGGGATCTAAATGCAATATTTATCCTTTATTTTATTGCATTTTTATTACATTTATGCCCTTGCAATGTTTTTAGCATAACTTGAGCATCGTAGGTCCAAATTGCATGATTTTAGTGTCGTTTTGATCCCTATTTTGTCCTCTACATTCTAGAATGCTTAATTATCTCATTTACTACTGCTTTAATAGAAGTGAATTTTTATGTGAAAAATGGAACCCTGCTCTACTTGTCTTGCTTGATTTCATGACCGCTTTTTAATGATGGATTAAATTGACACCGATCTCATTTTATATTATGTTGCTCATAATTTTTAGGGTATAATTGTAGTCTTTTATTCAGCATACATACTCTCTTGCATAATTGCTCTTGCATCACTTTATAATTGCATAAAAATAAATAAAAAAATTGCATGCATCCTCGCATTGCTTTGTAATTTGCATAATTTGCATGAGGACCTGAAATTGGAATTAATTCACATTGTGTCCTCGTGAATCGAAATTCAATACACATATTAGGCAGTTGTGTCCCTGTGTTCGAGCTTGGTATACTTGCCAAGTTAAAATATTCCACGACATTCAAATATCGTGGTTTTTGCTGAACTAAATTCACCTCCTATACTACGACTTAATTATTTATTTTTAAAGAGGTGAATTTTACGTTCATCAACAGGTTCATTGCTGAACCGAAAGACATGAGCTTACTCATGAGATATTGGGAAGAATCAAATTCCATGCGTGGTCGTCTCGCTTTGGAAGCTTGACTGAATTTGTAAGGTTTGATATATGCTTTTGGAAAGTATATGATCAACATCTAGGTGTGATATATGCTTTTGGAAGTATATGATCGATACCGACTACCAATAATCGAATGAGAACCTTAATGATAAAATCCTGAAGGAGACAGTCTAAAAGAGATCTAAAACTTCGAATTTATTCTGGGTCTTCCAGTATGCAGGATGTACATGTATTAGGAATGCTTGAGGGTGATGTGATCATACACAATTGTATAACCATGACGCTTCCATTCCCAGGAGTGATGAAACAGGTCTGGATTTTAGTAACTCCTCTCATAGAGAAGTAATCTGATCTTAGTCCAACTGATGGACATTGATCTGAATGTGATTCAGATGTAATGAGAAGATTAGATTTGCGGTCTTGATTTAATCAAGCATCTACGGGAGGTCTGCAAGATCTGTATTTGAGATGTGATCTCAATATCCAAGTCATTATATGTGGAACAATAAAATCGCCCTATCCCTATCTCCAAGTATCCGCGGAGAAAGCACATAATCCTTGAAAGAGTTCGTGGATAATTTCATTGTTGGTATAT
Source organism: Ottelia alismoides (assembly GCA_037367405.1). NCBI lineage: Eukaryota > Viridiplantae > Streptophyta > Magnoliopsida > Alismatales > Hydrocharitaceae > Ottelia > Ottelia alismoides. Next base: position 511,953 of record JAZKJV010005215.1, on the reverse strand, counting down.
GTATCCGAGCATTGAGAAAATGGATAATTAAATGTGATTTAATTATCATGAATAATATGAATTTGATTTATATTATTAGGAGAGTTATCTGAGATAATTAAATGTGATCTAATCATCAAAGATGTGAATAATGTGATTGTGATTCATATTATTTGGACACGTGAGAATATAGATCCAAGATGACTAAATGTGATTTAGTTATCATGGATATGAATAATGTGGATAGCACTATCCATATTATTCAAGTATATTATAAATGTGATTTATAATATATTAAAGAGAGCATATTGTGATTTATATTTGTTAATTAATTATTGATGTGAATTGGATTCACATTGGATGAATAATTGAAAATATAATTTACATTTTGTTTTGGGATATGAATGTGATTTACATTTTTTCAATGGCATGATTGAAATGTTCACAAGATAATTATGAATTAGTTTTGTGAAATTATTTACAACAAATGTTGTTGTAAATATTGGAGATATCATGAGATAATGTGATCTCATGAGATAATGAGATCTCATGAGATTTTGAGGAGTGGACCTATTCCATCTCAAAGGAGTAGATGTCCCCCCCTTTTTTAGGGGATATAGTCATTCTCTTCATTATCTCCAAGACTAGTCAAAGTGGTTTAATTTTGAATTGATTTATATTGATTTATCAATATATATTAATTTATATTAAATTAATTATTATTGTATTTTTACAACAATATTATGGCCATTGAAAGAAACACAAATCAATCTCAACCATTGATTGTGTGATGTCCATAGATTGAGATCCATAGACTCCCAAAACCCTATATAAGAAGAGGCACCCCTTGCTCTTCGAGTTACACTATTACGACATATGCTCTCTCCCTCTCTCTCTCTACAAGCCAAATGCTCTCTTCCTCTCTCTCTTGTGGTTGTCCACCATGGAGCCCTTGAGAGAGTCATCATCGCCGCAGCATCGTCGTTATGTTATCGGAGTATTCGCTCGTGGATCTTTGTCTCCTTCAGTACGCCTCGCTAGTGAAGAAGACGTCGGATCTCGTGTGACGAGATCAGGATATTCGTTGCTTGGATCAACAACATGGATTGCGAGGAGCACGCTGATGAGCGTGAAATCCGCCTCTTTAATTATAGAGAATTGTAGTATAGGAGGCGAAAATGGTCGATCAAAAACCACAATTTTTGAATATTGTGGAGTATTTTTACTTGGCAAGTCTACCAATGTCGAACATAGGGAACGGTGATTTTTAGTTGCGAGGTTTTAAATTAAATTAAATAATTAATGATTTTCTCGATTAATTTCTATGTCAGAAAACTCTAATACAATGTAATGAAGATGTAATGCTATGCGAAGAAAAATAAACAGAGAAGATGATGGAGTGTAGGATCTGTGATTTATGAAATTCAATCCTCAAATAAATTCATCAACTAATCCTCAAAAACTTATCACAGATCGAATAGAAGTTTCTAAGAAATATAATCAAGATAAAGCCCAAGCTGCAGGGTAATAGACATATCACTTATTAAATAACCCTACGATTAATGAGAATTTCTAGGACATTTGATCTCAAAAATTCCCTAAGATTTATTCTTCCAATAATGATCACAACTAATAAAGTAATAAATCAATTATTTCACCGTGAACAGTCCCTGTAAAAATCAATTCTCAAATTGTTGAAGAGAATTATTCAGATATAATCTCCTTAATCTAGTCCTCTTTATCCTAAAAACAATGATCGTCAATAATCACAAGAATAATGATCAAATTGAAATCCTCAATCAAATCCCTACACAGAAAATCGTTAACTTCTTAATGAAAATATATCACAATATGCCAATAATCAGCCTATACTTGTCAACAGAGATCTTCAATTAATAATACTCTAGAAATAATCTCAGATCTATCCACAAACTATGCCAAATGATAGAGCATAAAAATAACTTCGAAACGACATATTATATGCTAAAATCAGAGTTCGTATGAGAAAGACAACCGAAATTGAAATTGCAAGGGCTAAAATGTAATAAAAAAATAAAATATTTAACTCAAAGGAGTCCCTGGAGGGATGTATCTGTAATTCGGAGGGGTGCCTCAACAATTTGCCCAAGAAGCCACGTGCGGGGCTCATGACATGACTGGCGGGGGGTCTTTTGCAATTTCATGAACTCTCGAGGGCACTTCTGCATTTTGCCCCCCAAAATGCATGTCACACACGTGCTTAGCAGGGTTGGGGGCAGTGGCGGAGGCTCGGGTGTCGAGCCTACGTGGCGGGCTACTGAGGATCGGGCACACCCAAACCTTGAGGCTGGGGCCGAGGCTCGGGTGAAAAAACGAGAGCTGTAGGATCAAGGTTGGTCGTTGATCCTACGATGGCGGTGGAGGCAGGAGATTCGGAGGTGGTGGTTGGGGCCGATGCGCAGGAGGCGCGCGGGCCGGCTGCGAGCGAGCGGTGAGCGTGGAGGAGGGGATGGCGCATGGGTGGAGGCTGTAGAGTAGTTGGCGGGCGTGTCAGTGGTGCGCGGGTAGGAGTCGGTGGTGCTCGGTGATGAAGCCTTGCGGCCGAGATGGAGGGCGGAGCTTATGCCGTGGAGCGTGAGGCGGTGGATTCGCCCGGGGTTGCGACGGCAGCCGGGTCTCCCCCATGGAGGGCGCAGGCGATGAAGACCTCGGCCGATACATGTCCGAGGCGAAGCCAAGACTGGTGATGAGGGCGGCTTGATGGCGGAGCGGCCGCGCAGGAGACGCTTGCGCTGGAGGCTTTGCGAGGCGGAGGTCGGTGTGCAAGCTGCAAGGGATTAGACAAAACACGATGGAAGGAGGGAGATAGAGTCGCCTGGGTATGGAGGAGCTGGAGCTCTCTTACAATGTCGTGGCTCAACTCTCTCCGGTGAAGGAAGAGAGGAGCTCCTCTGCTCGTGAAGTGGAGCAGCAGCAAGGTGCTCAAGAAACACCTTGGATTACGCCACCAGGAGGTTAGCGTCGCTGTCACCGGTGAGCTTGGAGAAAGGCGGATGAGGTGGAAGGCTGGTGAGGGAGGGCTTTATATGTGGATGGGTAGGTAGGCGTTATGGGAAGGAGGAGGGTTGGCCTCGTAGCGGCCGGAGGAAGGGGACGACGAGTATTACAAGGAGGTGGAAGTGATTGTGGTAACGACGCAGGTGGGTGGAGGACTTGCGAGGTGGAGGGGACGTTCCAACGGCTGGAGGAAGGGGAAGGGGGTCACGTGCTAGGCACGTGATCTGGGGGCGGTAGGAGAGAGAATGGAATGGGGGTGTCACGTGGCATGCCCAGGGGCTGCCACATGGCACCCAAAAAATTTCAAAATAAAAAGACAAAGAAAAATAGAAAAGAAATAAAAGAAGACCTCAAATCAAAAAATTTCCTTCACAAAAGTTGTTCATCTCGACGAGATCTACAACTTTCATGAAGGATCCGTGAGTAGAAGAGGTAAACTATACAAAGTGATATTTTTTGTGGTTCTCCATGTGTATAGAAAACTGGCTTTTTGGGATTTTGTAAATTTTTAGTGGTTTTAGAAGAGGATAAAAATCAAGAAAAAATAATATAAAATATAAGAAAATTAGTTACACACTAATCTAATTTTTTTGAATTTTTAATAAATAAAAAATAGGGAAATAAAATAGAAGTACGAAATACGTAAATTTTGTACAGATACACAACGGACACTCGGACACAGTCAGTTTCTTTGAATCATGTCTTAATAGAGATTTGGATTTTTATAATGCTTAATAAAACATTCATTAAAGAACACAATGAAGAAGAAATGAAATTAAAAGGGTTAATTATGTACATAAAAACTCGGGTCAAAAGTCACAAAAAGCTAAAATGCGCAAAAAAGGCCCCAAACCCAACTTTCACATGTGAGCTTCGAATTTTACGAAATTGGTATTTATTTGAAGATATTTAAAAATGGAGTACTTTAAAAGTGAGTAGACCAAAATTGGACACTGTATGAGGAAGATATGTGTGTTTTAGTCCGTCAGATGTGAAATTAGACTTTGGGATTATTTGAAACTTATTTGAGTTAGTAAAATTTTTTATATTTTTTATTTATTTTTGTTAGTAATATCTACACAATGGAAGTGGTTTGGGGTCAATTAGAGTTAGGATGAATTAATTAAAAATATGGGAAGTTAGCTGCTTTTTTGGGCCAATTTATACACTTGGAAATTTTAATGCAATTATGCAAGATGAAATGCGAGTAGTATTTACACATGTATGAATGCTAATGATGCTCTATTAATTATTAAATGCAAATGAATTACGGGGAACATAGCCTAATTTACCAATTTTAGCATGTTGAATACGAGATTCATCATACCCCTATACTTAAACCATGCTCGTCCCCGAGCATCAATGAATGAATGACTTAGTTGAATACATACCTGACTGTGCATGTGAATTTTCATGTTCAATTCATCAAAGACCCTTAATTTGAGTGATCTTCAAATTCTGGTCTCAATCATGCTTTAATCAAAAGGAATCCAACTTCTCTAATTTTCAGACTCTCTGTTTGTACATATTATATAAGGATATAACCTTTAGTGAATTGCGTTCATGAGAGTCAAGTCGAGATATCACCTAAAGTTCCAGTTCAAGAGACTGTTGTTTGATTTAATTTGGGATTGATTTATATTGATTTATCAATATAGATTTAATCTAATTTAAATTAATTGTTGTTGGTTTTTACCAACACAAATCTTAGCCAATAAAAGAAACACAAATCAATGAGAGCCATTGGATTTGTGTTACCCATGGATTGAGATCCATGGATCCCAAAATATTGTAAATAGAAGGGTGCCCCTTGCTCTTCATATGCTAATGAGAAACACAAGGCTCTCTCTCTCTCTTTCTCTCTACACGCCATCCCCCCTCTCTCGCTCATATGTCCGTCCACCATGGATGCCCTAGAGAGAGTCTCCATCGCCACAACATCGTCGTCATGCTATCGGATCATTTGCTCGTGGATCTCCGTCTCCTTCGGTGTGCTTCGCTCGTGAAGAAGATGTCAGATCTCGTGTGTCGAGATCAGGAGATTCACCGCTTGGATCATCAACATGGATTGCGAGAAGCACGTGTTTCATCAACACGATCGCAAGCGTCCCCTCCGTCGGATCGGATTTGAGACATGAGATCTCTTCTTTTAGAGACTCGATCTCAACCACGCTTCAAGAGGTAATCCTATTACTTGTTTGTGGTTTAGATGAAACAATCCGAGCAGTGTTCTTGGATCATGTGGTTTCGTTACATAAAATTTTTTTAATTTCCGTTGTCTCGAGCTACTAGTGCGACTAGTCGCTCCCGATCGCATACGATGCGATCCTCACGCTTCCGTGATGCGCTTAAGGATCTCCCCATATCCTTCAGAGCCTTCCACCAGATGCGGAGCACATTAACGATCGTGTTGGACTCCTCCGCGCCTTCATCGATGTGTTGGATCTCCGTCCCTGCTCAGTTGAAGGTTGCCCTTGATGAGTTCTTCTAGGAACGCTTCCCACCATCAAACAAGTGCTCCTCCCCCAGTTCTGATCCAGGCCATTCATCCATGCCTGATTCGTAACAGTCTGATCAGGACCTAGGGACGATCCGTACCGTATGCCTATGCCACTTCCAGAGCCATCAGATCCATATTGTAGTAGCACATCTCAGACGCACATCCCCAACTGGGTCAGGACCATCAGATCCTTTTGAAGGAACAATCAGTGCCGCCCAAGCCCTCACGAGCCACGCATGTGCCCCAAGGGGTATATTTCCATCTCACCCCTACTAGTTTATGCTTTGCTTTTTAGTCATGTAGAATAAAGTTGTAGTACCGATATTTTACAGTTCGGACCTCGTATTTTCATATATTTGCAATTTAGTCCAGTTTGTGTGAACTCGCGTGTAGTTTTATGTGTGTTTCTGGGATATTTGCATATCGTGCCCTGTGCTTCATGGATGTTATGATTTGAATGGCAAGTTTTAGATATTTGCATTTATACCCATGTTAGCTGGACTCACGTGTAGCGTGTGTGTTTTCTTGGGCTTTTTACAACTTGGGCCCTGTACTTTATATTTGTGTTATGATTTGGCCCAACACTTTATTTTAATTGCAAGTAGGTCTCTGTGAGCTGTATGTCTCTTGTTTAATTAAATAAATACCAAATTAACCCCAAAAATTCTCTAAAAAATATTGTTTGCTCCTGTTGGCACGTAGTTTTTTAGTAATTTTTGGGGGTTAATTTTATTGCATTTAATATTTTTGAAAAACAAAAAACCCTAAAAAGTGTTCTGTCTATTTTGAAAAATACATAAAAATTCGAAAAATCATCCTAAAATTTCCATAAAAATCTTTATTTGTGTGTTTTTGTATGCTTTATCTTCAATAGCATTTTCATTTTAAAACTCTTTATAAAAACCCTAAAAATTGTAAAAGACCTAAAAATTTTAAAAATTTTAAAAAAAATAAAGAAAAATAAAAAAATATCATTTTATTTCCTTTTTATAGCATTTTCTTTTTAGTTTTACATAAAATTGCCCCCCACACTTTAGGGCACTCTGAGTAGTTTTAATTTGCTATTTAGTCCTAGTTGGGCACTGTTTGTAGTTTTCTCCATTGTTTGATTTTATAAAATCACAAAACATCATAAAACCCCCCAGAAAATTACCAAAAATAATTTAAAATTTCAAAAATCCAAAAATAATTTTATTTGAATTTTTGAGCATTTTAAGTCTTAAATAAAAAAATCAAAAACCTTGATTGCATGCCTTATTTCCTTTTTGCCTGATTTTGCCTTTTAATTCAAAAATTAAAATTTTGCAAAATTAAAAACCACCCAAAACATTTTCCTTTATTTTTCTAGATTTGACTACTTCGTAGGTTTACCCATGCTCTTTGTGTTCGACCCTGGTTGCTATACCACGTAAAAACAATAACGAAGACCGCTTACATTTTGATTGCTTATTTTATTTGCTTGAGTGGTTTATCTTTTTCTTGTTGAGTTTGCCTACTGATTGGGGGCGCAACGACCATTAATTTATCTTGATACTTAACCCTAGTCGCTAGATCGACTCATCAATATGTTAGACTCTCGTCCATCTACTTGCACTAAACAAGGGCATGTAGTTTTTGAGTAGTTTATTTTATTCAACAGAATTTTCTTTTTTTCTTTTAGAGATGTTGTAGTGTTATACTTTTGGGAGTTTTGCTATATTTTTGTATTTGTACATGTGTATTTTATTTGGACCTAGACATTTCAAAGATTGTTATTGAGAATGAATTCATTTGTTTCATTTCTTTCCAGATTGTTTTTCATGTTGTTATATAATTGAATGTTAATTAAATATATAATTGCAAGTATTTAAATCAAATCTAAGATGAAGACTTGTAGTGATTCTTCATTCTCTACGTGTGGGATGCAAGACAAAGAATTCTATTTACACTAAATGATATGCACAGATGAAAAATGTACTAAGCAGATAGTTTTATTAGCGGGAAGAATTGATTAAATTTTGCTGATGTTGAACGATCTACAGTGTGTATAGTTAGTGAAGAATGTGTAGCCTAAAAATTATGAGCACGATAAAAAAATAAGTAACTTAATCTATTATATGTGCACCTAATTTCTACGCCACTCAAGTCAAGTTCCAACCGTACATAAGGTGTTGAAACAGACCGGACACACCACAAAAATATCGAGTCCAAATTATTACAAAACTTAGGGTTCAGAGATACCGTATAAATAATGCAGAAAATAAAACCTAATCTACGCGCTCTCTCACAAAAAAATAAAATTCAATCTTCTTTGCATGTCCTTGGATTTATATCCAAAAATCGCTCCGAGTTATCTACAAAGAGAGAAAATGCAGTCAGTATCTTTGGTGAGAGTGATGTAAATAAAACACAGAAATTAAAATGCAAAAGGAAATAAAAGAAGAAGAAACGGAAAAAAAGACACAGAAATTAATTTTGCAAAAATTAATTATCGAAATTTATTTGAAACCCTAAAATACGTCGTTCCCCGATAATGGTATCATTTTATGAACCGAAATTTTATCTCTTTAATAATCGATAATTGCAGTATATGAGACAGTTTTCAATTCAACAAAGACCACAATCTTTGAATGTTGTGGAGAAATTTTACTTGGTAAGTTTACCAAGGTCGAACACAGGGAATGGTACATAGTTTCATATTAATTTTAGTAATTAATTTAATGCTAGGTTAATTTCTGTGTCAAGAACTAAATCAAAAATAAATGAAAAGAAATATGATGAAAATGCAATGCAATGTGAGAACACAAGATCTGTGATTATAAGATTTAAATCCTCAACTAAAATAATCAATCAATCCCCAAAAACTGATCATAGATAAAAAGATGTTAAATACAGAAATATAAAGATATCAAATCTTGACTGCAAATTATAGATTAATCCATGAATACTTATGTGAAAATTGCTTACATACTCCGGCCCCTAATTTTCCTGTAATTTAAGCCTCAAATAATTCAAATCTTAATCATATACAAATGTAAGGGAATTGCATTAATTTCTCCTTGATTAAGCCCCTACAAAGATGAATCCCTTAATTCAATATCATCAATTATCACGAGAGGATTAAATGAAAATCTCCTCAAAAATATCAAGGTAATATAATAATTCCTCCTTGATCTTCTCCCCTGTAGATATCAATTTCTCAAATAGTATGATCAATAATCTTGAGAGAATTAATTAGATTAAAATCCTCAATCGAATCCCTACAAAATTGATCATTAATTTCTCAATAAAATGTTGCATAAAATCTTAGAAATCATCCTACATATATCAAGAGGTTTAGCAATTAATAATCATCAATTAATAGCTTCAGATCTTTCCACAAGGTGTAAATGATAGAGCATTCAACAAGCTTCAAAATGACATATTGTGCGCTAAAAATGGAGTTCAAATAAGCAAGATATGATAAAATTAAGATCTAGGGACTAAAATGCAATAAAAATAATACTTTTTATCTCATGTGGATCCTTGGAAAGACTTATCCATGAATCTGGAAACATGTTGGGGTTCTGACGAATCTGCGATTCGTCATCTTTACTCATTTATTTTAGCTTTAAATCCCTTATAAAACACCTCCATATAACACTAACTCCATATTCTTACTAACTTGCATCTGTGTGTAAATATTGTACACTTCTTACTAATTTTAACCTAAAATAAATAAATAAATAAAGGAAAAATAAAGAAAAGAAAATAAAAATAATAAAAAAGAGGAAGATTGTATACAGGCTGACCCGAACCCCGAGAGAAGGTCAAGACTTGACCTAATTGACCGGGAATAAAGTAGGGGAGATAAGGTCCTTAAGCAGAAAATCGAAAAAATGTGTGTGTGTTGTTGTAAATACTTCTCACTTATTTTGTATATATCTGTATAAAACTAACACTAATTTATTTGTGCCTTAATTGACCTCAAATCAAATAATTTTTAACACCAAAGTTGTAAATAAAAATGTGTCCTAATTAATAAAAATAATTGCACAATTAAATCTTATGCAGAATAAAAGTAACCACACTTGAAAAAAGCCACTAAGCATTAATTGAAAGACCAATTCAAGCTCCATATGAACTCAAATTGAACCAATCTCACTTCCATTGGATTCTAAATTAAATTATCTTTAAAATGGCTATGATTTCATAATTTTTAAAGTTACGAGTAAAAAGTTGATTTTCCGGGGTGGTTTGTGCAATTTTCCCATGTATTTTGTGAATATTGTATTTGTATATATTTGTAAATTATTCTTACTAATTATTTAAAATAAAAATAAAAATTCAAAAAAATAAAATTTTTTTCAAAAAAAGGCTAATTTCCTCATTTACCCTTGTATATAATGTCATATTTGTATATAGTCTATGTATATAGTTGTTATTTTTTATTAACCAACATAAAAAAATAAAAAATAACATTTTTTAATTCAAATAAATAAAGTGATGAAAATTCAAAAAAAAAGATAATTTTAGTTTTATCTCTTTTCATCTTTATCTCATTTCAATTTTCATCTCTCTTATCTTTTTATCCAAAAAAGTCAAAAATTCAAATTTCATCTCCATTATTTCTTCTATTTATATGGCTCCTTCTATCTCGATCCAACTTGATCAATCTTTAGAGAGAGGAGCCCGATCTCCGAGAGAAAATTTCGTCGAGAAAAGTACCTAGCCTCCGAGTCATCCAGTAACAGCGAGTCGGCCTTCGTCGAGGCGATCACGGTCCATTTCCGCTCCTAAGGTGAGATCCACATTTTTGTTATTTTTATCTAGGTTAATCGTAGTTTTATTTCTCACACTTTTATTTCATCATCAATTTCTTTATTTAGATCATTAATTTAATCACGATTGGATCCGCTTCCACTCGATTTTTCATCTCACGTTCTTGATCTCTCCACATTCAATTTCTATCTTCCACGGTCTATCAACTCCGACCACGCACGGTGGTCGGAGAATCAGGTTTGATTCTTTTCACTTTCATCGGATCCCCATTCATTTTCCGATTTGTAAATAAATTAAAAAATAATACAAAAAACCATTTGTTTTCTTTATTTCTAACGTTTGTTTTGCAGTACCATTAAAAAGAAAACAACAAAAAAGCATAAAAAATAAAAAAAACATTCCTCATTTCCTTTAATATTTCAGATTTACAAAAAAATAAATTTTTTTATTGTTTTCTTTCATTTCTGTACATAAAAATAAAAACAAAAAAACAAAAAAAAAACAAAAAAATTTTGCAGCGCGGTGCGGCCGTCCAGCGCCCCACTACCGTGCCTCCGCACCGCAGGTGTAACCCCCATCGCGCTGCGACTCCGCCCCTCCGCCACGCTGCTACCGACGACGTCCTCCACTCCGCTCCAGCCCACGGTCGTGGATATGCTCCGCCCCTGCTTTCGCTGATAGCCCACCATCAGCTCGCGATGTGGCTCCCCTCCGTGCCTCCGCCTGCGGGGCCACGACGTCACCTCTCCTTGGCAGCCCCGCTCTGCAGCCTTCCACCGCGGTCGGCTGCACCGCCCGCACCTCTCACCATCGGACCTCCGATCCTGCAGCACTCGCGTCCCTAACCATGCGCGGACAGCCTTCCAGATCTGCGTGGCGGTGCGGGCCAGCCACGCGTCATCCCTCCGCGTGCAGATCCCCTCCGTGCGAACCTTTAGCCACGGTCGCGACCCGTCCGTGCTGCCATCCCCACCGTGCGGCCCTCTCCAGTGGCGGCGGCCGGCGGCTCCCTCTCCCCTTTTTGAATTTTGAAAAGAAACGAAGGCTCAAGGAAACCCTAGAGGGGAAGTTAAAAAAATTGGAAACATTACGTAAACACCCCTGGGAGTTTACAGAAGTTTTGAATATACAAAAAGGTCCCTACAAGCTATCAAGTTACGTGCTTCGCACACGCTCCCCTGGGTAATTCGCTATTTTATACCTAATATTTATTATTATTCTATTCTTTGCAAGAAGTTTGAGCAAATTACATTTCAGTCCTGCTGATTCCAGAGTTTGAGTTTCTTGTTATTTTCATCAAAATAAATGTTTTTATTGTTCAAAAAATTCTCAAAAAAATTGTGCAAGTTCTTGCTGTAGTTTTCATCCTTGTATAAATTTTTCATCAATTTTTGTTGACGTTTGATATATTTAAAAAATCAAAAACAATGTCTTTTTGCTTGTCATAATTTTGAAAATTCGTAAAAATTCAAAAATAGCTCCAAAAATTCCAAAAAATTAGGGTAGTTTTATTCATTGTCTTTTAATTTCTGACCAATTTTCATGCATATAACTCTTTATAAAAACCAAAAAATTGCGAAAAATGAAAATTCTTATAGAAATCATAAAAAATTCTACAAAAATCCAAAAATAGTGATTTCATTTCCTATTTGTAGATAATTATTTCTATTTTCTCATAAAAATAATTACCAAGAGTTTTGGTATTAAAATATTTTTAATTTGCAAATTACTCCATGTTGTGCATAATTTTGCATTTTCTCACTGTTTGATTTTTAGAAAAATACAAAAACATTTGAAAAATCCATAAAAATTCTCAAAAATATTTCAATTTAAAACCCAAAAATATTTTCTCTTGATTTTTCTGATCATTTTTGGTATAATTAAAAATTACAAAAAAAGTTGGTGTGCATATTTCTTGTGCCTATTCATATTGTTCGTTATTTCTGAAAATTAAAAAAATTACAAAATCAAAATCACTAAAAATTTGAAAATTAGAAAATATAAAAAAATATTAGAAATAAAAAATTAAAAAATAAAAGATAAAAAAATCACAAAAACCAAGGATAGTTGTCCTTTGAGATTCCCATTTTCTCATAATTAATTTCTGATTAATTGAATAACCCTCGGGAATTGTAGCCTCCCTGAGTTCAACCGTGTCCGCTATACAGGTTAATAAGTAGCAAAAATAAAAAAAATTGTTTGTTTGTCACGGGATTTTTGGGGATAGCAACGACTATTTTTACCATTAAATTCCGACCCTAGAAAACCGTGAACAACAAAATGGCGCTGTTGCCGGGGAGGCACGACGAGGGTAGTTAGGTTTCTCTTTAGACCTGCTATTCTTGGTTGTAAATATCTGTACATTTTGCCATTCACTTCATTGTTTATATCCACTGCATTCATTTCATTTTTCTCTCAAATTTGATAATTGTGTTTCTTACACATTCTCTTTTCTTTTTCTTGCAAGGGCCCGTGGAGCGAAGGAGGCGATCCTAGGAGAGCCGAAGCACCCAAGCGACGTGGAAGCAGATTGATTCTTCACCAAGCCGCAGGATAGCGTGAGAAGAGGAGAAGAAGAATTAAAAAATTAAAAGAGAGAGAGAGAGATTTTTTCTTGCATTTGAACTTTGTAAAAACAAACATTCATTTGTTGTAGGGCATGTTTTACCAAGTGCCGGTGCACTTGGGGGACCTTACCGGTTTTGTTTTCATTGCTTTATTTTTCTTTTTTTCCCGCAAATTTCGTGAGCTACCTCTTGATTGCTTTAATTAATTTACTTGAGCCAGGTAATTAATTAGGTCCAAACACCTTAAACAAGAAATTTCTGTGCCTATAAAGTAGAGCGTAATTTGGACTTAGTCAAATTAACTTGTTCTTTCCTGTTAATAGAAGCTATATTCTAGGACGGTTCACTTGCATCATATAGGATAGTTTATTTAAATTCTGCGCGGATCACTTGCATGTAGAGTGCTGGCGACAAGGTACGCATCTCTAACCGTTGCATGCATCATTATTTTTTATCGTGCATTGGCAATTCTGATCTCCTTCCTTGTTTTCACTCATATAAGTTAAAAAGAAAATTGGACACTCGGAAGGCGATTCGTTGAAAATATTTTAACCAAGTGATAACTGCTAAAACCGAGACTACTAAAGAAAACTCGACCCTAAAAATACAAGGAAAAATCATTGTTTTGGGGAGAGTAACCCCCTCATTGTTTGGTTTGCTTGAGCGAGAGAGCGACCCGCACACTAGGATAGAGCCGCGTCCGAACTCTTTTCAGACTACTATCTTGGGTTAGTCGTTCTCCAGTGAGGATCTCTCCGGTAGCCGGTAAAGCAGCCCGTGACGTCCTTAACAGATTGAATTGATCGGGTAGCTAGTAACCGGTCCGCAATTCATACTGGATGGGAAATATCTAACTTTAGGATTGGGCCAGTCTTCTGAGAGCATTGGGTTCCTAACAGCTCGCTCTAACCACTCTGATATATTGTATTCTCACCAAACTCTAAAATTGACAAGATAATTGACCGAACCTTCACGGTCTTCACTTTGAGTTGAGTTGGTGAACTGGGAGTTTGTACTGTGTTTGATTGCTTGTGTGCATACTCGATCATTCTGTGCATTTACGCCTTTTTCTCCATATCTTTTGACTTGACCACTCGTGCTCTCCCGATCCCGTCTTTTGTTTCGGAGATGACCGACTGGAGTTATTTTAATCTGATCTTCGCGGATACCTCGTACTCTTCAGACGATCCACCTTCCTTTTCTCAGGAGGATTTTCCTCCTGATTTTTGTGCATATCCGCCTAACCCATTATTTCAGGAATCGAACGATAATTTTCACCCACCCTCATTCAACCCACCCAATCCTGGGATTTTGGAGTCACCTTTCATGATTTCCACACTTGAGAAACTGAACCAGATGATGGAGCATATGAATTCGAGGAGTAGCAATTTATTTAACATAAATACGAGCTAGAACGCTGCTCCACTATTTGAGGATATGGATTCACTTGAGGATAATCATGAGAGCTTACAAATCACCCAAAATACAAAAAAATGAGACATTTTTGAAAATCCAAAAAGATTATGAGAGGCACATTATTGATTCATTTTGTGAGGAGATGACTCAAATGCCCAATCATTTACCCACACATATATTCACATCATGTCCCAACCTTGACCCCGAGGATGCCACTATACAGACTGCTCTTGGCAATCCTCGTGTATATGCTGCTTCTGATCTCCTCCCTTGTATGGAGGAGGTCCAAAAATTCAAAAAATGTTGACTGAACCTGAAGTGTTGGCCACCCTTCATGAGATCATTAAATCTCCACTTCAACAGGCCATGACAAATTTATCTACTCCTCAACACGAGAAGATAAAGTGAAGGAGAAGATCTGAGCGTCACATCTTGACCATGGCCACTGCCTACGCCATCTCTGACCGTCCGTATTTTAAGAAAGGGAACACTGCCACACCTCTTGTGAGTTGCTCCATATCTGACTATTCTTGTGATAACACTCTCCTTGATGGCAGTTCGTCAATCAATATAATACCTTCTCTATGGTACAGTCTCTTCATCTTGGGCCTCTCAAGAAAACCAGGATGATAGTTCAATTTGCTAATGGATCTATCAAGAGGTCGAAGGGTATTCTAGAAAATACTGTCATTCTTATTCAGGGTATGAATTTCACTTCGGATTTTGTTGTAATACCCATGGAGACCTCCACCCCTGCGGAACACCCTCCAATCATCCTAGGACGGCCTTTCCTTGCCTCTGCGGGAACCGTTATTGATTATGGTTCATGAGAGATTCGCTTCCTTTCTGATGTAGGGAGCGATGTGTTGATCACTACACCCACTACTGACCAGAGATCTGCATCCCATGAGAGCCCATCCATGTTAGCCAACCCCAAGGAATTTGACCTCAATGATAATATCAGAGATTCTTGTTATATGTTGGATGATAAGGAAACCCAAGAATTCCTCTGGAAGGAGGAAGACTTGGAAAGCATAGACCTTGGAGTTCCCCCTTCTAGTATGTGGCGATGCATTGATGACATCCGCGGAATTTACACGATAGACACCTTAGAGCGGAAGGCAGATTCTGAGACTAGACAGGATGAACATGATTCGACTACTTTCACTGATGAGTCTGTTCCTGTTCACCCTGATGCAAATGAGACCGATCAGGCCAAATTTGATTTGATTGCGTTTATAAAGGAATTTGGACCTTTCGATGAATATGATGATCCAGTAGAGGCCCGCCAGGCTGAAATTGATCCTACTTTTTCTGATAATGATTTGGAGCCTTTTTACTTTGATGTTTGTGAGACTTCCCAGGCCGGACATGACCATACTACTTCCAATAACCACTTTAGGTCTGCACAATCTGAAACCGCTGAGGATACATTCTTGGTCGATCCTACTTAGTTTATGTCTAATGATGATCCCAATATCGACCTACATCTTGTCAAATCCATAACTCAATGGTCCCGCAAGAAGGTTCATTTTCAACCTTCTTAACCTTTGTACATCCACTCTTCTTGTATATCCTTTCATTTCACGCTTTCTTCTCTCGTTTTATCATTCACCCCCTTTTCCGTGTGTATATATTCTATACTTAGGATGTGCTTTATCCTAAGTATAGGGGGTGAATGATTTGTGTTGTTCATATTCATTCTGTTCATCACTCTTATTGTTGCCTATACTTAGGGATACTCTACCCTAAGTATAGGGGGTGATGTTGTTCATATCATATCTTTTTATTTTTGAGTCTGTATATTCTCTTCATCGGTTTTCCCCTTTTGTACACTCTACTGTACTTAGGATTACTTGATCATAAGTATAGGGGGGATCACCAACTTCTCTTCTTTTTATCCTTTCTTTGAGTCATTGTAGCATAGGAGTCATTTCACTTTTCTATACTTAGCACGAGTTATGTCTTCCTTTTTCGCTCTCTGATCACTACGAGGACATAATTCGAGCTAAGTATAGGGGGGGTGCCGTATATATTGTATATATACTGTAGACATAACTCGTACTTTTAAATATGTTTCTTTGGGGGGTTATGTGTATAATTTTGTAAAATCCACGTGTGTAAAAAAAACAAAACAACAACAAAAAAACAACAAAAACAACAAAAAATAAAAAAAACAAAAAACAAAAAAACAAAAAACAAAATAAAAAACAAAAAATAAAAAAATAAAAAAAATAAAAAACAAAACAAACAAACAAAAACACAAAAACACAAAAAAATCGTGTATATACTTGTACTTCTTTATTACCAACCCTTTTTCCTTTTAAAAAAACTACAAAACCAAAAATCTATAAAAACTTGCATAATTCAAAAAATCTTTCTTTTACATCTACATTTTCCTCCAAAAATCCATAAAAAGTTCAAAATTAGAAAATTGTTAAAAAAATATTCTCTTCACATGTGCATCATTTCTTTTCAAAAAAATCTCTTTTAAAAAAAACTCTTTGCATTGTTCATATTTTGCATTTACATGTGCATTTTTCAGGATAGTATTGACATTTAAACTATGTCTGGAATAAAATTGAAGAATGGAGCTTAGTTGGACCTTAATCCACCTAATTCTCAGAGGAACTTCACCGAGAAATAGGATTTTAGAAGCTTCAGGTATTTGACTTAATTCTTTGAGTTCCACATGGCAATGTGCAGCGTTTGACTCTTAGTGTCTAACCTGGTATCTTCATTCTGGGTACAACTCTGGAATAGGGAATTAATTTGTACTCTCGCACTATGCATGTAGCTCAACTCAGACGGGATGTTGGAAGATTGTGTGAGTTTCTTTTCTGGTAGCGTGGAAATCTAAAGACCGGAGCATGAGTTGAAATAAAGCTTCAGAAAAGGGATGGACGGCTGGGCATAATTTTTTCTAAGACCCCAAAATATGTACGGAAATAAAAAGATTCTATATCCGTAGGGGCACAACAAGATCCAAGCAAAACCACCAAAAATCCAAATACAAAGAAGCCACTACCAAATAAATATCTGACCAAAAAGGTCCAAGCTTCAAGAAAACCTGCAGATCTTGGTGGAGACTCGGCTACACTGGCCAGCTTCACAAGGAGAGGTGACTACACTGGCCACCCTCCAGTTCTTTTCTCCTTCTTCTAACTTCTCCCCCAATTCGATTGTGAACACATCACGACAGACCTTAGAAGGAAATACCTGACTCCACGAGGACGAGTTACTGGAGAAGAGATTTGCATGGTAGTCTGGCATTCTGGATGGGAAGAGCTAAAACCTTTCACACACATGAGCCGATTGTTCAATATTCATAGGGTATGCATTGGGAAGAGGATCGATCTAATATGACTTCTGAGCCGAAACTGTGACAATGATGTGTAGAACTTGAAGGCTATCGATTTAAAAATTCTAAGTCTCACAGAAGTTCCGACACACTAATAATCCAAAGGTCCGACAGAGCTCCAAACTACAATTTTAGGAAGATAAGTTTAATACTCAATATTATCCTACTTTCTTTATTTTCCCTTTCTTTTTCTTTTTCTTTTTCTTTTTTCTTCACTTATTCTTTCAAATAAGTGTTTGCTAAGGGACTAGCAAAGGTAAAGCATAGGGGGATGATGAATCCGTGATTTGTCATTTTTATTCATTTATTTTAGCTTAAAATCTCTTATAAAACACCTGCATATAACATTAACTCCATATTCTTACTAATTTGCATCTGTGTGTAAATATTGTACACTTCTTACTAATTTTAACCTAAAATAAAGAAAGAAAGAAAGGAAAAACAAAGAAAAGAAAATAAAAATAAAAAAGAGGAACATTGTATACAGGCTGACCCGAACCCCGAGAGAAGGTCAAGACTTGACCTGACTGACCAGGAATAAAGTAGGGGAGATAGGGTCCTTAAGCAGAAAATAGAAAAAATGTGTGTGTGTTGTTGTAAATACTTCTCACTTATTTTGTGTATATCTTTATAAAACTAACACTAATTTATTTATGCCTTAATTGACCTCAATCAAATAATTTTCAAAATCAAAGTTGTAAATAAAAATGTGTCCTAATTAATAAAAATAATTGCACAATTAAATCTTGTACAAAATAAAAGTAACCACACTTGGAAAAAGTCACTAAGCATTAATTGAAAGACCAATTACGGCTTCATATGAACTCAAATTGAACCAATCTCACTTCCATTGGATTCTAAATTAAATTATCTTTAAAATGGCTGTGATTTCATAATTTTTGGAGTTACGAGTAAAAAGTTGATTTTCTGGGGTGGTTTGTGCGATTTTCCCATGTATTTTGTGAATATTGTATTTGTAAATATTTGTAAATTATTCTTACTAGTTATTTAAAATAAAAATCAAAATCAAAAAAATAAAATTTTTAAAACAAAAAGCTAATTTCCTCATTTACCCTTGTATATAATGTCATATATGTATATAGTATATGTATATAGTTGCCATTTTTGATTAACCACCATACAAAAATAAAAAAATAACATTTTTTAATTCAAATAAATAAAGTGATGAAAATTCAAAAAAAATATAATTTTATAAATAGTTTTATCTCTTTTCATCTTTATCTCATTTCAATTTTCATCTCTTATCTCTTTATCCAAAAAAGTCAAAAATTCAAATTTCATCTCCATTATCTCTTTTATTTATATGGCTCCTTCTCCCTCATTCCAACTTGATCAATCTTTAGAGAGAGGAGCCCGATCTCCGAGAGAAAATTTCGTCGAGAAAAGTGCCTAGCCTCCGAGCCGTCCGGTGACAGCGAGTCGGCCTTCGTCGAGGCGATCACGATCCATTTCCGCTCCTAAGTTGAGATCCATATTTTTCTTATTTTTATCTAGGTTAATCGTAGTTTTATTTCTCGAACTTTTATTTCGTCGTCAATTTCTTTATTTAGATCATTAATTTCATCATGATTTGATCCGCTTCGACTCGATTTTTCATATCACGTTCTTGATCTCTCCGTATTCAATTTCTATCTTCCATGATCTATCAGCTCCGACCACACACGGTGGTCGGAGAATCGGGTTCGATTCCTTTCACTTTCATCGGATCCCTGTTCATTTTTCGATTTGTAAATAAATAAAAAAAATAATACAAAAAACTATTTGTTTTCTTTAATTTTTAACATTTGTTTTGCATGACCATTAAAAAGAAAACAACAAAAACTGACGATCCTTCCCGCTTCGCTACTACAACATATATCTATAAAAGCTCGCTCCTTCGATTCTATACGAATATACGTCCCTCTCCCTGTAGGCAGTGAGCCCTTCTTTTTCTTTTTGAACTCACTTTCACGGCCCTTAAATATATAGGGGACCCTCGCTCGACTTCGTCTATCTATACTTCCACTATCTCTTTTTTTAGCACTATATAAAGATGTAGTTTCTAAATAATATTATAGGCGTTTGAAAATGTTCGAAATCTTTTTCGTTTTTAAAGTAGAAGAAAAATGTGGGGTAGGCCTACTTTCCTCCTTCTGGGTCCGCATTAAAAATATTCCTCATTTCCTTTAATATTTAAGATTTACAAAAAATAAATAAAAAAAAGTTTTTTTACTGTTTTCTTTCATTTCTATACATAAAAATAAAAATAAAAAATAAAAAAATAAAAAAAATTACAGCGCGGTGCAGCCGTCCAACGCCCCACTACCGTGCCTTTGCGTCGCAGGTGTCACCCTCATTGCGCCGCGACTCCTCCCCTCCGCCACGCTTCTACCAGCGACGTCCTCCACTCTGTGCCAGCCCACGGCCGTGGATCTGCTCCGCCCCTGCCTTTACTGATAGCCCTCCATCAGTCTGCGAAGCGGCTCCCCTCCGCGCCTCCAACTATGGGAGCCTGATGCCGCCTCTCCTTGGCTGCCCCGCTCCGCAACCCTCCTCTGCGGTCGGCTGCACCGCCTGCACCTCTCGCCATCGAACCTCCAATCCTGCAGCCCCCACATCCCCGACCGTGCGCGGGCAACCTTCCAGATCTGCGCGGCGACGCAGGCCAGCCACGCGTCCTCCCTCCGCGTGCAGATCTCCTCCGTGCGAACCTCTAACCACGGCCGTGGCCCGTCCGTGCCGTCATCCCCACCGTGTGGCCCTCTCCAACGGCGGCGGTCGGTGGCTCCCTCTCCCCCTTTTTGGATTTTGAAAAGAAACGAAGGCTCAAGGAAACCCTAGAGGGGAAGTTAAAAAAATTGGAAACATTACGTAAACACCCCTGGGAGTTTACAAAAGTTTTGAATATTACAAAAAGGTCCCTGCAAGCTATCAAGTCACGTGCTTTGCACACGGTCCCCTGGGTAATTCGTTATTTTATACAGAATGTTTATTGTTGTTCTATTCTTTGCAAGAACTTTGAGCAAATTACATTTTAGTCTCTGTGATTCTAGAACTTGAGTTTCTTGCTATTTTCATCAAAATAAATGTTTTTATTGTTTAAAAAATTCTCAAAAAAATTGTGCATGTTCTTGTTGTAGTTTATATCCATATATAAATTTTTCATCAATTTTTGTTGACGTTTGATATATATAAAAGATCAAAAACAGTGTCTTTTGCTTGTCAGAACTTTGAAAATTCATAAAAATTCGAAAATAACTCCATCAAAAACAATAGGGTAGTTTTATTTCATTATCTTTTAATTTCCGACCAATTGTAATGCATTAACTCTTTATAAAAACAAAAAATGTGAAAAACGAAAATTCTTATAAAAATCATAAAACAATTCTACAAAAATCCAAAAACAGTGATTTCAGTTCTTGTTTGTAGATAATTACTTCTATTTTATCATAAAAATAATTTCCAGGAGTTTTTGGGCATTGAAATATTTTTAATTTGTAAACTACTCCAGGTTGTGCATAATTTTGCATTTTCTCACTTTTTGATTTTTAGAAGAAATACAAAAACATCTGAAAATTCCACAAAAAATCTCAAAAACATTTCAAAACTTTTAAAACCCAAAAATATTTTCTCTTGATTTTTTGAGCATTTTCGGTATAATTAAAAATTACAAAAAAAGTTTGTGTGCATATTTCTTGTACTTGCTCATATTATTCGTTATTTTTGAAAATTAAAAAATTACAAAATCAAAATCACTAAAATTTGAAAACCAAAAAATATAAAAAATATTAGAAATAAAAAAATTTTAAAAAAATAAAATATTAAAAAAACATAAAAACCAAGGATAGTTGTCCTTTGAGATTCATGTTTTCTCTTAATTAATTTCTGATTAATTGAATAACCCTCGAGAATTGTAGCCTCCCTGTGTTCGACCATGTCCGCTATACAGGTTAATAAGTAGTAAAAATAAAAAAATTGTTTGTTTGTCACATGATTTTTGGGGATAGCAACGACTATTTTTACCATTAAATTCCGACCCTCCGATTTCTCGTGACAACATGTTCTTCTTTAAATTACCCCTAATGGGGGTATTTCTGTAATATCAGAAACCACGAGGCTTGTGTGCAAATTTTCCCAAGCGCACGTGCTCCGCACGTGGCCTGCTAGAGCGGGGACTGGTTGTAATTTGCTGAAAAGAGGAGAGTGTGGGTGCAATTATCCCCCCTGCACGTGCGGTGCACGTGGTGGGGGAGGTTTGGCAGAGCCTTGGGAGGCACAGCTCCACGTGGGGAGCTACGAGAGATTCGGGAGTCTCGAGGCTGAGGCACGTGCAAGCGAAGCAAAGGCTCGGATGACCCGAGCCTCGAGACGTAGGCCGAGGCTCAGGAGGTGACGTGGAGGCATGATGAAGATTGGATCCCCCAGTCCAACAGCTGTTGTGCGAGGCGGCAGGGCAGAGCATCGTAGGTAGTGAGCATCGAGGGTGAGGCGGTGGGCGAGCAGTCGAAGGACAGCGACCGCGGAGGAGCCCAACCGAGTTGAGCGATCGACGGAGGATATTGTGGGATAGCCGAGGTGGAGTGATGCGAGGTGCCGAGGCTGAGAGCAATGGAAAGAGGAGCACGATCGGAGGAGTCAGTGGTGGTGTGGATGGAGATCGATGCTAGAGGCGTGAGGAGAAGGTGAGAAGGAGCGGGAGCTCCAATCGGTGATGGAAGAAGACGCGAGGGCGATAGAGGGATGAAGTCGGGGAGCAGATGGTGAAGATCGATTGCAGAAGAAGAAAAAACATAGAGGAAAGAAGATGGGTCACCTAGAAAGGTAGAGTGGCTAAGGCCTCCTCTGATCTTCGCCTCAGCCGCGGGTGAAGCACGACGAAGATCAGCTGCTTGTGGAAGCGAGGCTGCAATAGGGGTCGACATGGACATCTGGATCTCGCCGGTCTTGGACCGTTTCATCAGCTTCCAGGGACAAGGGCGGATCGGGTCGAGGGTCGACAACGATGGTTTAAATATGAGAGGAGGGCGGAGCGTTACGCAAAGGTGGTGTGGCGACGGTTATGCAACTACGTAATGACCGACGAGGGTGTAAATGAGGTGAGGGGGGAGGTCGGGCATTGCAGGTGGAAGGGTGAAGGTCATGTGCGAGGCACGTGACCTGGAGAGAGGGTGAGCAGGAGAGGAGGTCACGTGAGAGGGGAGAGGTAGAGAAAGAATGGGTCACGTGCTGTGCATGTGACCTAGGGGAAGGGTGAGAGGGGGAGGAATGGAGAGAGAGAAAGAAGAGAGTAAGGGAAAAGGTAAAATTATAAAAATATTAAAATTACAAAGAAATAATAAAAGTAATAAAATAAAATAAGGAGTAAAATATAATAAATAAATAATAAATAGAAAATAAAAATAAGTAGAATTAAAAGAAATATTAAATGAAACCAAATGAAAAGACAATTAACATAAAAGTTGCTCGTCTCGATGAGATATACAACTTTTGTGAAGGATCCAAGATCAAAAGAGGTCAACTGTACAAAAAGTAATTTTAGAGGTGCTTTATAGATAATAAAATACTGATTTTTTGCATTTTGAAATTCTTTTGTATTTTTAATTTATGTGTAATTATTGGATTAATTTATATACATATATATAATTAATCTAATTTTTATGATTTTTTAGAAAATTGTAGAATAAAGTCAACGAAGATAAAGTATTACAAAATATATATTGCCATATATTTTTGCTTTCTTTTAATTTTGCTCTTTTTATGGGTTTTGATTCTTGATGCCATGTTATTAATTAATAAAAGAATGTAATATGGAAAGAATTAGGTTAAAATACTTTTTTTGTACATAAAATAATATGCTCAATTCGGGTAAAAAAGATGGGTTATTTATTTACATATTTTAAGCTCTAGTTTAAGCGCATTTAGTAAGTGGTAAATAATTAATTTTAAAGGGTTAATTAGTGATTTATTAAGGGGATTTTGCTAAAACTTCCATATAGAGTAGATGAATCATGGATTTATCAGTATCCGAGGAGACTTGGACCACTGTTACAATGTTTCATCATCTTGATGGAAGGATGAGGCTTCACAGGTTGCCTTCATAGAAATCTTGGTTGATGGAAATACCAAGGATTGGTTAGGTTGAAAGCTCAAGGTAGGAAGACTCTTATCGTGGCTTTACCCGCGAAGTTTTCCATGTTAAATACTTGTGTGCACTTTGTGGATGATTTATTTTTACATATATGTGATTGAAAAGTGATATGTAACATTTGTTTGTTTGGATTATGTGATTAGGACGATGTAAAAGAGCATTACAATCCATATACAAAAGCTCAGATAGAAATAAATATTTAAACCACTAGTTAGAGTCTACTCTCAACTTTTAAGCTTTATCTTAAAAAAATATTCTTTACTTTGAAAAATAGTTGCTTAGTATACTAAACAAAACGAGACAAAAAAGGTTTGCAAACTCAATGATGCATACATGCAATTCAAAAATGATTGTTTTTATAAAAAGTTTTAATGTTTTTCTTATTTTAATGAAATTATAAATTTTGATCATTTTACCTTAATTAATTATATATTTATATAAATATATTACATATACAAAGTATTTAGAAGTGTACTTTTGTATAGCTAATGAATTTTATTTAAATTTATAAAATTTCCAATACTCAGAGAGTATAAACACCCTTAATGCATACAACACTTATACGAGTAACTCGATGTGGTTTAGACTACCATGGTTAGGCATGGTTTGAAGTACATGCGTGTGTACTCAGAGAGAGCGTGCACATTTCCCTTGCTTATCTCACAATAGTTTTCAGTGCAGTCTCGTTGCCAGGAATTTGCTTATAATGGTGCATTCAATTGGGTCTAACATATGTAGTTGAGTAGCCATTGCAGTGGTAATGGTCATGATATGTTGGACATCTGCATATCTACTTGCACTAAACAGGGTCGTGTAGTTTTTGAGTAGTTTATTTTATTCAGCATAATTTTCTTTTCTCCTTTAGAGATTATGTAATGTTATACTTTTGGGAGTTTTGCTCTATTTTTGTATTCGTACATGTGTATCTCATTTGGACCTAGACATTTCAAATATTGTTATTGAGAATGCTTGCATTTGTTTCATTTCTTTTCATATTGTTTCTCGTGAGACTTGGTCCACAGGTTCAACATCTCATATTAATGGAAGGATAGGTCTTCACATGTTAGACTAGAAATACCAAGGATCGGTTAGGTTGAAAGCTCGTAGCGGGAAGGCTCTTATCGTGATTTTACCCGTGAAGGTTTCCATGTTAAATACGTGCGTGTACTTTGTGGATGATTTATTTCTACGTATTTGTGATTGAAAAGTGATATGTAACATTTTTTTGTTTGGATTGTGTGATTACGATGATTTAAAAGAGCATTACAATCCACCTACAAAACTCAAATAGAAGTAGATATTTAAACCACGAGTTAGAGTCTAATCTCAAACTTTAAACTTTATCTCAAAAAAATATTATTTAATTTGAAAAATAGTTGCTTCACATAACAAACAAATTGAGACTAGAAAAGGTTTGCAAACTCAACGATGTATATATGCAATTCAAAAATGATTGTTTTTACAAAAAAAGGTTTTAATGTTGTTCATATTTTAATGATTTTTTTAAGTTTTGATCTTTTTATCTTAATTGATTATATGTATATATAAAGGGAGCTGGGAGCCTGCACTCAATCGTTTTCATTATTATTGGGTTTTTTAAGGAAACCTAGGGGATTTGCCTAATATCGAAGAGAATATGTGTTTCAAGTTTCATGCAAAATAAATATTCCGAACACGTTCATCTAGAAGGGGTCGATTTCAATAATAATGAGACCTTAAAATTCGGTAATCTTGATGGAGATGATAAAAGTTCCGAATTAAGTTGAATTTAGAATGACACCATGTTGATATATAACGATCTAATTCCCCCAAGATTTCATTTCAAAAAAATTAAAAATAATGAAAAAAAGAGAGTCGGGTTTAGGTAGTTACCTACACTACTGTGTGTGGGCTTCCTTTTTCCATATATAAATATATTGCATATACAAAGTATTTAGAATAATTTTTTTGTATAGCTAATGAAGTTTATTTAAATTTATAAATTTTCAGTAACTATAAAATAATAACTTGTGTTTTATAATCAGAGGGTATAAACATCCTTAATGCATACACCACTTATGCGGGTAACTTGATGTGACTATCCTAGTTGGGCATAGTTTGAAGTACTTGTGTGTATTCAGAAAGAGAGCATGCAACATTTCCCTTGCTTATCTTACACTAGTTGTTAGGGCAGTCTCGTTGCCGAGAAATTGCTTATAATTGTGCTTTCAATTGGATCTAACATACGTAGTTGAGCAGCCACTGCAGTGATAATGGTCATGATATGTTGGACTTCCGCGTATCTACTTGCACTAAACAAGGGCATGCAATTTTTGAGTAGTTTATTTTATTCACCATAGTTTTCTTTTTTCCTTTAGAGATGTTGCAGTGTTTTTTGAGAGTTTGTTATATTTTTGTAGTCGTACATGTGTATCTCGCTTGGACCTAGACATTTCAAATATTGTTATTGAGAACGAATGCATTTGTTTCATTTCTTTTCAGATTGTTTCTCGTGTTGTTATATAATTGAATGCTAATCTAATGTGCGTTAATTAGTTGCCGAGTATTTGAGGCGACTTGGACCACAAGTTCACTTCTCATCATCTTGATGGAAAGGATAGGGCTTCACATGCTGCCTTCATAAGAAATCTTGGTTGATTGGAAATACCAATGATTGGTTAGGTTGAAAGCTCGAGATGGGAAAACTCTTGTCATGGTTTTACCTGATTCCCATGTTAAATATTTGTGTGCACTTTTGTGGATGATTTATTTCTACATACATGTGATTGGAAAGTGATACATACCATTTGTTTGGATTGTATAATCCAAAAGAGCATTACAATCTACCTACAAAGCTCAAATAGAAGTGGGTATTTAAAACTATGAGTTAAAATCTAATCTCAAACTTTAAGTTTTATCTTGAAAAAATATTCTTTACTTCGAAAAATAGTTGCTTAGTATAACAAACAAATTATAATTTAAAAAGGTTCACAAACTCAACGATGCATACATGCAATGTAAAAATGATTGTTTTTACAAAAAAATTAATGTTGTTCACATTTTAATGAATTCTGAAATTCGATCTTTTTACCTTAATTATATATATAAATATACTGCATATATAAAATACATAGAAGAATGTATGTGTATAGCTAATGAATTTTGTTTAAATTTATACCTTTTCAGTAACTATAAAACACAATGTACACATCTTACATTGTGTTTTATAACCTAGATGTCTAAACACTCTTAATGCAAATATCGAACCATGTCCTCATAATCTTTAATAAACCTAAGATAGACGCAAAAATGAATGATTCAAGAATGAATAGTTATGATAAATAATAAAGGGATTGAACATAAGAAACCGGAAAATAATGAAATATGTCAAGAATAAACAATGAAAATTTGAAATGAATGAGTTACAAAATAAAACCTAGCAGGAGAATGAGGGATGATGGAACGAACTAAAATAATATACAAAAAATGGGTTTATAACATACGTAGTATCGATCACCTCAAAGCTTACCACTAAATCATTCTCAAATTCGATCATATCATGATTTTATATATCAAGAAAAAAGTAAAAGGATATTAGTCATTAATTTCAGAAGAAATCCTTGAGGTCTCTATGGGTTTCTCTTATAGGATAGATGATTGATCGAACATGGAATTGAATTTTTCATATAGGTTTTTGAGATGGATTAAGTGATATCATGTTGATCATGGTAGTGAAATATGGATATGCAACTTTTGGATTTAAATGGTGGTCTTAAGATGAACGATATCACAAAATTTTGATTTTGACTATCTTGTTATTGCAAGGACTTCTAATATAATGTTGGAAAAAGGAGGATCTTGAATGTTGATATTTTTCCCCGTGATGCTCGTTAGGGAAGACATATGATATGGTATTGGGCAGATTCCATTGATTGTTATATTTATAGTTTATGGGTGTGTAATGATTGCCTTATATCAGATGTGTTATCCATGATGTGGAGTGGGGATTTCCTATTTTTTTCAATGAAATTTCATGACTGATGGCATGTTAGTCTCTAGAATATGTTGGTTCACTATCATGGATAGTTGGGTTTTGAGTCAATTTCTTGAGAAGATTGCATCACATTCTACCATAAAAGGATTTCAGGTTAGTGCAAGTTAGGTCTATAGTCGTGAATTTTCCATTAACACACTACAATAGAAGGAACCATCCTTGCATTTAGTTATCATATCAACGGTCCCAGTGAAATTTCCACGGAGAATGAGCGCCGAACACAAGAGCTTGTTTAATATCTTGGTTGAGTTGGGTTGTGGTATCCTCGTGTAAATACTAGCTATTTGAATGATTGGGAGGGTTGGAGATGGTTGTAATGATAAATATGATATGATGTGACATTGATTATGTATTATATTAACTTTTAAATGATTATAATATATTTTATATTAATTTTTATTTGAACATGGCTAAAAAGTATTATAACAAAGAAATTGTATGGGTCATACAACTAATTCTAACCTATGAATGCAGGGATAGAGTAGAGGGTATGCCAGGTTACCTCGGGATAACCTGACGACCAAACATGCCCTAAAATTGGATCTATGAGTCCATATTGAGAATGACACAATTTCTGGAAGCTACACTTCCTAAAGGTATTAATATAGTTCAAGTAAACACATTACTTGATAATTTTGAGGAAATGTTGCATTGCTATCATTTTATATCAAGAAATACATTTTATTGACTGCCCCAATTACAAAATACATACTTTGATTTACATATTGCAATAGAAGATAAATTAATTTTATCCAACCATATTTAAAGTAATTTTAAACAAACTATACAATAATTTTCTCAAAAACACGAGAAACATGAGTGAGTATTGTCTGCTCTCATATTTTTATGATGCATACATATTTTTTTTGATCGACATTGAAGAAAATTGTTACAACTTAATATCATATAGAAGGTTAAATAATCATTCTACTAGGAGAGTGGTTAGTCCACTGAGAGCTGGTCAATAACAATCAATGTAACTTAAACTTTGATATTAGGAGTTATTTCTTGTCATCTAGTTTGACCCACATATATTTATTATTACATATTTCATCATTTATTCTATAAACCATGCTACTATGTTATATGGGCTGTTTTACAAGTAATTTTGTATTATTCATTAAATTTAGATAAAAACATGTATCTACCTTTACGGTGCTTCCGTTATCTTTTGTGCATATTAAAGTTCACAATATAATATAATACTATAGACTATATCGAAAATCTCTGGATCATCTTAATATACTTCTAACTAATCAGAATTCATTGTATGTACACAAGAATTATTAAACCATCGTTTTTGAAAGTTCCATTCTATTTGGATATCATGATTTTAATTAATGATTTTCATTTGTGCATAGATGGCATATGTTATGGCATATGTTGTAAATATCAATAACTTTCAACTTTAATAAAATAATATACTTTATTTTACCCGTAACCATTCCATTCTACATAAACACTATTTATTATTCAACAAAAAATGTGATATCATAATATAAATATGTTAACTCTCATAGTAGCTAGTGTCATCGAACCAAACCTGAGTGAATCTATCTATGTCCATTTTGATTCGTTTAAAATAATTAAGTGTTTGGGTTTGATTCTTTTCGATAAGATACAAATGTTGTTTATGTTCGGTTCATCTCGATCATGGTTCATGAACGCTCAAGTCGATTCTTTAAAGGTTAAGAATAAACCTTAAGACCATGTTCGTTTGGAGAATAAGCATTGATATAAGGGGTCAATTCCCCGTCTGGTATGATTTCCAAGAGTACAGCTATTTCCATTCACATCTCATTATTTCACCTTTATTCCACCTTTATTCTTATCTTTATTCCATCTTACCTACCCATATTCCACCTTATTATTCTTGTTCCTATTTTTGCAGCCAAACAGAGAATGGATCCTTTCCTTATTGAACCGAACACCCCCTAAGTATAATCATTCTATGCACATTTTTTGCATCGGATAAGGATTGTTTGAGAATGAAACTTTCAAGAATGCATGCTATATAGTTTTTCCCCTTACATCAAGTTTCAACTGAGGTTTGTGTGAATGATTTGATTCATTCAACTTTGATAGAAGTTTTGTAAATAATTAACGATTATTAACCAAGTCTATATAAGTTCCACCAACACATGTATGCTTATATTCATGCATGTCTATGTAGATTCATGCATACACTTTTTACATACTCATATGTTCAATTTAATCGACTTCTAATGAATCAAATCTCAATCAATCGAACTTTATTCAGATTCAATTCATTTATATATCAAATTTAAACTGAATCAAATCTCAATCAATCGAACTTTATTCAGATTCAATTCATTTATATATCGAATTTAAACTTGTGTTCAAGTTTGATTTTTTTATTTTTGAGTTGAATCATGTTCGAATATTTAACAAATCGAATCTAAGGTTGGGTTTGGATAGTGGGTTACTCAGGGGTGGGTAGCCCGTTTTTGCGTTCTGGTGTTCAGATAGAGGATTTGGTGTTGAGAGTGTTTATTGTGATGTGATTGCATTGAAGTTTGGAAAAAAAATGAGTAGTTGTGATTTGAATTTATTGGAATTTGGAAAAGTGAGGAGAAGTTGAATATTTTATAATTTTTAGATGATAAGATGATATATTATACATTTGTTGTAGAAATGGACAAAGAGAAATGTGTTATTTGATGTATTAAATAAGAGAGCGAGTTAACTTTAATGGACCCCGCAACAAGTTAAGGATTTGGGTTTTAAGGGGTAACCTCTTAAGAGGGGGTAACTCCCCTTTGCCCACCCCCTCCTCACAGCAATTTTTTAGGAAAGTTTGATGGTAGGATTCACGGATTGTCCAAGCATTTTTAGGAAAGTTTTCTTAGCTTCCTCTTCCGACCCTCTTCCCCCGTCGTTCCTAACAGCAAGAGAAGACGTTGCTCGTGGCGTTTAGGGTTTCGGGGTGAGGAGAATAGATACGTCCGGCGTCTCGCAGACAATTCCCTGTCATCTCTCTCTCTCTCTAACACCAGCTTCTTGATTTCTGATGTCTGTGCAGCAATGGCATCTTCTCTAGAGGCATTGACGGGAGAGTTAAACGAGGCTTCAAAGCTGGCGGATAAAATCACAGCCATGATTTCTGAGAGGGGTTCATTGCCAGCATCTGGTCCCGAGACTCAACGTTTTAATTCCTCCATTCGCAGGATGATAACGATTCTATCGACAAGACTTGATAGCTTGGAGGGCACTCTGTCCAAGTTTCCCAAGCAACCTAAGTCAGTCCATCCTTTTTTCTAAAGAAACTACATCTTATATTTATGCTCTCTTATACCATAATAAATGCTGTATTCTTAAGCAGCTTAAATTCTCCTCTAATTCATCAATATAATTATAATTGGTTGGTTAGCCTGAGGCAGCACCACATGTTTGCTAACTTTGGTCTGTGTTTATTCCTAGTTGTCTCCGTTCTTGTTATAGACATTATTTATGGGAGGAGAAGTATTATCCATTGTCAGGTTCTCACGTTGGTTTGATTGTCACTTGAGTTTTACTAGCACTTCTTTATTCCTATGGAGAAAAGCTGAAAGAATCTGCTGTAGCTTTTCAACATTTTAGTTGTTTATTTGATGTTTTTTTTGTTTGCAGGTCAGATAAAGAATTTAATAAGAAGCTAGAAGCAGTTACCAATTTGAGATCAAAAGCAAAACAAATGGCGTCTACTTTAAACATGTCAGCAATTGCCAACAGGTGTGTGTGTTGTTGGGGAATATCTTAGGTCAAGATTTTTTTCAAAGCTAATAAATAGCGTTCAAAGGTCAAGGTCATGTAATCCATTAAAAGGTCAAAACAACCAGGCTACACGAGGTTACATCTCCCCTTCCATAGCTACTCTAGTAGTTAAAAATAGAGCAGACCACATTTTTCGCATAAAGTTGGTAATTGAATGCAACATCTTCCTTTGTAACCTAATTGAATCAACAATAGTCTAATTCAGTCACGCCGTCAAATGTAAACAACGTCGTATCCATTTTCTCTGCCCTCCAGGGAATGACTGCCAGAATGGCGACCGTGAAGTGGAATTAAGCCAAGGGATGTCCAAACCATCCACCGGCCTACACAACTCAGAAACATATGTTCAACATCGTTCCTTGTTTCTTTCTTACAAAAGGCATGTAATCTAGATATAGATGAAAGTGGCCCATCCCTTCCAGACCTTAGTTACTAAATGCTCCATACTCATGAGCCAAACAAGGATCTTGATCCAATGATCTTATTGGGGACTCCGACCTTCCAAATTCATCTGCGATCATGGAGAAAAGACGAATCTTCACTCCTCCTCCCATGGGAAGCCTCTTTGATGCATGTTGATGTTTATTAGTTTATTTGCCAATTTGTCAACATTTGTTTATTTATGTATGTAAATACAAAGGACGAGTCTTTAGAAGTGTCTTTTAGAGAAATGCTGTGACTTTCATGAAGAAGCGTCTCTTTTAAATGGTATTGGATATCTATACAAGACCACCATCATGTGTGATTAAAGGAGCATGGACAAATGATATGAATTTTGGTTATCTCTAAATTTGAATATTTTTCCTCCCATTTAAGTTCTTTCTCCTCTTAAACCCCGACTCCATTTCTCCCCTCCTTCCTTCTTCTTCCTCACATAGCTTGACATGCTCCTTCTCCTTACCCTATTTTCTTTCTTCTCACCTCTAATCTCCTAAAACCTCATAAACCCTTTACACCCTCCTTTCTTCATCCCACTCATGTAGCTTGTCATGCTCTACCTCTTCATCACATTTCTTCCGTTCTCACATCCAATCTTTCTCCTTTAAAATTCCATGTACCATTTGGTATCGGAGCTAGGTTTTCATGTCATTCCCATGATATGTCAGTTCTCTACGTCCCCCACAAATCTTTAATCCATTCAATGAAGGTAAATTCTTAGAACTCGTATTGTATTATGAAAATCTTATCCACCAACTATCACCATTCGACCACGATCACCACCACTCCCACTTCCATGCTCCATCTTTTTAATTGCCACCAATTCAAAATCATCCTTTACTTGCTTAAAATCCTATCTCCACCTCTGCAGGTCGTCTCACCTTGTCACCTCCATCCATTGCTCGGTTTCTACATCTCCAACCTTGCTCCTCTGCCTCTCCTATCCTCTTTCAGTTCTCAACGAACGAACATCATCTCTAGATCTTTCTCCTCATCCCAGTCAAGGTGTTCACCGATCATTGCCAACAACTCCAACCTTTCCTAGTCGATTCCAACAACATCACCACATATTAAGGTCTCGAAGCTTCGACTACCATCAAAGCCTCCGCTCAAGCTACTGGTCACACCTCCTAGTGCTCCACCTCCATCTCGACTAGTCCTCCAGTCTCCTTTGCTGCATCATTGAATAACTTTAATGGATTTCATTTTGAAGTTCCTATTAAGAAGCTCAGAAATATTCTCGAATGTCTTTTTTTGGTGTTCTTAGATTTTTACATGAGAAAAATGGAAAGAAAACTCTTGAATGGCTTTTCTTGAAGAAGTTTAGAATAATATTGAAATTTAAAAGAAGTTCCTCTAACAAGTTACAAATACAACCATCTACTTTTGATATTTACTGAGTGACCCTTGCAATCAAGACAACTTACATGGAGTTGAGTTTTTAGAGACAGGGAAAGCTGCCATAGTTTGACTTTCATTAGTTAATTTGTCATTTTTTATTTATGTATGTAAATCCAAAGGATGTGTTGCTTGGAAGAGTCTCTGAGGTAAAGGTCGTCTCTTTTGTTAAGTGGCATTTCTATTAAATGGCATTGGCTCTTTATATGAGGCTGTTTATATAAGGCACGTCATTTGTGTGACACAACCCAATTGATTATTTTTGTAGTATTTTATTTATTTTAGTTGCATTTTATGTGGAATTTTATCAAGGGATGCATTGGTTCACAGATATGCATCTTCCATTGCGTGATAACAAATGTAAAGTTGTTTTTTTAAAAAAGAGTTAAGCTTGATATTTGCAAGATAGAATGTACTATTTATTTTCCGTAAAGCTTATCGAATGAAGTAGAGGTTTGTTATAGCTAGTGGTTGTTATTCCTCTTTTCCCTTGATTTTCTTTCTCCTCATCTATCTTTCAAACCCCATTCTTAACCCCCTTCTTATCCTCTCTCATGAAACTCAATGTGTCCCCTCTCATTTAGTGCCATCTTGATGTATTCTCACCCAAGATTCCGTGCGACTAGCTTGTTTTCCCATTCTTCCTCTTACCCTCTCTCACTTTCCCACTCATCTTTATTCTCTATTTGGTCTTGTTTCTTCCCTCGCTACCCCAAGTATTCCTCTTTAAAATTGAGACTGTGTCAATTAGTAAGAGAGCAATCACTCATTAAGTCCCATGATATGGCGATTCTTACCCTCCAAGCCCACCAACATTCCATTTAGTGTGCAGAAGTCAGTTCCTCGCATAGTTTTAAAAAGCCCTCGAGGCGCTAGAGGCGTACGCCTCGAGGTGAGGCAAGCCTAAAGCACCCCAAGGCGCACGCCTCGAGACCTGCTGCTGGTGCGTACGCCTCACCTCTTCGTGAGGCGCTCGAGGCTCACCTCTTCGTGAGGCGCTCGAGGCAAGGCGGAGGCGTAAGCCTCGAGCATGAGGCCTTTTTTTAGCCTTTTGGTTATGTGCTTTGCACATGACCCTATTTACTCCTAAGCATTAATTTTTTTTATGTTCGTGTTTTTGTTTCCATGTTAATTCTTGAATATTTCTATCATGCAAAGAGAAGAGATCGCTTGAAACAAATGAAACTTTGTGATCTTGTATACATCATGTTTAATTTATCATACATCTGCACATACTAGTTCTATTGCACACATATTTGAGTTTGAATTATAATAAATATTTTATATTAGTTGCAAGTTTGAATGCCTCTCGCTCCATGGTCAACATCTTTCTCACCAAATCTTTAGCACTATACGATATAGAGGGTCATGGCTTACTTTCCATATCTATGGGTTCAACTAGTATAGCTTGGAAAATTTTCTTATCAGTATCTGTGGGATGCATTACATTAGCCACAAAGAGTTGACACATCAACATTTTTGGCATTAATACAAAGTTGTTAATCTTAGAGTAGTTATTCTAAGATCATTAGTTGTGAATCTTAGAATAATCACTTATGTATTGTATCTCTTACTAGTGTGAAATTGTTTTTGAATGTGTTTTTTACAAAACTTAATATTATTATATATTTTTCTAATGTATTTTGCTTTATATATGTATTTTTTTCAAATATTTGAGGCTTATGCCTCGACCGCCTCGAGGCTTACGCCTCGCCTCAATTTCAGAGAAAATGCCTCATACCGCCTCACACTTTTTAAAACCTTCCTCAAGTTAATCTCATGTTATAAAAGCCTCTTGCACTCATGACTCATCCACCATCCACTCATCTCCACCTCAGGTCACCATCTCCATCAAGCCATTGCCAGCAATTTATATTCCATTTCCTAATTTCCCCCTACCATCCACCATTAGGCCCATTTTTTGACCAACTTTCTCACCAACTCTAATTATCACCTTTCACTGTCCACCAGCCAACTCCACCGTGCTGCCAACAACAACTCTCATTTGACCCCCATATAACAATCAAGCCGCAATATGCAAATGGACAAATGTACACATATATGTTGCCATATCCTTATCCATTTTGAAATATGAAAATATACAAGGAAACAAATATCTTGTGAAATTGAAAATCATTAACATTATCCTTAATTATTTATATGGAGTTGGAAATGATTTTAATCACGATTCAATTATGAATATTTAATAGGCAGATATAGATAATAAATGCCTCACATCCTTACTATCAGAAGAAATGATTTGTAAAATTGAAATTTATGGCATGCCAAATCAAAATTACATTAACTAATGGAGCAAAATAATTAACTTGGATAACAAATAATCAAATAGTATAAATATTAATAATATTTATCTTTCTACATTTGTAAATTATTCCAAAATGCAATATATTATGTGTACTCCTATGACCGTTTTTAGATAAATGTCTATAAACATAATGATATATCTATACAATATACACACGCAGATTTTCTTTGTAGAGGGTGAGACTACGATCGTTGAAAGGTTGGCCACCGTGCTTGAGCTTTTTGGCCTAGTCTCAAGGGTGAGGATTGATCATGCCAAGTATGCTTTTATCCCATTTGGGATGCCAAGGAGGAGGTTGCAGCTTGTGAGAATGTCCTACGGACATGACGGGGAGCCCTCGTGATCACTTATATTGGCCTGCCCTTGTTTAGCGACATGTTTCGTCAGACCGAGTGGCTTTTTGTTGTTGAGAAGATGGAAAAGAAACTGGCAAGCTGGAGTGCTTTTTGTCTCTGGAGAGGTCGACACATTAATCTATCAGTGGCAGCTCTGTTGACTATCTCGATTTTCTTCATGTCTTCGCACTTGTTGCCCGTCGGGTTAAAGGGAAGATTGGAGACCATTATGAGGCGCTTCTTTTGTGCTTCTTCGGGTGAGACAAGGGGCATGCCTTTGGTAGGATGATGCATGATGTTGCTTGCAAAGTGAGGATCTGAAGCCTGGAGACTATGAATCACGGTTCTAAATCTCGTGAAATTTCGGTGAAATATTGCCGAAATTTCGATTTCGATGGGTTGGATATATCGAAACCTCTATACATGTCGATTTCCCAGATTTCGCCCGAAATCTCGCGAGATATCTGCGAGATTTTGGGTCATCTTGCTATCTCACATAAAATAACGAATCTGGAATTAAAAAATTCCCACTCTGG
Organism: Ottelia alismoides; assembly: GCA_037367405.1. NCBI lineage: Eukaryota > Viridiplantae > Streptophyta > Magnoliopsida > Alismatales > Hydrocharitaceae > Ottelia > Ottelia alismoides. The sequence goes on along the minus strand of JAZKJV010005215.1, from coordinate 475,366 downwards.
CGAGAAAGATTGAAATGTCCGTCGAAATTTACCCATTTCGACCCACATTCGGCTGCTTTGTTTCTTCAAGGTTCTCCAAGGTCTTATTTCACCATTTTCTTCAAGGTAAGCCAAAATTGATCAAATCTTCATCGATTTCTTTAAAATTTTTAGGATTTTTGTTCCTAAGATGTTGATCTCGCTTGGTGTGGTGCTTTTTTGAGAGATTTTGAATATGTAGCTTGATTTTTGGAGACCAAAATTAAGGGTTTTGTGTTTTAATGCACAATAATGACGAGTTATGAATGTATTTACTCGGATATCGTGTATAACATGTAGTAAAGCGTACTTTGGAAACAATTTGTGAGATCTATAGAAGAGAAAATTGGAGCTTTTGTATTTTAATGCGGAATCATGACGAGTTCTTCAAGGATAAACTCGGACTTAAGTTTTGGACGTAGAAAATATATTTCGATTTTTTTTTGATAAATGAAATATTAAAATTAAGTAATTCCGAAAATCAATTTGTGTCTCTTAGATGGTTTTTCTCGAAAATGGTCTCTTAATTGTTAGATCTAAGACCTTAATGTATAGATGTAGGGTATTTTTTCTGAAAATCACAATATTAAGATTATACTTTTAATTTCAACTAGCAAGTTTTTATGAGTTTATGCATATTAGGTGTTAGAAAAATTAAAATACATCAATTCCGAAATCAAAACATAAAATAATTAGCTAATTCTTAATTGTTCGCATAGTATGGCTCATGAATGATTGTTCTTCAATTTTCTTACAGGTTTCAGTGATCATCATAATGGCACATTTCGGATTAGGATCTGACAGTTCTGAGGATCAGAGTAAGGATTTTAGTGGGGACATTGGTTGGAGGTATGCCTCCGCTCCTGATGGCAACAAAGCCAAACCACAATGCAATTTCTATGGGAAGAAGTTGAGAGGAAGGGAGATCACGAGGATGAAGCAACATCCTGTTGGCAATAACAAGAATGTTACGAAGTGCACGCGCTGTCCAAAAGATGTGAGGAACAAGGTGGAGGTCAGCTTGGACGTGAAGAAGGATAGGGATACAAAGAGGGTAAGAAGGAATGAATAATTCAAAGAGTTCATGTTTGAGAAAGAATTCAACGTCCTCTCAGATTCATACGACGATGATTTTGTCTACCCCGCTGACATTCAGACTACAACAGAGATGAGGGCATATAGGATGGTAACAAAGAATCAATGAGTAGCGAGTTCGAGAAGAGAGAACTAGGTGGTGCACGGGGCGACTTCTATGATGCATTTGGCAGTGGAGTCATTCTGGAGGTGCACCAATACCACCACCCACCGAAAAACACAAGGAGAAGGGAATTGAGCCCTTCTTGACGAGGAGAGGATCTATGCAATACAAACCAAGCAAGGATCCGAGGCGGAAGACGGTGAAGGGCATGTTCAACAATGCACGAGAGTGGGTGAGAAAGGTTATCAGAAAGCTCTTCTTTGGGGAGAGCATTCCTGCCAACGTTTCTAGCGGTCCATTTCTCCGGCATGCCATTGATGAGATCGCTGCACCTGGAACGGGAGTGAAGGCTCCCACATCCTACGAGATAATGAACAAATATCTTGGAATGGAGAAGGAAGAGATGAATGAGTGATGAATCTGTGATTCATCACTCTAAAAGTTGAAAATAGAGCTTTGTTCCCGAGTAATTAGATGCATATTTCCACTTATATTGCATAATTATCATTCATGCACGCATAAATAATATCTGCATTTTAGCATTCATTTTTGCATTAAATAAGAAGCCAAATTCACTTGTAAAAATCACCTGTATATCCACCATATTTCACCTATTTGTATATATTTTATACTAACTTCAAATCCAATAAAATCAACTCTATAGTGTATATAGTACTAACACTAATAAAGGAAAAATATCAAAAAAATACTAACTTGGAAAATTGATCAATAAAACCCGAATCCAAGTTTGAAACCAGGAACCTTAAAATGCGCATATCTCTCTCATACACTGCCCGATTTAGGTCTACTCACTTTTAAAGTAATATACATTCAAAGACCTTCGAAACAAGACCAATTTCATTAAAATCGGAGCTCGTATGCAAAACTTGGGTTTTGGGCCCCTATTGTATATTGTACATATTGACATTTTTGCCCTTTATTTTATCCTTTTATTTTCTTAATTATTAAAAATCCAAAAAAATTAGATTAAGTTGTAAATATTATTTTCATATTTTCTCTATTTTTATTTTGAATTTTCTCTTTTTTAAAAATGACAAAAAATTGCAAAAGATAAAATGCGGTATTTTATATCTATAAGGTACCACCCAAGCATATATTTTGTACATATGACTTCTTTTGATTTTCAACCTTTCATGAAAGTTGTAGATCTCGTCGAGACGAACAACTTTCGTGTTGACCAATTTTTGATATAACCCCTTTTGTTATTTCTTTTCGATTTTTCTTTACATTTAATTTTTGAATTTTCCAGGAGCGACACGTGGCGGCTACTGGAACCGCCACGTGTCACCTCATTTTTTATTATTTTCGGAATTTATTTTATTTTATTTTATTTATTTATTTAATTATTTATTTATATTTATTTATTTTTATTTTTTAATTTTTTATTATTTTACCTTTATTTTCTCTTCTTTATTTTAAGTAGCCTACTTATTTTACTTATTATATTTCTATTTATTTTTATTTTTGTTTCCCTTTTACTTCTTCCTGCTTATCTTCCACTCCAAGTCACCACTCTCTCCACCACTCCATTCTCCCCACTTCTTCTCCAACTTCCCTCTCCTCTCCCTTTTTATTCCCATCATCTCCATCATTTTCGATCATCCGCCATTTCGATAGAAAAGAGAGAGAGAGAGCTCCGGCTTTCTGTAGGTGACAGCTACCGAGAACCACCGTCGAGCGACGACCTGCGACCACGGCGAGATCCGAGGTGGTCTCAACCACTTCGTCGCAGCATTCTTCGCAGGAAGCTGCTCCAGCTTCGAAGGACTCCACCACCCTTCTTGAGGACACGACAGGAGCCGCGAATCGTAGCTCCGCCTTCTGGCGAAATTCCAGGTAATTTCTCTATCTTTACCTTTTAAATTATTTTTATCTAACATTTTGTTGTTGTTATTTCACATCTAATCACCAAAAATCCATCACAACCATCACAAACATCACCACCTTTTCTTTTTATTCTTCACATTTTATTTGCTGTTTACAAAAAAAACTACAAAGAAAAATTTAAAATAAAATAAAATAAAGGAAACAGGGGAAGCAGCTGCCGTCGCCCCCCTGCCTCCACGCCGGCGGCCTCGCACCTCCCTCCACCCGCCATCGGCCTTGCGCGCCACCGTTCACCTCAGCCCGTGAAGTTTCCCTGCGCGGCGCCCCTCGGCCGCATGTCGTGCGACGCCCCGCCGTACGCAACACATCCGCCACTGCAGAGAGAAACCCCGAGCTCCTACCATCCTATTGGTGACAGCGATTAGAAGAGACGTCGAGCGACGACGACTGCATTTCTCCGACGAGATCCACGACCAACCTCGCCGTGCCGCAGCTCCTCCCGTGAGCTGCACGAGCTCAGGAACCCTACCGGCCTTCGAGGGACGACCAGGAGCCTAACTCCGAACTCCATTCCCCAGGTAGCACCCTCCATCGTCCCTCCGATCTCCATCTTTATTTTCTTTCTTTTTCTCGAATTTTATTCGCCTCCTCCGATTACTCCCGCTCTCGCCTGACCATCCTCCAAGCTCTGCCTCAGAGTTGGCATCTTCGCGCACATCTCCATTTGCCCCGACTACGCATCGCACTTCACTCCGATGAGAGCTCCACCACCTTGGCGGAGTGACACCACCGGACCACCTTCAGTCCACTCCAGGCCTCCCTCCGCACTCACCATCACCTCACGAACACGATTGCACGCTTCGGCTATCGAGCTAACCCCTGCAGGTGCACTCTCCTTGATTGGTTGGAAGCTTCGCCTGAGCATCCTCGAGCTTCATTGCCTCCGGCCTACGGACCTCCTCAACCGCTCCTAAGACCTTCGGCGGCTCCCCGACGTTTCCCCGATTGTCCCGAGGTACACAGGAGCTGCCTCCGAGCTTCATCGACTACGAGAGGAGAAGGCGGAGCCAGGAGGGCTACGCCGGAGCACAACCACCTCCCCCGCAGGAGGCGGCAGACCGTTTGAGCACGAAGCACAGTAGTCGTCCGATCCCCTTGATCGGACGGTTCTGAGCAAGCCACGTCTCCATCAACCCGCCGCCATCGGATCAGGAGGATCCCACCCTCACGATCACGTCACGTTGCTGCTTCCCCGAAGCTCCAGATGCCGTTGGATTCATCTTGATCTAACGACTTTCGATCGTCCACGTCTTAATCTCAGGAGCCATCAGTAGCCGTTGGATCGCCTCGATCGAACGCTCCGCATCACGCCACGTCGCCTCCTCCGAGCCTCCTCCCCGACCTTTAGACTCGGAACCCCCGAAGCTGTCCCAAGCCACACCCGAGCCTGCAGCGCCCCCGAGCCTCCGACTTCTCCCGAGCATGGGACCTCACCTGTCTCACGTGCGGTCTGGGCAATTTATACTGAGGCCCCTGGAAGTTTTACAAATTACATATCAATCCCTGCCAGGAGCACCACGCGAGGCACACGTGTTCAGTGGGCTTTTTGCATACATGTCCCCAGCATTTTAGGTAATTGATGCCTTTTAATTCATATTAAATTCTCTGTTGCTCCAAAAATCATCAAAAAATTCACATTAGACTTAGGATAATTTAGGTTACATTGTGCCCAAAAATCAACACATTTGCACGCATCTCGAGGCCTGAATAAATTAAATTGTGATTTCCTTAATTGATTTTTAATTGGTCCAATTCACATAAAATTGTAGGTTTATTAATTTTCCTGGATTCATCATACTTAGATCTATCTAGGATAATTTTTATATCTAAAACTACGGTGTTTTGGTATTTATTAAAATTAATTTTGTAAAAATCACCTTGCATTCATATTTAATTCGCAGTAAATTCATAAAGTGTCAGAAAAATCCAAAAAAATTAGTGCAGCTTAATTTCATTGCATTCCACATTCTGGCCAAGTTTCATAATTTTTTGACTTAATTTGACTATATTTCTGATTTAACTTGTAAACTGGCCTGATATTGCATTGTCTTTCTTTTAAATTGCATAAAAATTGTTGAAAAATACCAAAAATATCTTCTGAAAATCTGACCTCTGAAATTCGCTTAAAATTTACCTAAGGAGACAGCTGCCTCCCTGAGTTCGACCTCGGGCTTGCCCAAGTAAAAAAAAATTGTCGCCCGCGATTAATTGAGCCTTAATTAAAAGTGGTTTTTGATCATTCTGTATTTACCTGACTACAACGAACGACACGACATTAATTTTTGATCATTAATTGATCGAATTAACAAGGGTAGTACGCAGCTCTTCAAAATGGCGTCGTTGTCGGGGAGGCACGGCTTAGGTTAATTTCTAGAAATTTTTTTGAGTGTTTGATTTTCCATCTCGGGTAGTCTGATCCCCGGTTTTCTTGTTAATATTTTTCTGTCATTTAATTTCGAATATTTTTGTGTCGTCCTTTATCTGACCTCAATTTGTTTTTGTGCGAGGAACACGAGGAGTCGAAGGCGCTTCGAGGAGCTTGCATTTTGAACCTTTTTGAGTGATTGTGAGGACTTGTAACTTTTGTCATTCATTATTTTTGCATTCTTTCCAACGGTTCCCATTTGGGTTCTCGCGTGTGTAAAAATAATAAAACGTGTCCCCGTGTGCTGTGTGGTTGCTTTACGTAAAATAGGACATGCACTTGCGGCTCTTAGAGCTATTTTAGGACCTGTTTGTGCTCGTAATATTTAGGACCACACTTCGCCATTAAAAGACACACTTAGATCGCAGATCTTAGCCAAAATCAATCTGTTCTTTACTCGCTAATAGAACTGCCTGTCTAGGAGCGACTTTTATCGTTTGCATTTCATTTAGTGTAAAATTTCAATATTGTATTGCACATCCCGCATTGTAGAGAGCTGGAGACACTGTAAGTATTCTTACTCAAGCATTCATCATCGTTTTCTTGATTGCATCGGTTTTTTCTGATTCTCTCTCTCTCTCTCGGTTTTCTAACCTAGGATAAAGGAATTGGGACTGGACGGTAGACGTGATTGCTTGTATGGATTAATATCAGTGACAACTAATCTCTAAAATCGGGACTGCTAATTGAATTGGACCAAAAAAATTGACTAAAATTAATCATTGTTTGAAGGAAATTAACCCCGACCTTATTTTCAGGCTGAGTGAGGGTACTAGAGTGTGTGAGCACCCTAGGGCAGAACCAAAAATCTCCGCCTTCCATATCGCGTACCCCGATCCAAGCAAATATCACCGGTTGAGCTTTGGGTTCAACTGACCAGCGCCAAGTAGCCTCCGCCTACTCTGGTATGTAGATAGGGGCGAAATTGCGGTGCACCGCGACAAGTTGCTAGTAGTCTCCGCCTGCGCCTGCAGGTAGATAGGGGCGAAGTTAGAGCCTTGTCAGCCTCCGCCTACTCTGTAGGTAGATAGGGGCAGATCATTGAACTTTCGGTTGGTGATAGAAGCGGAAAAAGAAAGGGCATTGGTATCTTAGGCAACATGTTAAATAGGGGAGACGCATCCGGCTTTGAGCCGACTCCCCTATAGGCCGCGTAACCTTTGCTACTTGTCTGAAAATTCACACTCAAAATCAACCAGACTAATCAGACTCGATTTCGGGTCTTTCACCGTATTGAGTGTAAACTCAGGGTTTGCTCTTGCGTTTGTTTTTGTGTCTGTCCATGTGTGTTATCCTGTGTAATTGCACATTTTCTACCTCAATCTGCTTACATTCATCCTTTCCTCTTCAAGATGTCGGGATATTGGTCCCCATACCCTGTGACCTCTGGCCAATCCTCCTCGACCATATACCGTTCATCTTCGCCTTCTCCTTCTTCCATGTATCCTCTGCCATCCACGGGAGATCCTTACCCGTGTTGGTTCCACCTCAACCCGATTATGAAGTCAGAACTTCGATTGACTTCTCCACTTCCTCGCATTTCGCACCTACTCCATATTCTAACACTCCGGATCCACTTCCATCTTGGGCTGACTGTCCTTATTCTTGAGAGCTTGCAGGAATCAAAGAATCGAATGTAGAGCAAGCCACTGCTGAGACAGATGATTGGCAAAATTATATGCCCCTACATACTTCATTCTCACTTCAAGTAGGGACCAGACAACAATTTACAAATACACATCCCGATTTGTCCTTAGAGCATAACATGGTCGATCAAACAACCCAAATGGAGAGGCCTGCACATCATGATTTCCCAGACTTGATTGACTTTAGTGATCAAGCTTCCATTAGCCAGCCTTTATATCACACATTCGAAGAGCCTATACATTCACAAGATTGGGGACTCATGAGCTAGACTTATCAGTCCCTGTTTCATTGACTCCATTATATGAGGCTCCGACCAATATTTGCCATTTGTATGATCTATACTCGACCCAGCATTACATGCCAGAGTCTAGGTATGTTGAGTATGAGACCCAAATATCTCAGCAGTATCCTCTAATTAAGCAGAACGCTCTCATGATTTGTCATGAGAACAGTTTGGAGGATGACATTTCTTGACTCATCGAAAAAATGAATTATTTGGTGCAAAATTGAGAGATGTCACCGACATATTGCACTCAATTTCTTCCAGCTTGGGAGTGATAGTGGAAAAGGAAGTAAATAGATCTGATGTTGAAAACCAAGCAAGCATTAGGGAACCCACACATCGTGTACAGCTGGAGTCCATTCTATCTCCCTCTTCTACTAACCCCTTGCCTTCCAATCCAGAGTCGGATCATTCATCCACCGAAAACACCAAAAAAATTGAAAATCCCAAAAAGATCAAAAATATTGAAAAATCAGAAAAATCCATAAAAATAGAAAATGAAAATGACTTAAAAAATTTGGGTCCTACCCTAAGGGAAGCACTCGATGAAGAATTGATTTTTAATCTTCCCTTAATAAAGGCCATAGATCACTTTCCCGACCTCAAACGATTTGTGAGAAGTAAATTGATGCCCAAGAGGTCGGGCAATAAGAGGACAAGGATTGAAAGACACATAGTGTCTATGGCCACCTCCTTGGTGATAGGGAGAAAGACCAAAAGCCGCAGAGTAAAGCGGTTGGCCTGAGTTGAATGTGAAATCAAAGACACTATCTTTACCCATACAAGAATCGATGATGACTTCCGAATAAATATCCTCCCGACCTCTGTGTTTGACAAGCTCAAACTTAGGCCTATCAGAAAGTCGAGGGAGATTGTTCAACTGGCTGATCGATCTATCAAACGGTAGGAAACATTTCAGTCATCGTTACTTTCCAAGGTGCTCTACTCCAGGTGGACTTTACAATCATTGACATCGAGCACCGATGAGAGTTAACCCAGTCTCCGATTATTCTCGGGAAGCCGTTCTTAACCTTGGCTAAGGCGACTATAGATTACGAGACTCGGGAGATCGATTTTTCGGCATTGGGAGCGCTTCGACCTCACCCATTCTTTGATACACGCTACTATAAGGTGACCCGCACATCTACTGTCAGTCGTAACCATCGAGAGGAAGATGAGTCCCACCTCTTTGCTACACCTGAGAGACCGACTGTCCAAACTCCCCATACCTCCACTTCATCAACTGCTTGCACCACCACCGTGACAGCTTCTAAGGAGGACTCACGACTAGAAGCTACCATTGAGTCGGGCATGATTTTTGCTGATTGTCTCGACCATTTTGATGATCCGACACAAGAGCCCAATAATGTCAAGCAAACTGAGATCACTAGTACCTTTTCGAGACGCGTGCTGACCCGTCAGGAATATTCCAATCTATATGGTGACTCGTCTGATGAGGAACCCATGGTCAGCACCGCATCACATCCCGGACCTTCAAAAGAAACAACCAAGACTAAATTGACTCCACATAAAAACACGATTGTTCCCTCTTCTAGTCGGCTATCTAATGAGAGGAAGTCGAGAATTGATTCCTCAAGGTGTTCCCTCAAACCTCTCAAGGCGCGTCGCTCTCATCTCCCTCTCAATGATTCAAGTTCTAGAAAACTGACTAAAAAAGTTTTCTTCAACATATCGGAGAAGGAATTTTCTGAGGAGTCCTCATCTGGTCCGGACAGTGTTCACGAATGCGCCCTGAGCGGCCGCATATGCGGCCGCATATGCGCGCGCGGACCCAAAGACGTGCCACACACGTGAATCGGGCCACTATGCGCCCCAAGCGCATGAGCGGACCGCATATGCGGTCTATGCGGCCGCATATGCGGTCCGTTCGACCGCTCGGGTGTTGTTTTTCTTTGTCGGATCCCGTAGGTCCGATTAAGCGTAACCCCCTCATCCCGAACCCGATTTAGGATTTTTAGGAATGGATTAGGGCTTCGATCCTCTCCCCGACTCCTCAAGTTCTCGACAGCCCTAATCAGACCTCTACTCTCACGAGCGCCAGCCACTCCTCCGGTCTCCTCCGCCTCCTCCGCCCCTATCCAGCCCTCGAATCACGAGCTCCAGCGCCTCCATCGGACTCCTCCGCCTCCTTCGCCCCTAACCGGCCCTCGACTCGCGAGCGTCAGCGCCTCCACCGGACTCCTCCGCCTCCTCCGTCTCTTCCGCCTCCTCACAGGTCCTCCTCCTCTTCACAGCTCCTCCGCGATTCCAACTTCGTCGCCTCCTTACAACCTCTGTTCCTCTTCACAGCAGTTCACCGTGCCTCTGCCGGCTCCGCGTCAGCCGACTATCCCGTACCTGTTGTCAATTCATTGTGCGAACACTGCGAAGGTTAAGGTCCGTTTGCATTTTAGTTTTTTTTCAATAATTTTCCCATTTTTCCATTGTTATTCTCTCATATCTGTTTGGTGGCATTTTGAGGTAATTCTGACTTCACCGACTCCAAGTTGGAATTATCTTTGCTTGGACTTTATCTTTGCTTCCAAAATCTGTCTATTTGCTGTTGATAACAAAACCATCGTGTAAACACTCATGGAAAATAAAGCTCACTTATTTGCGACAAATTTATATTTACAACGTTCATTTGATTCGTCGTAAATAATATATCATTTAGGATAAAATTTCAAAGACTTTATGTACGTCAATTTGTGCAGGAAACTGCTGCAATTATTGCATCTTTAAGATGGTATAACGATCCACCACAAACCGGCTATTGAAAATACACAACTTTCCAGTAGTGTTTATTCCCAGTAATAGTAGAAGTTGCACGCAGTTGGTGATTTTTTCTCCTTATCTCTTTGCATGGATGGCTTCATTTTGTCAAAGAGGTTCGTTTGTTTATTTATGATTATTCGGTTCACACTAGACTTTAGATAATTAAAATTTAGTGGGCACACCCGAAGAGTTGGGAAAAATATTAATCAATTATCGATAAAAAAGCGTGGACGTTATTGGTTCTTGTACGGTTGTGGCTCTCAAAATATTTTTCCATTGTTAGTGGTTCCACATGTGCCCTTATTCCTTCATGTGTATCTTATCTGTATATGCATATTATACTTTTTGTTTATATTTTTATCTTATAAATTTATAATTATGATTGAATGCCAGGAAACTATGGCATCTAGACTACTATTTGACAGCGGTTCTTCTCCTACGCCTGGAACTGGAAGTGAGCCTCTTATTGAAAGAAGCGATACTTCGGAGTTTTTTGTTCCTCCCGGTTCTAATGATCCGGGATGGAAGTATGCTTTTCTAGAGAATCCGAGTACCCCGAGCATGGTCACTTGTCGGTTGTGTCGGAAGGTTGTGAAAGGAGGGATCAATCGCATGAAGCAACATTTGGCACACATTAAAGGCAATACATCATCTTGTCCCAAGGTGTCTCCTGAGGTGAAGAAAGAAATTATGGACAACATGGAAGGAATTAAAGTGAAAAAGAATGAGAAGACCTCGAGGATGAAAGAAATTCAAGGGCAAGTCTCCATTAAGATTAATCAACCCTTGGATGATGAAGAGAGGGATGGGAAAAGGTTGCGAATTTCAGCTCAAGAAGTACCAGCGGAGACTCTCCGCCAATCCTCAATCAAAGATACCTTTGCCAAGGAGGAACGTGCACGCGTGAATACATTTGTGGCAAAGTACTTCTATGACAATGACATTGCTTTTAATGTTGTCAAAAGTGACTCATTTCTTCGAATGTGCGAAGCAAGGTTCAGGAAAGCGGTATGCGTATGCGTTCGGACAGGTCACCGAATATCGCTTAATCGGTATGCGGGGGCATATGCGGGGTATAAGCGGTTCTAAGCGGTTTCCTAATTTTTTATTTATAAATAAATAAATACAAAAGTGACTACAACAGAACTAAATTTATGTATAATTGTGGTCCAACAGAACATCTAAGAAAAATAACTTTCATATGATGGAGGCCAATACTTCAAGTCTTCAATAAAAAAGTTAGCACACATGGTAATTAACAACAATCACCAAAATATGCAAGTATCTGAAAGAGCTGGGATTCAAAATAAATAACATTAGCAAAAGTACTAATTAAGATAGCATAAGAAAAATAAAATGTTCAAGCGACAATATTCTACTAAGTCCAAAGCAATTCTAATCTAGTCATCATCAAATTCCACTGGGATATTGTCTTCATTTTCATCTTCACTCTCTTCATCGGACAGGAGTTCTTCCTTATTCAAACTTGGCATTGAGGTTGAACTAGTAGCATGCCTTTGGCTTCTTCTATGTTGAACCAAATCTTCAGCGCCAGTTGCATCAGCCACTAAGTTCCATGTCAGCCCCGATCCTTGGAAAACTTCATCATCTCCTTCATCATCTTCACCAATCCAATCTCGCAAATGGGTTCTATCATTTGTGGCAAATGGATCATTTCGTTTTTTCATATGGTGATCCCTCAACTTGGCGTTGAATCTGACATACACCAAATCATTTAATCGCTTGAATTCAAGCCTGTTCCTTTTCTTTGTATGGATCTACAAAATCACCATAAATATATCATTAACCACCACATTAATGAAGTGTAGCATGTGAGATGTATGGCACCAATTTTTTAACTTTACCGCCTCAAAAGTGCTCCAATTCCTTTCACAGCCTGAGGAATAAGCTGTCAACCTTAAAATTTTCATTGCCATTTCCTTCAATTGTGGTGTTTCCATGCCATGTAATTCCCACCAACGGGCTATTTTCAAGAAAAAATAGTTAATAATCGTTAAAGATATAAGTCTATTAATTCTAGTGAGAAATTATACCTGGATTGAAGTCGTCATCAATGATTGACCTTTGTCTGATAGCCAAAGGTTTGCCAAATGATCCTTCTGCCCCTTCATATAAAGGCAACTCCTTCCTGGTGATGATATCTTGGATCTCTAAATCAGGATAGAAAATATCCATACAATCCAAGAATCCCTTCAGAGCAAGGCCTTCCCTCTGGATTTGAGCATTGTCCCTATAAAAAAAGTAGGGATTCAAATAATATGCAGCAAGGTGGAGGGGACTATCCAGTCTTCCTTTTGCCTTTGAGTCAATGGCATCAACAAAATGTTTGTAAGATGCTTCGACATCTTTGAAAATGCCCATGATCTCTTTTCTAGCATCTTGCAACTCACCATATACAAAGCCCATAGCCGGCCTCCTATCTCCATCAACAATCCGCAGAACATGTACCAATGGAGAAAAGACCTTCAATGTCAATGATACTTGAGTCCAAAATGAAGGACTCAAAACTATGGCTGAAGCCATTTCGCCCTTCTTGGTCTTGTACCATTTACAAGCTCTCCATTCATCAGAAGAAAAAATAAGTCTCAACTTATCCTTCTTCTCCATCACAGATTGCAGAGTGAGATATGTGGTAGCAAATCTTGTTGTTCCTGGCCTCACTATCTCGCCCTTTTGCGTAAATTGTCTCATCAAGCTCAATGTTTTTGCATGACTGTATATGAAGACAGTCAATGTCCTTGCTTTTGTGATGACAATTTTCACTTTTGATTCTTTACCGATCTCTTCTAGCATGAGATCGATGCAATGTGCTGCACAAGAACTCCAGAATATCCGTGGGTACTTTGCTCTCAATATTCTGCCAGCAGCCATATTAGCAGATGCATTGTCTGTCACTACTTGGACTACATTGTCAGGCCCAACTTCCTCAATGGACTTATCCACTAAGTAAGCAATGTACTCCGCGGTATGAGAATCTGCAGACGAGTCAATAGAATTCAGAAAACTAGTTCCAAGCACGCAATTGACACAAATATTCATTATGCTCCTTCCTCTCCTATCAGTCCATGCATCTGTCATAATGGAACACCCAGAAGTCTTCCAACTATCACGATGCGTTTGCAAGAAGTCTTTTGTTTCCTTAACTTGTTCCTTCAAAAGAGTTTCAGTTAGCTCATAGTATGTTGGAGGCTTGTACGACCTCCCATACTGTCCAATTGCTTCGCAGTCTGCAGTTTATCTCATCAACCATGTTCCATCGTCTGTTCTAGAAGGGGCAACTCCATTTTCCTTACTGTACCCTACCGAGTCTTCTTTTCCCACACCTCTACAAATTTTTGGTTGTATTTCCTTTGTTCATAACTTTCATGCAACTGACAAATTATCCTCTCGTGCCATCAAATGTGTCTTTCTTGGGTACTCTCATACCTAGAAAGGCTATCGTTGCCATGATCCCGTTGGGCGTCGATACTATGTGTCTACTGATGTCACTTTCTTTAAGAAAACAAGTTATTTCACACAGACTGTGAGTGACATTCCTCTGGACCTCCCTTCTCCACCTATCGTCTAGACTCGCCAGTGTAACTCTATACCTTCTACACCAGTGTATGTACTTTTGCCTGTCCTTTTTATGCACGATGATATGGCCACTTCGAGTGCTCCCTCCACTGCTACCCAAATATACCCGAGGAGCTTCCTATAGCTCTACGAAAGCAAAAAGGCAATGTACATATCACCCCGTGTCACATTTTACTTCTACAAATGCTTTATCTAGTTGTGACAAGAGATTTGCAGATTCTCTAAATGCTATTTCTGTTCCAAGAGATCATTTAATGCAATGCATGATCATGGTTGGGGATGTGCCATGGATGAGGAAATGGATGCACTTACCTCCAGGGCACGTGGGATCTTGTGCCGTGCCCCCCGGGTGTTCGCGTGTGGCTTGTCGATGGGTCTTCACGATCAAACAGTCGTCTGATGGTTCTATTGACAGGTTGAAAGCCAGACTTATTGCCAAAGGTTTCACACAAACATTTGGAGTTGATTATTTTGAGACCCTCTCGCCCGTTGCCAGAATGTGGTCGATACATACCATTCTCTCTGTTGCTGCCAACAAGGCTTGGTCCATTTATCAACTTGATGTTAAGATCGCCTTTCTTTATGGTGATCTTGAGGATGAGGTCTACACGATGCAACCGTCGGGGTATGTAGTCGATGGGGAGCATGTATGTCGACTACGCAAGGTCATTTATGACCTGAAGCAGAGCCCCACGACATGGTTTGACAGGCTTACTACGGGAATCAACACACTTGAAATTCAGAGGATAACATCTGACTATCCTATCTTTGTGGTCTACTGGCACAATCATTCTTACTGTCTATGTTGATGATATGGTTGTATGTAGACGATATTCAGGAGACCAAGACCTTCCTCCAGAAGGTCTTCGTCACGAAAGACCTCGGCCAACTTCGTTATTTTCTTGGCATCGAGGTAATACACACTACAGAGGGGTTCCATCTTTCACAGAGGAAGTATTGCCTCGATATTCTGACTGAGGCAGGACTCTTTGGATGCAAGCCATCTGGCATCCCTGCAGATGTGAAAATATTCAGCATTACTGATCCAGCTTATGAGGATGCAACACGGTATGGAAGCTTAGTGGAAAATTACTCTATCTCACTGTTACTAGGCCATATATATCATATGTTGTGAGCAGAGCTAGTCAGCATATGGAGAAGCCTCTTCACAGTCACTGGTAGGATGTTCTTTTGATCCTTCGATATTTGAAGGAATCTCCTGGACGTTGACTCTTCTATGGGGTGAATGAGCACACTAATGTCTTCGCCTATACAGATTCTGACTATGCTAGCTCTCTTGAGGACCGTCGATCCACTACAACTTATGCCATGTTTGTTGGGGATAACCTTGTCACTTGGCGAAGCAAGAAGCAGATAGTGGTCTCTAGATTCTGTGCGGAAGCAGAATACATGGTAATGGCTCAGGCCACCTGTGAGATCACATGACTTGTCTCTTTCCCCACAGAACTTGGCGTGTCAGTCGCCACTCATGTACTTTTATACTGCGACAACAAGTCTGCTATGTACATCGCCACCAATCCAGTTTTCCATGAGCGGACAAAACACATTGAAGTTGGTTGCCATTTCATTCGTGATGCAATACGAGGAGGACAGATCATCACTCCACACATCTCCACGAACTTCAACTTGTAGACATCTTCACAAAGGCTCTTCCAAGGAAGCGCCTCATGTACTTAGTATCCAAGTTGGGCATGATCGACAGATATGCTCCAACTTGAGGGGGAGTGTTTGAGTTATTATACTTATATTTATGTTCGTAACCCTTCGAGTTCCGTAACCCCTTAGGGGTATTTATGTATGTTTTCTTTTGTACTCTCTAGGGTTTTCTCTCTATATAAGAGACTCTAGCCCTATGGAATAGACATCTCATCCACCTTTCTTCTCCACATAAACAAATTGAGAATGAAATTGTCTTCAAGAATCTTCCTGAAATGGAACATGATCAATAGATGACCGATCAGAATCAAATGATCCATCATGTAGATTGAGATGATCGACAAAAGTTGATCGATCAATGCTCAAAATTGATCGATCATAAATGAATGGTTGATCGATCAACTTGACTCTCACCTAAAAGCAAAGTCAAAGTTAAATATCTTGAAATGTAAGATGCAAGATCCTTGAGGTCTTTTTTATTCTAAAAACCAATTACAGAATGCAAGACTCAATAAAAGAAAAGACTTCGTCTTCTTCTTGAGCTTGAGAACCTTTCCATGAGCTTGAGCTAGAGTTCCTTGGCTTTGCTTTGAGCTTCTTCTTCACTTAAGCTTGAGCTCCTCAAACTTGAGCTTGTTCTTAGTCCAGTAGCTTTTCTGCTCTTGACCTAGCTACGAGCTTTACACACATATTTTGTTATCATCAAAATATGCATGCTCATACACTAACAATCTCCCCACTTAAGCATGAACTAACACTTTGCACGTACAAGAAGATGGTTCGTACCGAGCGAGAGGTGCGTCAGAAAGAGGCTCAGGAGGGGCTGGTTAGACTAGATCGAGAGGAGGATTCATGCAACTTGGAGGCATGGAAGCTGGAAGAGCGAGTTGCATATAGATGATAGTGTTTGAGGAGGATAGAAGCAGGAAGTCGAATGGAAGCAGTGCTCGGGGCAGAAATGGGTTAGTGAAGGGGATGCAGACACCAAAATTTTCCACTTAGTGGCTAGTGGGTGGAGGAGACAACTTCATTCAGTTTGTTCTGATGGTAGATGATCGGGTGGAATGGGATGGGGAGGTGGGGTGGATGTGGAAAAAAATTCGTGGAGTTGGTAGATGTGGAGCTTGTAGTGCATGGTGATGGAGTGGGAGGGGGGCATCGAGGATTTCAAACGGATAGGCATGGGGGCTGACGAAGGATTTCAGGCATGCATAGGTCTAGTCTGCGATTTGGGACATGAATGTAGATAGGGCACCTAGACCTGATGGCTTTCCGATCTTTCTTTTTTGAGGAGCTTTGGCATGTGGCGAACTCAGATGTAATGGACGTGATGAAGGAATTTGTGAGTAGCCACGGTTTTGAGAGGCATAATTGAGGACTTCATACATGTTGCTTTGTCCAATATCATCTATCTTATAGTAGCTAAGATAATGGCAAACATGCTGCGAATGGTGCTCGATGGGATTATAGATGAGGTTTAGATAGTGTTTATCCGTGGCAAACTGATGATGGACATCATTATGATGGGGCAGAAATCAAGGCAGACTAGAGACACAGAGGGGTACAGGGACTCCCGTGGAAGATTGACTTTTTGTCGGCACATGACTGCATGGACTGGCATTTCCTTTGGGCGATGTTGGCGAAGCGGGGATTCCCTGATTTGTGGATCTCTTGGTTGAAGAGGTGTGTCACCAATGAGAAGCCGGAAGGAGGGTTTTTTCAGCCGCAACAGGGGGTCAAGCCAGTATGCCCTCTCACCCCGTTACTTTTCGTGCCCGTGGTAGATGCTTTGACGATTTTGGTGAGGAATGTGGTGCAGTGTGGTAGAAATGATCGGGTAAAGGTGTAATGACATTTCCATCCCCTTACTGCAATATGCATATGATACCATTTTTTTATTGAGGGAGGGATATTGGAGATCAGATGCATGGGCACATTGCTGGATATTTTTGGGGAGCTCATAGGGTTGAAGATCAATGGATCTAAGTTCATTTTGTTCCTTTTGGCTTGTTAGAAGCAGAGATAATTGAGTGCATGGAGATCACGATAACCCCCTGTGAGAGTCTTCCCCTCGATTACTTAGGGTTGCGACATTCTGACTGGTTATCGCTGGTTGAGATGTTGGAGAAGAAGCTAGCTAGTTGGAACGCCTCATGCATCTCTAGAGGAGGAAGGCTGGTGTTTTTAAGGCTGTGCTAGCAACGGTACTTTTGTACTTCATGTCTACCCATTTCGTTTCTGCTAGGATCTGTCGACGACTTGAAGCATGTATACGCATGTTTCTTTGGTGCTTGGGTGAGGGTAATGCAAAAGGAGTTCTTCTATTAAGATGGGAAATCGTGATGTGGCCAATTGATCTCCCGGGGAGTTTTTCAACCTGGAAGAAATGAACAAGGCACTTTTGTTCAAATGGCAGCTATAATTTGGGGCATTGACGTGAGTTTGGTCTGTCGCTTGTTGAGAAGCATATACAGCCTGGATGCTCGTTTATCTCTTCCGCAACGCTCTCGCCTTGCACCGACAACTTTCTGGAAGGGAATATGCATGATTTGTTCTTGAGTTTTCCCATTTCATATGCCCGGTTGGTGGGGATGGAACGAGTTTCAGATTCTAGATTGATAATTGGACGGGAGAAGGAACTCTGAGCCTCAAGTTTCCTCGTCTCTTTTTCTCAAAAAAAGTTTCCTTGTCTCTTTGTTCTTGTAACCGACCAGGGAATTTTAGTTAGAGGCGTGGGGTTATGATCGGTGGGTGCCGACATTTTGTTCTGGCTTTTCGAAGAAACGAGTGGACTTTTTACAGTTGATGGAGTTCATTTCAGGTTTCACAGGACCATGTATAGAGCACGACCATTGGATATGGAGGGTTGTATGTTTCCTTATCAAGAAAGCATACCGTGCCTTGGTGGGGTACACGGTGGCAAACTTGGAGAAAAATTAGAATGTGATTGCAAATTCATTCGGTCTCTCTGAATTCCTTTTAGGTTACATTTTTATGTGGGTTCGCCGATTGGGGTAGACTCTTACCAAGGTGCGCATGACAACTTTTGTACGTGGAGAAGTTACCACATGTTTATGTGGGGATCTTCTTGAAGATAGCCAACATTTGTTTTTTTGCATGTTTCCACGTTAAGAAAGGTTTGGGAATCGGTTGCCATTTATTGGATCAACACGTCTTCATTGTTTCTCTTTTGGGAGGGTTTACTTGTGAATCAGTTGAGATTTGCTGTTGGGCTGTGGAAGACGATCTCTATCCCGTGGGCCATCTGGTTGTCACGAAATTCATTATTTTTAGAGCCGAGTGATTTTATGTGGATAATGTAATTTCTTTGGCTAGATATCTTCTCGAGACCTGGCTCCTGTACTTTTGATTGTTTCGGTTGTATTATTATTTTGGGGCGGACACCAATGTCTCCCTCTTTTGATTAAAAAAAGTTGCATCTCTTTAAATAATTCTACATGCATAGCCTCCTCTTGAATTACTACTATGAATTATCATGCTTCACCACCGTCAACAGGCATGCTCATGTTAGCTTCGAATTTTGTGCTAACATCTCATCGTCTACACCTCTATTCCTTCCTTGATAATGTCATCTGAAAGCCATGGTGCCATTTAGAAGGCCAACTTATCCAGTTTTGAGTTTTTCAAGATAGGGATAATTAATGAAACCCAATTTATTATCTTCTTTTATGTTTTTAATTTATTTTAGTTGCATTTTTATGTATATTTACCCAGGGATAGAGATGCGTCTTTACATCGTGTACTTACCTTGTAAACTCCTTTAAAAAATAAGTTACTCTAGGGATGAGCATCATGTTGGGCCCTTTCAGGTCCATGGTGACCCGTCCCAAGGCCTAATAAAATTATTGGGCTGTGGGCCAGGCCGAGGCTTGAATTTTTTTCTCCAGCTAATGGCCAAGCCCAACCCGATTAATATGGGTTTGAGTTTGGGTCAGGCTGACCTATTAAATATATTTTTAGGTGGGAGCATGAAGAAGGAAAATGGATGATTGAAGGTATATATGCTATTAGTGGAACAATAAGGATGAATGAGTATATGTGGATTATTGTTATATGAATCATTGATTCAAAATGATTCACAAATAAACTAGAATGTATTTTAGGAGATACACATGGTAAGCATAATGAAAGAAGTGATACTCATCATGTAGTGAGAAAACTAATGTTGTGATGAAGATAATAAGAAAAGCTTAACCACGAGTTTATTTTAAGAGAAGAGAATGGATAATTATGTTTTGTAGGTAGTAAAGATTACATGGAATATACATAACTGCATTATAATGATTTGGGATGAATTATTATATGGGGCATCTTATTGGGCCCTTATCGGGCCATGCCCGTGGGCCCAAGCTTGACCTATTTATTTAATGAGCCAAAATTTTTGGGCCAACCCCGACCCGATATTAATTGGGCCAGGTTTCAGGTTGGCTCGTGGGTTGGGTAGGGACAACCCAACCCAATGCTTATCCCTAAGTTACTCTTGATGTTTTGAAGATAGATGAAATATATGAGTTTGCCCTAGTCGATGGTTGGTATAACTTTTACCTTTATTATCATTCTTATCCTCTGTCAACAATCCCCTTCATAACCACCTCCTTTCTAACATAGGTTGGCGTGTACTCCCTTCCTCACCATACGTATTTTGGTGCATTCTCATCCAAGACCTCACAAAATCGACGTAATTTGCAATTATCCCTCTTGCGATCTCTTTACTCCCAGAACATCTTTGCTTCTTTTTTAGTCTTATTTCTTCTCTCCTCACTGCAAGTATTTCTCATCAAATAATATGGGTTGCATCAGGTAGATCATGATATGTCGAGTGAGTTGTGGACGCGGTTGAGGGCACTAACACTCTTCATGGATCGAGGACCTTACATGATTGGTGGCTAAATGCTACATTGTCTTTGTTGGTTTGATTAGAGGTGCACTATGTTTGGACTTCTAAAGAGTCGGATTTTCTAACTTGGTGGAGGAATCAGAGCTAATGAATTTTCAAGTACCCAACTATAGGTTTATATAGTGAAGACATTAACAAGTACATCTATTTCCTTGTTGGATCGTCTCATGGCTTCAATTGCATTTTAGGTCCTTGTTGGATCATTCATGACTTCAATTGAATTTGTTGAGACATTCTTATTGGTAAACGTAAAGGACTGATGGTGAATGCATTGTGATTACACATTGCTTATGATGTTATTTGGAGAGATAGGCAAGTCGGATCATACTTTAAGTTTGACAAATCGGTGCTTTGAGAACCAGATTTCGAGTAGATGGTTGTCAAGCACTTGAGAGGTTTTAAGGGTGTATATTGGACAATTTGGAGGCCACCCCCTAGGGATCCGGGCACCCATTTACACACGTTCGCACTATTAAATTCGCATGTGATCGCACAACGTATTGGAAAAAGGGATTTTTTTTCACGTTGCTACATCATTCACATTTAATGAATAAACTACATAGACAAGAAGAAGAAGTACCACCAATATTTCATTCATTTCCATATAACATTATATATAACAAAAGAATGTTTTACAATGTACATGTAGTTCCCAAAATATATGACTGAAGAGGAAGGAAGCATATTACATCATAAGCTGAACCAAAAATTAAAACAAAAGAAACGTACCGTCTGGTATATACACGATCATCAGAAGTCATCAACAACTACTACAGAGTTGCAGGCTCCTTGCCTGCCAAAACATGTAGGGAAGAAAGGGCGTCAGCGAGCGTTGGTACACCCATAATTCATATTATAAAATAAGCATGCATTTAATATGGATATAAAAGAAACAAGTAGAAAGGCAGAAACATCTAAAATTTATTTCTACTTGCAATGTAAAAAGGTTTCCAAGTGGCTTGTATGTACCTCCCCCTGATCACCCTTTATTCCAACATTTTCCATAGAAAATATTTTTATATTGTAATTGATTGCTCATAAGTGTGTGTGTATATATATTCTCATATTATTCAGATATCATGTTTGTGGATTTTGACGATGAGAAAGGTGAGATTGGAAATGTTTATTGATTTATTTAATTCTCAAGTCTAGTGGATAGTCTATGGTTTTGGTCAGTGTGCGACCTCACACTATGACTTTAAGACGTGGCAAGTGCCTTAGGGTTGGGGTGCCTCCATAGGCATGCGATGTTGTAAAATGCATCCTAACTAAGTTCCCAACACGTCCACTAGCTTTGATTGTAATCACTTCCAACCAACTCAACTTTGATTGTAACTCCTCCAAACCTCAACTACAACTGTCTCAGGTGTAACCCTAGGTGACCTAGATGTAGACATGGATGATTTGGATGTAGCATCGCCAAGTCTGCTGGCAAAAAGTAACCAAAAACTCAAGCGGTGAGGTATCCTCATAAGGGCTCTTTCGTCTCGCCCTCTAATTGGAAGTGCGGTCCAATAGAGGGAAAGGTCTACTCCAAAACTACGCCCCAGAGACGGGTGAGAGAGACTCTCCGGAAAAGTCACTCTAAGAGGGCCCGACCGGTAACGGGCAAACGAGCTCATACGAAAAATCGAAAACCGAGGATCCCCGCATGGGTATCCTAAAAACAGAGGGTCAGCGGAACTGGTCAAAAGTCGGGATCCCAACGAGGCGTAAAAACACTACGAGCTCGCGTAAAAACCGTAAAGGGACTGGGATCCTAGACCCGCACACTTGGTGGCCGCTGCCCTAACTGAGCTTCCTATCCTCTGCTCAATTGAGAGTCACCGCGCTCTCGCATGGTTAGGTGTAAGGGTCACTATGACCGGCACTGTTAAATGTCATCACTAGTTCTCCATTATATTTACTTACTTGATTACTCAATCATTCTCAACCTCTTCTGCAGACAGCTTTTCCGGTCTAGGTATTTTGTCATAGCTTATCTTTAGTGACATAGATTAATAGTAGATTATACTCATGGATCAAATGATGAAGATTATTAATCCTAATGATTTTTGGTAATCATTTATTGATTTCATAAAAGGAAAATATTAATATTTTAATATTTATATTCCAAACCCTCTTTAATAAGATCATGAGATTAGAAGTCAAGTTAGTGATTTGAGATTGAGTCTAATTTGCATGATAATCATCCTCCTGTAGCTAATGGAACTAACCACATATTCTATTCTTAACTTATCCATAACTCTTATTTTTCTGTCCCTGGTATCTCTCATTCACCCCTTAATTTTCCATACAAGTGCCCTTATGTTGAATCATTATTTTTACTTTTCAACCTTCATCTTGGCTCTCATTAAAATTGGGCCAAGTTATACAAATAAACAAAGATCTATCACCTTTGTTGTTACTAGTAAATTAAATGCATGCCCAAACTGAAAATGTGTGTACATCACTAGATGTCCAACTCATCTTCTCTATTGATATGAGCATTTTAAACATTGAACATCATTTGAGTTTTCTGGATTTCCATATTTATTTTAAGAGCTAGATATTCTAGTATTTACTTATCTAATCAGAATTAGTTTATTTAATGAATATAAGATGGGATATATAAAAAGGAAGAGAGATTGAATGATAGTGTAGCATACTGGTTTCATAATTAAATTAATATGCACTCGATTGTGAAATGAATATAAAAGATTTGTTACATAATTTTCCTTTTTTACAAAACTTTTTGCTTATTCTAACATCTATTTTAAAAAATCCTTTATGTTGTAAGATCTTACCCATAATCGAGCCTTCAAATTCGGTTGGAAGGGTAGTTTTAAGGGATGGAAATCTAGGAATGGCTACTACCATGGAGATATTGTTTTATACCCCAAACATCATAGAAAATTCTAAGGAAAATGCTATTTACCAAAATGATCTTAAAAAGAATGGTTATGACTATCATACAGATAACAAAACAAGAAGAAAAAAAGGCATATCTACATGGCACTTTTCGAATTTAATTTAAAACTCTTATAGATATTTTTAGGATAGATTTAACATATAATTGCAGAAGATATTTCCAAATTTTTTTCTACAAAGTATTACTAAATTTTTAGAATCCAGAAATAATAGACAGTTTTTGATCAAGATCACGGATTTGCGCTACAAGGATTCCAGAAGTCCAGTTAATTATTGAGATAAATTTTTAAACCCAAAGATTTCAGAATTAAATCTTGAATAATAAGAACCCTTAAACTTAACCAAAATTCACCAAAATTCCCGAATTTAACCTTGAATGAAAATTACAGAATTTAAATCCTGGATCCAAAATTTCAGAATTTAGTTTTTTTTATTTGATTAAATCAAATTCTTAACAACCATAATTTGTTGTGTGGATGTCATGTATGGCAGCAAGAGGATGGGTAAAGAGTTATACCTTTCAAGATATCTCAAAATTTGAGATCATTGAACATATAGAAGAGCATGCAGTAGCTGCTCCAGCTATCAAGGAGATGAACACAGCAGCTGGCTCTGAATGGGACTTCACAACAGCTTCAGAGACCCTCCAATTGTTGAAATTGGGCAACAATTGGCGGAAGCAGGGATTGGGGAGGGTGGAAATTCTCATACGGCTGGAGATTTAGGGGAAGAAGACGGGAATTTGATTGGGGAATGAAAAGGGATTTTTTTGGAAAAAGAAAGAAGAGAGGAAAGGGGTGTTCTCGTTGGTATTAATAAAGAGGAAGGAGTGGGGAAGGTTCTTGGAACCTTCCTCATTGCCTTCTTTTCTTTTTTTATATGACATCATCTCTAGTGATGTTATCCATGATATCACATTAAAATTTATTTTTATATAACTACGTATATAATTATATTTTTGTACTTTTGTGAAAACCTTAAAAGTCGCACGTACGCGTGCCTCGAGCGCCGGATTTCGACGCGCGGCATATTGATTTGATCGTCTCTGCACGACGATCAAAACGTGTATATTGATATACTTCCGATCGGGTTTGGATGCCTGAAATTTTCGAGATACGGTTTTGGTTTGGGGTTGAATTTTACGAATTTAAAGTACCAAAAGACCTCCGATTGACGAACGATCAATTCCGTTGGTCTTGTTTCGTCGAATCGGATTTTATGACGGTCTCGATTTGTTTCGCGATTTTTGGATTTGCGTCACGGCTTTTTCGGGCACGCATTACGATGCAACCCATTTTTGATCGATTTTTCTCGAATGACTTTTGATTAATGATCAATTGATTATTTTAAGTTGTTTAGCATTGACTAACAACTTTATTGGGTTAATCGGACCCTAATCGGGTCGGGTTCGAATTTGATTGGAAACCGGATGTTACAACCATCGATATAGTAGTCATCACATCTTTTTCTACATGAGTACATGCATACTCCTACAATTGAATGACTGAATATGAGACACACAACTTTGGAGGTGGTGATGGTGATTCTTGAAGAAATGAGGATGTGCATAATCTCTTATGGGTAGAGGTGGAGGTTAGGGCTAGGGAGCATGTGCTAATTAAGAGTGAGGATGCAAAACTAGAGATGGAATGGACAATGGTTGAAGCATGTTTAACTCAAGGAAGGGGAAGCAAGTGCACGATTATTTTACTTGTATGCCAAGAAAAATCATGTTGATCGTCTAGTTTTGGGTACAAAGAGGTAAATGAGAATCAAGAGATTAGGGATGTCATGGCATCTCATTTCATGGAACTTGTTGGAGTATTCATTGTATGCGTCATATATGAGGGAGATGGGTAAATGGATCCCTCTAGGATCCATTTACGCCATCCAAGAGTTTAGTCCACATCTACCAGTGGTGGGACTTAGAGGCTCTGTAGAGGCTATATAAGGAGCCCCAGACCTCCTGTATCCATTGAGAAAAAGCAATGAAGCATATGCCCCTTTGAGGGCTTCTCCCGTGGTTTCATCCCGCTCCTTAGGGAGTAGGGTTCCACGCAAAACTTTTGTGTTCCATGTTCTATATTTCTAGATTTATGCTCTGTTTATCATTATCGTTTCCGCTTCCTATTTTCCCCACCGGCCAAACGTTATCCATGTTTTGAGAAGCCGAAAAATTATGATCAGCTTATCGTGTTTTCTCCTCATATTCATGTCTTCTCCCAACACAGTCGATGTCATGTGTTCCGACTAGTATGGGAGAAAGGGGGAGTATTGTGTAGAGTTCTTCGGCATCATCACTCTGACGATTCAGATTCCAGTTTCAGTTCCGGTTCAGAGACAGATTTCATATTCCAGATGCCCGATCAGCTTTCAGACTCTACAGTTTTTCAGAATTATTCAGAATCGACATTCGTAGTCCAAGTTCGAGGCACTCCATGTTTGAGTGGCCCATTTTCGAGTTCTCCAGATAGAGACTCATTTTCAGAAACACATATGTTTGCGGTCATTTTCAGATGTGCACATGTATGCCATCTTTTGTCGTGGTCCCCATCATTCTTCTTGTTTTGTTGGCCAGAGTTTTCATGTGAGCTATAGGGACTCCAGAGTAGAGGACCATTCCCTATGCCATGTTGGCAAGGGTTTTCATGTGGTATCATAGGTACTCCAGAGTAGTGTACCATTCTCTGTGTCAGATGCACGGTTCGAAAAATCGCGCCTCGAGGCGCTCGAGGCGTACGCCTCGAGGCGAGGCGCGACCAAACCGTTCTGAAATGTACGCCTCGACTGGCAGCTGTGAGGCGATCGCCTCGATGGGCGAGGCGAGGCGAGGCGGGCTGAGGCGAAACGTTGGCTGAGGCGCAACTGTGAGGCGTTGGGGGGGTTTAGTGGGTCATGTGCTTCGCACGTGACCCACTTATAACCCTTTCTCTTCAGCAGCGACTCCCGAACATCCTCCTGGACTGGAACCCTATCCCGCCCAAAGAGAAGCTCATCGCCAACTCGCCGCCTGTGCGTTGGGAAGCCCATAGTCGCCGCCGCCCTTCCTCCATCTCGCTCTTGTCCAACATCCTGCTGCCGGTGGCCTCTCCCGCAGGCTGCAAGCACGTTTTCTCAACTCTGGTTGTCACAGACTCACGGTATGTCTTCAAGGGGCTGGTTTTTTTGGGTTTGCGGGTGCAATGTTTGGTGTTGATGCTCTTCTTTGCTATGCTCACATGAAGGATAAGAAATAAGTGAAGCATATATCTCGTTCAGTCGTTCTTGCTTGTTTGGTTTGATTAATAAGGAATGAATTATTGTCGTATGTGGAGACAAAATGTGTGATATTGTAGGAACAGTGGAACACTTTAACAGATTGTTTAGTCCCAAGCAAAATTCATGTGTGGTAAAGAAATCATTGCTGTAGGGATTCTGTTTTCCATAAACTTTTGTGTTTATGATCATGAGATTGGTGTACATAAATGTATTCATTTTATATATTTTGTTTAACCGTACGGTGATTGTATTTTTGTTGCTCGAAATCATAGAGATGTCAAAGTCAAGGAAAGGCCCCAAGACTTCTGAAGGAAACAGGAGTGATCCGGCATGGAAATATTGCGTTCAACTTGAGATGGAGGAGACTCAGAAAGCTAAAGGATATGTGTATGTCCAATGCAATTTTGTGGTAAGAGGATTACTGGTGGAGTCGCTAGACTCAAGCATCATCTCGCGAAGACCGGAAAAAATGTGAAAGGTTGCGCACAAGTTCCTGATGAAGTGTTGAATGAAATGAAGGCTATATTATCTTCCAACGAAGAGAAAAGTAAGAGAGCAATGATGGAGATGGAAGAATTGTGTAGAGCTGGTAGTTTTGAGATGCAAAATCCATTTGGTGCTGAAAATCAAGCAATCAGTCCATCTGGATCTAGTAACATGAAGAGGGCAAGAGGTCCCATGGACTTCTTTGTTGCCGGGCCATCACCATTGGGAAGTCCAAGTCCAACGACTACGATTGGGACGAGTGGTCATCAAAGTACATTGAACGAGACATGGAAGAAAGAGGAGAGAAATCGTGTTTGTCGTACCATTGGCAGATTCTTCTTCGAGAATGGGTTGCCATTCAATTGTGCTAGTAGCCCTTCCTTTTCGACCATGCTTCATGCTGTCGGCTCCTTTGGAAGGGGATTGAAGCCTCCATCGGCTTACGAGCTAAAGAGTTGGATTTTGAAAGAAGAAGTGAAGAGCATTTGGGATGTTATGGGTGAGGCAAGGGCTTCTTGGGCGGAAACTGGTTGTAGCATAATGTCGGATGGTTGGACAGACGTAAAAGGTCGTTCTTTAATAAACTTCTTGGTGAACAATCCGAAAGGTACTTGGTTCTTGAAGTCTGTCGATGCGTCCGATAAAGTAAAGAATGCAACGTTGCTTTTTCACCTATTGGATGAGATTGTGGAGGAGGTCGGCGAATGCAATGTTTTGCAGGTTATCACAGATAATGCGTCGAATTACAAGGCGGCTGGACAACTGTTGATGGAGAAAAGGAAGCATCTTTACTGGACTCCATGTGCAGCCCATTGCATAGACTTGATGTTGGAGGATATCTTGAAATTGCCTCTACCCGCTTCAGTGTTCAAGAAAGCAAAAAGGATCATTAACTACATCTATGCGCATGGATGGGTTTTAGCCATGGTAAGGAAGCAAATAGGAGGAGATTTGGTGCGACCAACTGTCACACGTTTTGCTACGGCTTTTCTCACGTTACAAAAATTGATGAGCATGAAGGATCCTCTGGAGTCTTTTTTTACTTCTAGTAAATGGAAGAAGAGTCCTTATGCTTCCAAGCCTCAAGGGAAAAGTGTAAGTCAAACAATTTTGAGAAGCAAAACGTTTTGGCCTGGTGTTGCCTATGTGATACGAACGACGAAGCCGTTGGTTATGGTTTTGCGCATGGTGGATTCCGAAAAATATCCACCAATGGGTTTCATCTATGAGGCCATGGATAGAGCTAAGGAAGAAATTGCGAAAGCATTGGGCAATGATGAAACAAAATACCGAACATTGTGGGATATTGTGGACGACAGATGGGATCGCCAACTCCATACCAATTTGCATGCGGCAGCCTACTTTCTGAATCCTCAATGCCAATACGAACCTTCCTTCTCCAAACATTTTGAGATAAAAAAGGGTTTGTTTGATTGCATAGCGAGGA
The DNA here is from genome assembly GCA_037367405.1 of Ottelia alismoides. Taxonomy (NCBI): domain Eukaryota; kingdom Viridiplantae; phylum Streptophyta; class Magnoliopsida; order Alismatales; family Hydrocharitaceae; genus Ottelia; species Ottelia alismoides. The sequence continues at coordinate 446,819 of JAZKJV010005215.1, read as the reverse complement.
TTATAGAGGATCAATCTGTAAGGGAGAAAATCGATCTACAGATTGATGCTTTTAAGCATGCAAGAGGCTTCTTTGGATGGGAAAGTGCAATAAGTACACGAAAGAAGAGGAGTCCTGGTTAGTATGTATCTGATTTGGTTATTTATTTCTTTCAATTGATAAAATATCTAACATTAATTTTGTTCATGAAATATAACATTTTCAGCGGATTGGTGGTCTCAATTTGGGGATGAATGTCCCGAATTGCAAAAATTTGCCATCCGAGTTTTGAGCTTGACTTGTAGTGCATCGGGTTGCGAGCGGAACTGGAGTTCTTTTAATCAGGTAATATTTCGATAATATTTACAATTATATTATATCAAGATTTATGATTAATCTAATGATTTATATTGGAAATCCACCACTAGATCCACACAAAGAGAAGGAATCGACTCACACAAGCCAAATTGAATGATTTGGTCTATGTGATGTTTAACCTAAAGTTGAAGCAGAGAGAGATAAGGAGAAAAACAATGGAGGATCCACTATGCTTGGATGACGTGGATTCTAGTGATGAATGGGTGTCGGAGCTCCAAAGTTGTGACTTTGAGGCATTTCAAGAACTTGATGCAAATACCCCCATTGAAGATGAGGTTGGAGAAGCTGAGGATGAAGCTGATCAACAAGACAATTCACGTCGGAAGAGGAGGAAGGACAAAGGTAATGGCTTCCTATTATTTTGATTATCGAATATCTTTGTTTATGTTAAACACAATAGAAGTAAGTTAAGTAACATTATTGTTGTCTAATTTAGGTAAAGCGGTAGTGGACGTCGATGATGAGGAGTTTCATGACGGTGATGATGAAGTTAGCGATGAAGGGGAAGATGAAGCAAATTTGAAGTATATGGATGACTCATTGGATGATCCAACAAGTAGCAGTTCTTCAGATGATGATCTTTATGCAGATGTTGCAGCTGGGCTTGGAGGCTCGGAACCTTGATTAGAATTATCTGAAGCTACATCTTTTAGAATTTCTTTGCGTTTTAGAACTAGTGGACATGGACTAGAAGTAGAATATTCGAACTTATATTATGTTTTCTGAGCATTGTAATATTTTGTCTTGAACTTTTAGACTTTTACATTAGCCCAAGTAATCTATCAGCCATGTTTATTACTCTTCGTATCGAAAAGTTACTACAAATATTCTTTAATTGCTTTGGAACATTGGAATTTTATTAGATAATATTGTCTCACTGATATTATTACAAGATTCTTTATTAAATTTATTAAATTACATAATTTGGGTGGAAAAACTGAGGCTTACGCCTCGACCGCCTCGAGGCTACGCCTCGCCTCGATTCTAGGGTAACCGCCTCGTTCTGCTTTTCGTTTTTTCCAACCTTGGTCAGATGGGAGAGACCCAGTTCTCCGACGAGGAGACTTTTCAGACTCCATTCTCCAGCGACCGTGGACTCCGACGAGGATTGCACTTCCACGGCCTTTTTCAGTTCAGCCCTTTTCAGAGATGGAGCAGTTGTCCACATGCTGTGGCAGGCCAGAGTACTTCGACGAGGAGACTCATTTTAGTTGCAGTACTCTGACAGGCGCAGTTCAGAGCACATGCTCTCCGACGAGGAGATTCAGCAGACTCACACTCCAGCTCGTTCGTCCTCTTCACCTGTACGACATGAGAAGCAACGTCCTCGACAACAGTTTTGCACGTTGGGTTGATATTGTCTGTAGTATCCTGTAGCGTGGGTTGAGTTTCTTTCTGTTTGTCCAAGCTGAGCATTGCATGCTCCAGCTTGAGGGGGAGTGTTGGAGTACTCATTGTATGCGTCATATATGAGGGAGATGGGTAAATGGATCCCTCCAGGATCCATTTACCCCATCCAAGAGTTTAGTCCCACATCTACCGGTGGTGGGACTTGGAGGCTCTGTGGAGGCTATATAAGGAGCCCCAAACCTCCTGTATCCATTGAGAAAAAGCAATGAAGCATATGCCCCTTTGAGGGCTTCTCCCATGGTTTGATCCCGCTCCTTAGGGAGTAGGGTTCCACGTAAAACTTGTGTTCCATGTTCTATATTTCTAGATTTATGCTCTGTTTATCATTATCGCTTCCGATTCCTATTTTCTAACAGAACTAATGAGGAAGGGGTGATTGTGGAGGCATTGCCCCAATAAGTTGTCATCTTAGACTAATGATGATGTCTTGGTCATTGTTTTAAGCCCCTGAAGAAGAAAAATCCATATATTCGGATGGTTTTCCTATTCTTCTTTACAAGGCATTCCAAAATCTAGTTAAGGAGAATGTAGTGGCGTGGATTTGGAAGTTCTAGGAGGGTTGTTAAGCTGGTCGATCACTTTTACTTGGTCGATTGCCCAAGAAGGCCATTACGAAGTTGGTCGAGAATGTCAAGCCCAGACTTGCTCTTAGCCAAGTTATTGGTGAATCGCTTGAATGAAATGCTTGGGGACATTATCCCACCTCTACAAAGTGTATTTATCAAAATGGATTCTATTCTAGAGAACTTAATGGTGGCCTCAAAAGTGGTTGTGTCATGGGAAAGAAGGTAGACACAAGGCTTTTTAAAGAATAAGTTTTATTCGTTCCATCGCCATTGTTGGGGAGGTCTTCTAGTTGGGTGGAGAGGTTAGGAATGCAATTGTGGAGCACATCAGAGCTGTGAATTAGCTAGCACCGATCAATAGTTGGGCTTGGTCGAGTCATGGGGTTAGCAACATTTCTTAGTGCCAGAGTGACAACCATATGCATGCTAGTATACACGAGGTTTGTTGCGTGATCCTTTACCTAAATATGACGTCTTTCCTGGTCTAGACGGATTTGCAGTAATACTTTAAAGAGTTTTGAGACATGATAAATGAGGATGGCATGGGTTGTTTCGGGGAATATACAATGGGAAATTTCGTATTTGCAAATGTTGATGTTATTGGTTAATAAATCCATGACATTGTTTTTCCTTTCTTAGTTTAATCCCATTGTGTTTTCTATTTTTCACCCCATGGTATCGTAATGACGACCCTATACCAGAGTTCGTACCCAACTTGCCAGTAGCCACCATCAGCCCCCGATCTCGCCGGCCTCTCCAGGAGGCACTCGAGTCTTCGATTGTCTCCTTTCACTAATGCTAGACCCTGTGTACGACCCCTCTCACTGCACCAGCAAGGCCCGTGCGGCTCTGGTTACTGTCACTGAGCCTTGCTCGGGTCCCCGTGGCGACCACCATGCCTCGCATGACCCCTTTCAACTGCAGGCAGACCTCTCACGGGTTCCCCACCGTTATAGCCAGTCCCTGCAGCTCCCCTTGTCACTGCCACACCTTCCACGGAACCCCATGCAGATCGTCGGGCCTCATGCGATAGCTTATAGTCGCAACCTAGCCCCATACAGTCCCTTCCTTGCATAGTAGGCCTTGCGCGATGCCTTCTTTGCACCGCATGATCCCCTATCACGTTCCTCACACAAATCGACGAACTTATTGCATAATAAGCGGGCCTCTACTTCTCACGAATGCGTAATTAAATTTCTACAGCTCCGTGTTTCTCTCTCTCTTTCTCCCTCTAAGCTTGATAGTCGCAACTCCCATCGAGACCAAGCCCCTGTTTTTCACATCTTCTATTATGGCTCAGGGGAGTTCTATCAAATTCAAGGATGCATATGATTATGTGATATGATCTGGGGCCTTCAAGGTATTCATTAGTGGCCAGATGAAAATTTCTATCTTGATGAAGGGGCCTCTAAAGGAAACAAACAAAGACTACGAGTTATGGCCTTGGGACAACTATTAGGTATGACTCATGACATAGATGACCAACAATATCGAGTCACGCATTGCTGCCAATCTCATGTAAAATGTCACAATGAAGGACTCACGAAATGAACTGGCCCATACCTATTCTCAGCAGACAACTTACTCACGACTTGCATGCATCTACATGTTGATTTGGTTTGCTTCTCAATGTGAGTCTACCCTCATGGAGTACTATCGACATCTCACAACCTCAATGAGGAACTTGTCATCTTTCAACCAAACTTGTAGCAGAGTGATCTGAGTAGCAAGTCTACAAATTTCTTGTCGGTATTCATCCTTGTCATCAGATCGTGATGGCACGATTTCTCACGTATGATGTACTTTCCTTCATCAAGATCATTTTTGGTCATTTGCAGCAGCTCGAGACTTTCACCGGTCGTACTCATCCTCCGCAGTACTCATCTTCGCAAACCGCGAGGAACTCTGCTTTTCTTGCATCATCTTAAAGAGGTGGCCCCCATGGCTCCTGGGGAGGTTGAGGATGTGATTCTGGTAGTGGTCACACTCCATGCATTTACTGCCATAGATCCAACCAGCCATCATGGCATGCTCGTCTGATTATGATGCTACTATGACATATATGCCCTCAGATCGGATGTCATTTACTGCCATAAATCTAACTTTCTGTCGAAGACTACATACTCATGCAACCGCTGCAGAATTCTCCCACCTATGAGAATCCTCCTACTGTGAATCTGGCTATAATTTCAAATATTGTAGCCAACTATGCTTCTGCCTCTGCACTAACTTTTTTTTGAAAGAAAAAAGGGCCTTCACCGTATAGGTGCATGCCTAAAAACTTCACCATTTATCACCAAAAAGTTATTACATCCCTAATAAGACACAAGGACAAATATACATGTTCTAACTCTCACATAATGCATCTATATACACCAACACATTCTCAACATAGAAGTGTTCCTGATAAAAGACCACACTGTTTATTGCCAAGTACAAGGCCTAGTCAGCTCCAACAGAATTTTGGAAGGTAGAAACATCAGTCGAAACCACAATGTGACTACCACGGCTCCAGATATCCATCGAGCTATCACAACCGAAGAAAAGGTGGTCAACATCCTCCATCATATGATTGCACCGTGGACATCCTGTATCCGTCGCCTGAATAAAGCACGCCACCGTGTCTTTCGTCATCAAACACCTCCACAAGAAAACCTTCACTTGATTCGGAACCTTCCATTTCCAAATCTGCTTACAGTCTGCCTCACAACTCACAGGGTCAAAAACCGTCGGACCCTTCAGTGCCCTGTTTGCCTTCTCGATCGAGAACGAGCCGTCATACAATGTCTAGCAATCTCACCCCATAATGGGCATGGTTACCTCCTCCAAACCCTCCAACATAATCAGAAGTTCCTCCACTCATTGTTCAGATAGCTGAGATATGAACCGAGGAAAGAATGTCCGTCCCAAGACTTCGCCAGTCTGCAAGTCGAGTCTTCGGCCAATGCTATCAGGCGTGCGAACCGCACCGACAGTGCCCCACCCTCACTCCAGTCGTCCAACCAAAAGCGAAAGCATGTTCTGTCCCCAATCATAAGCCTCAAGAACGGACGAAACCCTAGCGACACACTGCAAACCCCCAACCAGAAGAAAGAAGGTGCAACCCCAAGTTCATCGGAGCCCCGGAACGAGAGTCTCAGTTCATATATCCTCCTGATAAGATTGCTAACCAAGCTATCACAATCACCCCAGATCCAGGTCACCCAGCTACCAAATGCCTCGTTCATTTCCCCTAGGCTACGTACCCCAAGGTCGTCGTCCTCCTTAGCACTCAACTTCGTTCGCCAATCCACCAAGTGAAAATCATTTGACCACCCATTTGACGACTGGAAGAAGCGCTTCCTGATGGACTCCATTATCTTCCTTACTCTGACGGGCATAAGCCTAGATGACATATAGAAGATTGGGATTGCCGATAACACTGAGTACAAGAGCACCGGTCTGCCCCCCCTCCCCCCTAAACAGGCAGACAAACTTCCAACCAGCTAGCTTGTGTTCCATCTTCTCTATGACCGGTAACCGGTCACCAACACACATCCTGCCAGCCACTAATGGTACACCCAAGTAACGTAACAACAGATCCCTACGTGGTGAGCACAACCAATCTGCACATCGCTTAATCTCCACATCCTATAACCCGAAGGGTACAAATTCAGACTTGTCCCTGTTCAGCTTCAAACCTGATATCACGTCAAAAATGTCCATGTCCACTGATAAACCTCTACAATTGTTTGTCCCACCATCCGCGAAAAGTATCGTATCATCTGCATATTAGGGGATGGGAATGGGCATCCCGTCAATTACCCATTGCAGAAACCACCGGTGACGGCATGCTCTACCATGACCGTCAAAGCATCTGAAACAAGAATAAAAAGTAAAAGCACCAAAGGGCATCCCTGCCTAACTCTCTGCTGAAACTGGAAAAAAACCCCTGCGGCTGCCCGTTCACCAGAACAGTGCATGATGCTATCGTGACACATCCTTTCATCCATGCAATCCGCTTTTCTGGAAAGCCCCGCTGGTAAAACGAGTTCCAGATGAAATGCCAGTCCACTGAATCATATGCCTTTGAGAAATCGATCTTCCATAGGACACCTTTGACCTTCCTCCTGCACCAGTCTGCCACGATGTCAGAAGTCGTAACCACACTATCAATGAGTTGTCTTCCCGGCAAGAAAGCGCTCTGAGCCGGTGATATAATCTTGCTCACCACCCCTCGTAAACGGTTGGCTAACAACTTGGCCATCACGAGATAGATTGCATTCGATAATGCAATCGGCCTGTACTCTTCAATCTGTGTCGCTACATCTCTCTTCGGAATTAGGAAAATTGAGGAGCGATTGAGCCGCTCAAAGCCAAAGTTCCCCTCGTTGAAGTCATTTGCCACCCCCAATACCTCCTCCGCAATGAGCTCCCAGAACTCCCTGTAGAAGAAGATAGTGAAAACATCCGACCCAGGACAACCATCCGGATTTAGACCAAAGAATGTCGCCCGAATCTCTTGCAACCCAAAACCGGCCTTCAAGGCCTCTGTTTCAAGGTTCGTGATCTGTCTTATCCCCAAACCTGTCAGTGCGATCCACAATGAGGTAGGCATCTGCTCACATCCCCGAAGTAACCAGTAACAACCTTCACCACCTCCCTCTCCCTGATGAACTCTTTACTCCCCACCTCTACCGAATGTATTGTGTTTCTCCTCCTCCTGTCGTTGGCCATTGCATGAAAAAACCTCGTATTTGCATTCCCTTCCTTTAGCTACCTCTGCCCCGACCTCTGTCGCCACTCATACTCATGCTTCCGATCCTCCTCCACCAATTTCTTCTAGACCACCCCTCATCTCTAGAGCTCATCCTTGTCTAACTCTAACTCCCTCTCGTCTTCCACCAGGCCAAATCTCTCCGACTCCTCCTATGCTTGATTCTATCTTAGCTCATGTGTCGAACGAGTGTCCCTCTTGAACCCCATAAGCATTCTACTAAGTGCAACCAACTTTAAAGCAAATCTCACTGTAGCCGAACCCTCCACCACCAGTTCATACCAGAAAGTGCACACCATATCACGGAAGCCGTCCTCCAACAATCAACTCCTCTCGAATTTGAAATACGAGGAAGTCCCCCTGCCACAACTGGAGTCAAAACAAAGTTGAGTATGGTCTAATCTTGATCGAGGAAGGGAAGTGACAACTTCCTAATTAAACATCTCCATGGCCTCAATAGACAAAAGAAAATGGTCAATGCACGATCGGAAAGAGTTACTCCTCTACTTGTACCTACAATTTGCAACGTCCATGACTTGAGGCCAAGGTCCTCGATCACCTGCCCAAAAAGGCCTGATCCAAGGTCTCTCGCACCTCTCCCCCTTGGCTTATCTCCGCATACAATGTTACGTTGAAATCCCCACTACCAACCATGCTGTCTTAGGAAATCTCGCTCTAGTCTGATGCAGCTCGTCCTACAACACCAAGTTTGTGTCCACCCCTGAAATACCATATACCGAAGTTACCACAATGCGCGATTGGTCCACCTTGCTTGTCAGCACCACATAGATCGAGTGAGTCAATATCGCTTCATCCACCAACTCAAACATGTCACCATTCCACACAACAACTATTCCTCCCAAGCTTCCATTTGCTAGGACCGCTCTGAACTCATTCAGAAAAGGACCTGATGTGCAACCCCACTTCACCGATTTCCATGAATCAATTTTTGTCTCATGAATGCAAACAATAGCTGCCTTCTACTTATCCAACATCGACCATGTCGCGAACCGCTTTTCTAGCTAACCTAGGCCCTCACATTCCAAGTTATGAGCTTCATTAGGAAATCGAGGGGGCAGCCTCCACCATCCGAACCCCCACCACTTACGCAGTCTCCTATCTCTAGTGCATCTCCACTATCTTTTCTACAATTTTCTCCTACCCCAGAAGAACATAGCACCTCTTTTTCTGCATTCGCCACCTTATTGTCCACGTTTATTACCATTTTTTCCTCTTTCGCTAAAGATAAACATTCTCTTCCTCCTGGTTAACATCTTGTCCTTGTACATAGTCGTACCCGTGGCCAGAAGCCCCACCCCTGGATAGACTCCCCTTCCAACACTCTGGGGTCCAATTCAAAGCCATTTGGCTTGCGACATTTATGTGAGAAGATCAACAGATGCGTCGCTAGATTGGCTGCCAAGCCATCATGAAGTATTTCGTCATGGTTGCGCGATAGCATCTACCGAGCATCAACACCCCTCCATTGTTTCAGCCGATGTTGTTGGGCATTCACCCTCCTATTAGAGCCAGTCACCCCCCCAAGACATGTCCATCACCCTTCCTTCCAGGAAAGCTCCGTTTAGAACATGAGACTCCCCCAAGACCATTGGCGGAAGTCGAAACCTCCACCTCCTTTCGAACCCTCGAATAACCAGCGGAACTTGCAACCTCTGCCACCTTTCGAAACCTTGAATCACCGATTTCCACAACATCTCTGCCAGCTGATCTAGACCCAGGCGATCCCTTCGAAGTCGGCTTCACCACCAGTTGTTGCAGCTCCAGTAACGGATATTAGGGCAAGCTCCTCGTCGGGCTCATGCCTCTTCTAACAACGATCGGATCCTCAAAAAGGAACAACATCGCAGCGGTGCCTGGATTACATATGCCACCCAAATACAAAACCGGAATATCCCGGACTGGAGTATCTAATAAGTGTCTAATCAGACCCCCAATCGGAGCAAAGACTAGCAGGTTAGGTTTTGAACCCGATAGCGAGAAAATCTTGGGCACACCATTCGACGCATCCTGCCTCCCTCCTGAGGCACCTCCCGCAGTATCCCAAGTCAATTTTATCCTAATTCAAAGGTAGATCCGGCGACGATCTGCCTTCTCGACATTTGAAGCGGTCTATGAACATTTCCGGTTGTCGATGTTCCCTCCCCAACCTCAAGAACCGTCAGCCATAGCTCAATCGACTGATGATCTATCCACATCATCACTCGTGTAGGGGTCTGGGGTTTCCTTCCCTTCAACTCAAGTATCATCTTCGACCCCTCACCTAGTACACCCTCGCCACCTCGCCGAATTGCTTCAATGCCTCTCGCAGGACTTTGATCATCCTGCATCTCTGATGCAGATCGGTATTTGGTGCGTCGACGAAAAATAAAAATATTTGAATGGTGGATTTTGGGTGGAGAAAATGGAGGGGTTGAGAAGAAGAACACGCCTGTTGCACGAGGTTGAAGGAGGAAGAACGCGTAGACCGCGAGGAGAAGAGAGAGGAGAGAGGAGATAGAGAAAAATTCTCAATTAATTATCAAACTGAACTGTCTTGAAACAATGACCCCTCATCCCTTTATATAGGAGGGATGAGATTACACAAATAGAAAACTAATTTAAATTGACAACTAATTATCCTAAATAGACTCTAACTAATTAACCGACTAATTTCCTAATTAAACTATAACTAATTATTGGAGATCACAAGCGATCTCGTTTATTTAATTAAAGACACGACAACTTAAATAAATGTAAATAAAATTGGCCGATAAAATTAGATAAATATTCGGCCCTATACTTGGGTTCCACGCTGCTTCAACTCTCCTCCGCTTTTAAGAATTCGTCTCCCTACGAATTGCTCGATCTTCGTTCCCTCGGCGGAAAATAATTCGACGTTGAAACCATCATTCCAAACTCCACAATTTGATCCTTTTCTATGTTACGTTTGTAATTTCTTTTCACTGAAGGGTATGGTTGCAAATGTTCTACCCCTTCACTTGAAAAGATCTCATAGCATAATAGGTCTTCTAATTGGCCCCATTGATAAATAATTTTGGGAGGAGGGGGCTTCCTGTAAATTTTCCAGAAGATGTCACCCTTCAATTTAGGGGGTCCGATGGAGTAACCCTCAATTAGGGTTCGGTCCTTCTTAAGTAGGAGTCGGCCGCATGACGGGAGCAGGGGGCGGCGGGTCGCGCGATTGAACACCAAGGTGGTGGCGACATGGTTTGTCCAGCGGCGGCGGCGTGGGAGTAGAGAGGTGGGGGTCGGGCGATAGGGGAACTGGTCGGGACGCAGGATGGCGAGCGGTGGAGTGTATGGATCGAACGGGGCTTTGCGCGAGGGGAAAAGGCAGGAGGGGGGAAAGAAGTAGGTTACGGCGGCGGGGAGAGGTTTGGAAGGAGAGAAGGGCGAGTGGCTGGCGTGCGATGGGGGGTGGCGAGCGATGAGAAGGTAGAAGGGAAGAAGGGCGGCGGTAGGGGCTGGTACTGGGGTTCCTACAGGCGGAGGTGGCGAGGTTAGGGGTTCTTCTGGGCGCTCAGGAGCAGCGGGAGGGGGTTTGAGGGTGTGGGGGGGGGAGGCTGTGGCTGGGGGCTGTGTCGTAGGGGGGGTTGGGGGCGGTGGGGACGACGGTGAGGGGTGCTGTGAGTGCGAGGGAGGCGATGGAAGAGGGTGATGGGGTTGGGGGTTGCCTCACAGGGGGTGTTGCTGGGGTTGCTGGGGCTGAGGGGGAGTTCGTGGAGGGGTCCGACGGGGCTAGGGGGGGCACCAGAGGGGCTGGGGCTGTTGCTGGGGTTGCTGGGGCCGAGGGGGAGTTCGCGGAGGGGTCCGACGGGGCTAGGGGGGGCGCCGGAGGGGCTGGGGCTGCAGCGGGGGTTCGCGAGAAGACTACGGATGGGGCAAGACCAACTCCGGGGGTTTTTGCGAATCTGAAAATACCTGTACAGCAATCATTTCATCGTTTTTTTCTTCTAAAACGGCCTGGACAGCGGTTGAATCTTCTTCCACAGCGAGGCTTTCTTCGTCAAAACTCGCGATAGCGGCTTCGATGGTTGGAGGCTTTGATTGGGCGGCGCGGAAGGCCTGAAACTCGGAGTGGAACGTGGTTTGGAACTCACGTAGCATGCGCTCCGTCTCCTTGTTGTAGGCGTCGAGGGCAAAGATGGCTCGTCGTTTTTGCTCGGCTGAACGATGGTCCCTTGATGCATGTCGGTGCGGTCGTCTGGACGGATCGTCAGATCGTGAGGACGATCTGTAGGCCATGCTCTGATACCAATTGATGCAGATCGGTATTTGGCGCATCGACGAAAAATAAAAATATTTGAACGGTGGATTTTGGGTGGAGAAAATGGAGGGGTTGAGGAGAAGAACACGCCTATTGCGCGAGGTTGAAGGAGGAAGAACGCGTAGACCGCGAGGGGAAGAGAGAAGAGAGAGGAGATAGAGAAAAATTCTCAATTAATTATCAAACTGAACTGTCTTGAAACAATGGCCCCTCATCCCTTTATATAGGAGGGATGAGATTACAAAAATAGAAAACTAATTTAAATTGACAACTAATTATCCTAAATAGACTCTAACTAATTAACCGACTAATTTACAAATTAAATCTATAACTAATTATTGGAGATCACAGGCGATCTCGTTTATTTAATTAAAGACACGACAACTTAAATAAACGTAAATAAAATTGGCCGATAAAATTAGATAAATATTCGGCCCTATACTTGGGTTCCACGCCAAGGCCCTAAATGTCGGTTTCAGTCATCATTTCGGTATCGACCAAAACAGAATTTCGATGGAATTTCGGTGGAATTTCGACCTGAATTTCGGTCATTTCGGTCATTTTTTGTACTAGGACCCCCATATTTCGGTCATTTCGATCATTTCGGTCGAATTTCGATTTCGACTGGATATCGATATTCGACAGAAATTCGACCGAATTTCGCTGAAATTTGAGGCCATGTTCCACGCTGCATCAATCTCAGAGGTACATTGGCCGCAAACATCTTCCACGTAGGCTCTTCACCCCTCGAGCCCCCTTCTAGGAATCTAAACCCCCGCCACAAGATCACTCCCCTTGATTCTGGTGGCAATCCACCATTCAAAACCCCAACAAGCACTTCCGACGCCCCCACCGATGAAAGACCCCTACATAGAACCACCGTGCAACCAAACCACGTCGACGTAAAGGTCTTCGCCTCTCAGTGACATCAGTCGTTCCCATAGCCTACATAGAGCCTCCACGTCACCCTCCCCTACCACAAGCCCATCTACCGGATACTCCTCTGAGGCGCCTTTCGTCAAGTGCAGTATCAGCCAACTGAAATCCACGTCGGACGACATCGTCACCTCTGGGGTCATTTTTGGCAGCTTCACGAGTCTAACAACCGCCTCGACGATCGAAGACTTGAGAATCAACGTCTCCGGTGTCTTCCTCAGCCATTTTCCTTTTTCCTTGCATTCCCTCCGACGGTGCCCCGTTGTATTCAGTGTCTTCGTCTGCATTAACTCGGATTATCGATTCTTGCACATCTACTTGCTTGATTAGAGAAGGTAGTCGATTGACCTCTCCATAACCTTCTACTATGAAGTCGATTCGTTTAGCCAACAGTACTAATTCACCCATTACAACGATTCTTCTACTGTGAAATCTTAGTTTTCCCAAACTAAGAATTTGTGGAGTTTTCTGTGTTCCTGATTTTTCGTTGAACTTATTGTATGTTCATAGATTGTGTTGAATTGAATTGCATAGTAATTTTTTATGAGTGCAATTGTTATTTTTAGGATATTTGGACGATGCAGATTTTTAGTGGAGGTCATGAGAAGAATGGCATGCACTGTCTTGTTATCCCAGTTGATTCTGTTTTTGCTAGTGTTGTCGTAGTTTCTGCTAACCCGTTCCTTTGGCATTTGCGTCCTAGTCATCCCTCTCTCTGCCTGAGCCCTCTCTCAAATGTTTCCTGAATTGTTCTCGCTGAAGATTTTTGAATGTGAAGCTTGCCAGTTTGGCAAACATCATCCTGCTTCTTTTCCTCGGAAGACTGAGCCTCGCAGTTTCTTGCATTTCTTTTTAGTCTATTGTGATATTTTGGGGACCCTGCCCGGTCTGTACCGTGGAAGGTCATAAGTATTTTACTATCTTGTTAATAATTATAGCATATCCTATTGGGTGTATTTGATAAAGGAATGATAAAAAATAAATAAAGTTGTCAAGTCCTTTCAGTTTATAAAAGCATCTTTCTTAGCTTGTGTTAAGACTTTTAAAAATGGCAATGCTCTTGAGTTTGTTCAACAGGACTTGATCCTTGCCACTCAACTACCCTTCACCAAACTTCCAGTTCGTACACCTCGTAGTAAAATGAGTTGTCGGGAAGGAAACTTTATCTTCTGGATATTTCTAGATTCATCTTTGCTTACATAAAAGTCCCTGAAACCTACTAGGGTGATGCTATTCTTACTGCTATGTATCTTATCAATAGGGTATCATTTTTTGTTCTCAATGGAGTTACTCCCTTCTCATTTTACAGAGATGAGGAACCATTCCCTCTGCCTTTGCAGATCTTTGGTTGCACTGCCTTTGTTCACAACTTCCATACTACTGACAAGTTGCCTGCTTGTGCTATCAAGCATGGCCTCAAATTTCAGCGAAATTCGGTCGAATATCGATATCCAGTCGAAATCGAAATTTGACCGAAATGGTCGAAATGACCGAAATATGGGGGCCCTATTATAAAAAATGATCGAAATCACTGAATTTCGGTCGAATTTCGACCGAAATTTGATCGAAATTCTGTTCTGGTCGGTCACCGAAATGGTGATCGAAACCGACATTTAGGGCCTTGCTATCAAGTGTGTCTTCCTTGGATGCTCTCGGACCCAAATGAGGTACAAGTGTTATAATCATGTCAGTTGTCGCTACCACATACCCATTACTTTAGTAAGTCTGTCAGTGATATTCCCCTCGAGTTTCATCCTCTTATTGTCTACTAAAGTAAGCACACTGTACAACCCTCTTTTACCTATTTCTTATTTGCAGGATGATGGTCCTTCTTCAAGTGACCTAACCAATGTAAACCCGGATGCTCTCTCAGAACTCCCCATTGCACTGTGAAAATTCAAAAGACAACGTACTCGGCACCTCTTGTCACATTTTACTTCTATTGATAGTCTACCCAGTTGTTACAGGGGTTTTACATATGCTCTAATGGCGACCACTATTTCTCGTAATCATTGCAGTGCCCTTCTGGATCTTGGTTGGAAACATGCCATGGACGAGGAGATGCAAGTATTTACTTCTAGGAGTATGTGGGACCTTGCAGCATGTCCACTTAGTGTGAAACCTAATGCCCGCTGATGTCTTCACAACTAAACACTTCCTAGATGGCTTCATTCATGGCCTCAAATTTCAGCGAAATTCGGTCGAATTTCTGTCGAATATCGATATCCAGTCGAAATCGAAATTCGACCGAAATGGTCGAAATGACCGAAATATGGGGGCCCCAGTACAAGAAATGACCGAAATGATAGAAATTTCGGCCGAAATTCGACCGAAATTCCATCGAAATTCCTTTTCGGTGGTCACCGAAATGGTGACCGAAACCGACATTTAGGGCCTTGGCTTCATTGACAGATTGAAAACTAGGCTTATAGCGAAAAATGTCACTTAGACCTATGGTATCGACTCCATTGAGACCCTCTCCTGTGGCAAGTATAGGATCTTTTCACACTATTTTCTTTGTTGTAGCCAACTAGGATTGGTCCATCTCTCAGCTTGATATAAAGAATGCCTTCGTCTATGGTGACCTAGAGGAGGATGTTTACATAACAACCAACAGGTTACTCCGTCGATGGGGAGTATGCATGTCAATTAGCCATATATGACTTAAAATAGAGTCTACGAGCATGGTTCGATAGACTTACTTCTGAGATCAGATCTATGGGTTTTTATAAGACAATATCTGACTATTATGTGTTCATCAGACAGAGGTCCTTAGGTATTGTGATACCTTTTTTATGTTGATGACATCGTTATCATTGGTGATGTCAGAGCAGGCATTTGCGGGACTAAGGCCTAACTCAAATACTTCCTAGGTATTGAAGTGATACACACTTCATAGGGATTATACTTATCCTAGAGGAAGTATAGTATGGATATCCTTACAGAAGTTGTCTTACTTGGATGCAGACCATCGAGCATCCACACAGAGTTACAAAGACATGCTACTTTTATGGATCATGTGTTTGAAGACACTAAACTGTATAGAAGCCTAGCGGGTAAAATGCTTTATCTCACTGTCACTAAGTCAAATGCATCTATCACATGCGTAAGCCTGTAAGCAGATCTACTAAGTACATGGAGAAGCCTCAGTACAATTATTGACAGTATGTTCTTTTTGATCCTTCGCTACTTGAAGGATTATCCATGAAATGGCCTCTTCTATGGGGCTAACAGTAACATCGATAACACGGCCTATGTAGATGCTGATTATGCTAGTTCTTTTGAGGATAGACCGTTCACTGCTGGCTATGCCATGTTTGTTGGCGGAAAACTCATTACATGGTGTAGCAAGAAACAAACCGTTGTTTCAAGATCAAGCACATAAGTAGAATATAAGGCAATGACTTAAGCCGCATGTGAGATTATCTGGCTCTTGTCCTTTCTACAGGAACTTGGACTCCCTGCTACCATTCTTGTTCCTCTCTACAATGACAAGTTCACAACGTACATTGCTACTAATCTCGTCTTCCATGGACATACCAAGCATATTGAAGTATATTGCCCTTTATTCGAGGTGCAGTATGAGGAAAGATCACTACTCTACACATCTCCACAGAAATCCAACTTGTGGATATATTCACCAAGGCACTTTCAAAGAAATACATATTATTGTTGACTCCCAAGTTGGGCATGATCGATAGATATGCTCCAACTTGAGGGAGTGTTAACGTTATTGACTTATATAGCGATGGCTTTTTTTATTTATTAGTTTAATTCCATTGCATTCTCTATTTTTCTCCACAAAAAGATTGAATAAGGCTATCATTTTCCTACTCCCAAAGAAGGATGTGGCTACACGCATGAAGGACCACAAACCTATTACTTTATTTAATGTTATTTATCTAATTGCAGTGAAGGTCCTTGCGAACTGGGTTCGAAAAGTCCTAACTAATATAGTTCTTCTAAGTAGACGACACCCACTACTTGCCGACTTATAGTTGATAGCATGGTCATTTTTTTCAATCGGAGAGTAGTTTGTTTCGGCCATAGTTCTTCTATTATGTTGAACAATCAATCGGAGAGTAGTTTGTTTCGGCCATAGATGGGGATAGATATGGATGTTCCTTGCACCTTTTTGATGTTGTTATTGTGGCGGACCCCTCGCAATGATGTCCAAGCACACCACAAGCAGTGGCATCTGCTTGAGATACGGGATATGTGACATCTTTATCCCCATCCTTAAGTACGCATATGATACAATCTTATTTGGAGAGTTGTGTCACTGGATCTAGATTTCTTTGGTGAAATCTCAGGTCTTAAAATCAACAAAATAAACCGATCTTTGTTCCCTTTGGTCTCCTAAAATGAGGCATTTTCATGTGACATGCATATGGACAATTTGCATGTGTATTATGCTCTCAATACCCTACTTGGGCCTTCCCCTGACTTATGCCAAACTATTTCAGTCTGATTAGCGTCCGTTGATTAGGGAGTTAGCTAGCTGGAAGGCCTCTTGCCTCTCGAGAGGCGGTCGACTCGTCCGAACTTCAATATGTCCTGGAGCCATTCATGTTTTCTTTTCTCTACATGAGTCATTGTTGTTGGGATTCGTAATCACACGGATGCTTTGATAAGATAGTTCTTCTAGTCTGATTCGAGGTAGGAGGCACTTGACATTCCCTTGGTAGACTGGAACACTGTCACGATGCCCAAGAATGTTAGTGTCATGGGACATATGACGCTTAATGAGATATATAAGGCGTTGAGAACAAAACAAATTCAGAGAATTTTGCGGAGGAGTGGTGATCTCCTTTGTTAGTTTGTGCATTCTATATGTGGGGTTGACTCAAGCCTTTCTAGTGGCTCGAGATATTCAGATGCCCTCCAAATTCTAACGTGGTTGGGCTTTCTTTAGACACATCTTGGGAGAGTATTGAAAGCTTATGGTATTGTTAGGAAATTGGCTTGAGGAGGATCAAGGAAGGACATATTGATATCGACATCATATCGATACAATGTCGATACCGACGCCGACATCCTGTATCCATTGTTCTATTTTGAGATGTCGATACCCGATATATCCATATCGGCGATATATCGGTGACCTGTCGATACCGATATATCGCCGATATATCGACGATATATCGCAATATGGCGATCCCTGAGGAGGATCCTTTGTGTCAGAGTTTTCTAGAGGCTCTTTGCTATAAAAACTAACCATGAAAGTTATATGGAAAAGGCATGTGATAAGGGGACTTGAGACCCTATTTTCATTGATGGTTTCTCCTAACAAAGATCAAGGAATTCTTCTGTTTCATTCAGTTACTTGACGAGATATTTATGGCCAAGATTAGTAAATGTGGAGCGATGTTTCAGTCTCGATGAAAAACTTATAAGGATTTATCTACGCCTATGATGTTTGACAATGGTGATGCCTCCACCAACTACAAGCTAATTTGGAACTCTAATGTGTCAATATTTGTAAGGATCTTGCTTTGGCTCCTTAGAAGGAGATGCTTGATGATGAGAGTTTACAGAGCTAAGATAATATACGAAAATGTAGTATGTTGCATGGGATGTTGTCAGTGTTGCAATAGTTGATCGACTAGCCCGACTATTCGATCCAACTATGAGGTGCGGGGGAGTCCCCGACTGAATAACCTCTAGTCAGCAAATAGTTGGTCTAACCGAATAATCGGTCTGATTATTCGGCTGACTATTTTTTTAAATTCTAAGAGTTACCATTTGTCATGATATTACCAAAAATGTCAAAGCTTTGTATATGTATGTTGTTAATGGATACTTTTTTGTTGGATTCATGTCGATTGATGATAATATATATAAAAATATATAAGAATATATTTATTAAGAATCATTTTATATTAAAAATAATTAAAAAAATACAAAATCGAATAATTTTGAATAGTCGCTCGAATACCGATTATTCTCTATTAAGTCACCCCTCCGACTTAATACCGAATATCGTCTTCTGTAACACTGAATGTTGTAATGCCCCAACGGACTTGGAACACCTCTTCTTCTCTTGTGAGCTCACCAAAGAGGTCTAGATTGATTCGACACCTAATTGCTTGGAATTTTCCTATGCTACGAACCAATGTTGCACTAGTCACCCGACTAGGCCGACTATTCATTCCGACTATGAGGTGCGGGGGTCCCCGACTGAATAAACTTTAGTCGGCCTAACCGAATAATCATTCCGATTATTCGGCCGACTGACCGACCATTCGATCGATTGGTAGTTAAATGTTAGATTTTTTAAAATATTTTTTAAATTCTCAAGAGTTACCATTTGTCATGATATTACCGAAAATTCCAAAGCTCTGCATATGTATGTTGTTAATGGATACTTTTATGTTGGATTCTTGCTGATTGATGATAATATATTTATAAATATATAAGAATATATGTACTAAAAATCATTTCTATATTAAAACTAATTAAAAAAATACAAATCGAGTAATTCTGAATAGTGGTCCGAGTACCGATTATTCTCTTCAGTGTCCACTCCGACTGAATACCGAATACCGACTTCTGCAACACTACTATGAACTTGTGAACCCACTCCAATTGTTTGGTGGTAATGCGGTGTGCCTACCACCCAAAAACCAGGGTTCAAATCCCTCCTTGCAGGGGTTGAGTTGGGTAGACGACAACTGATGTAAGAATAGTCTGATCTTTCAACTTAGATTTGAGCAAGAATCCATGTAGCCTACCCTACTTAAAGTGGGAGAAGGCTTCGCCATTTTTTTTTACGAATTTTCGGGCCTCGATTGGTCCCGCGTACTCATCATCAAATGATCGAATCTTGCGGCCCCTAGTTGTTTTACGGGCGATTTGGTTGGCATGTAATGGTCCAATTTTCAAGCAACACACGTAAAAATGTAATTGTGATTGTGAAGGCTCTTTTTCAGGCCCGTGTCCTTTTAATGCTCCAGTGTTTAATATAATCTGTTGGGTATGCCCCTAGTTGGGCCCATAACCTTTCTTCTTTAAAAAAGATTGATAGTATTAGACGTTGAGAGGGTCGCTTCTATTATTGGCTCTCAAAAGGAAGGGCTTCAAACATAGATGGGTGGCCTGGATGACTCACTATGTTATGACAGTTTCATTCTCAGTGCTTGTGAATGGATGTTCGAAATTATGTTGGATCTAACTACGACGAGGTGTTAGGCAGAATTACCCACTACCCCCCTTGTTGTTTATGCTTGTTGTTGATCCTTGGCATCATGCATTATGGATAATTGCACCAAGAGGAGGTTGCAAGGATTTACAAGGGGATATGATGACACCACAATTTTTCCCATCCTACAATATGCGTATAATACCATCTTCCGTGTTAAGAGTTCTTGTGATCGAGCCTTTGTTGTAAAATCTCTCCTAAATATTTTTGGTGAGGCCTCTAGTATATGATTTACCATCAGAAGTTCAGAACCCACCTTTCATCCTTTTTCACGTGGACGAGCATACCAAGCAAGTTGCTTGGTGTTGCTTTCCATTCCATATACGAGATTGTTTATTGCTTGTTTGAGCCTCCCTCTTATAAGCTCAAGGACAAGATCCATGGATTAGGGATCGGTTTTGGAGTGGATGGAGCACAGAATGATGGGTAATATGCTTTTTGGGAGAGAGTGTTTGGTTATTTTAGAAAGTTGTCATGCTATTTATACCAATTTATATTTTTAGCCTAACAGTTAGTGTTGATGGATGTTTTATGAAGAAGATTCCCAAGGCAGTAAGACTGGTATAATAGGTGGAGGCATGCCTCTTATATAGTAGGCAGATGTTTGACGACGGGTAATGGATGGGGCACTTAGGTTGATGGTCCTATGATCATATAAGTAGGCCCTCCTCTCAAAGTAGATCTTACATTTACTTAAGAATGGTGAAGTATTCTAGGGGGATGCTTTGTTTTCATGCTATGGTTGAACTTTGGACCTTGGGGAATGTGTACGACTACATCACCTTTTAGTTTTTATGAAGGGTGTTTTCAAGGCGCTTCATTCATTATTAACTTCGTAAGGCCCATATAAGATGCATGAGACTGTTGGGATTGGAATGGCGAGAAACACTCTAGTTTCGATCATGTACAAAAGTGGTGCAACTTAGAATTTTAAAGGAGAAAGATTCCATGTAAGAATGAAAGAAATGTGACGAGGAGGAGGTAGAGCACACCAAGCTACGTGATGGGGATGAAGAAAGGAGGGAGTAGAGGGTTTATAAGGTTTTTAGGTGGAGATTAGAGTTGAGGGTGGAGAAAATAGGGTATGGGGAAGGAGCACGCCAAGCTGTATATAAATAACAAAGGAGGGGAGGATTGAGGTGGAGGATTAAGAGAAGGAATGCGTAGGGGAGGGGAGATATCAAACTCAAAGGTAACCAGAATTCATATCATTCGTCCATGTTTCTTTCATTACACATGATGGCGGTCTTATATAAAGAGCTAGTACCGTTTAAAAGACATGCCTCTTCACAAAAGACACGACCCTGACCTAAAAGACACTTCCAAATGATAGACACTGAAATCAGACCTTGAAGCAATCAAGATGGCCACCTAGACTACCAAAGGCATCCTGCTTGCAGAAAGCAAACGTGTTCCTTGTGCCCACTTAGTTCATCTCTCGCTCTTCCCAGTTTGCAAATTTAGATTACTATATAAGGTGATGTCAGCCAACACAACTCTCTATTTATGTACACATTTCCCATTGTTGGTGCTTTTTGGCAACCATGAGCCCCTTAACATTCCTTCTTAGGATCTTCATAAATTAGCACCATTAGATGCCCCGATATACTACTCGAATCGGACTGTACTTCAGGAATGAGGACTAAAATCCATCTCTGGACCAATCTTGTTCTTCCTCTCCTCGAATCCCTGCACTAAAGAAACACAATCATTTTTCCTATCCATCATCATCAATTGTCATTCCGTCGGCTGGTCGTAAGGGTGGTCTACGGCCTCACACGTTCATTTGCAGCGAATGAAAGTTGTGGCCCATTCTTTCCGAAGCCCAGCGGAGGCGTGATGGCGAAGCCCTTAAATCAGGACTGCCATCCAACTTTACAACGAAATGGAGCGGCTTCCCGTCTTTCGAAGGAGAAATTCGAGATAATACCTCAGACAACACTTTGGAGAGAAGCAACCTTTGCCGGCCTAGATGCAAAGTGAGTGCCCAGGGCTTTGAGCAGGTAAGAAAGAAAACTCCCTGGGAGTCGGATCACGATTCAAATCCTGCGGTGAAAATGCAAGCACGCTTATCATTTGAGGATGCATTGAGGTGACAACTGTATCCTCGAAGGGGATAACCATTCTAGGGGTAACGCCTTGTCTCTTGTGGATCTTGTCTTTGATTCCATGGGCTCCAAAACCTAGCCTATCTGGGCCATTGTCAGCATAGCTAGTCGACTACTGCTGTCATTGCCTCTCTCCGCATGAAGCTTTGATCTTGCCTCTATTGCTATCCTGACCACAACATCAATGTCCTCGAGCACAAGTATGGGGAAGGACATGGCGCCAACTCAGAACACGGTCGACCATGGTAGTTGAGTCCAAGGTCCGCTTTAATGGTGATGATCATGCATGATAAGGCACCCGACTCCAAGTCCTTCAAAAAAGATATTATCCTTCCAAGTGAAGCAAGAATGTACCTGATTGAGCACTGAATCCTACATTGAAATAGGACCCCTCGATCCAACAATGATGCTCTTGTGTCAGTGATGAATCTCGTATTCATCATGCTAAAAACTCCTTATTAAAATCCCTGCTTAAACAAACCAATAAAAATATCCTCCAATTCTCTATTTTTATCATGTACTATATTGTCTATATTTAACCCTTAATTATTGTGTATTTAATTGCCCTTATTTTTCTGTAATTATTTTATAACTCAAAAACCCCTAAAAATTAGGTAGATAAGTTGTCCATAATTCACTGACCTTTAAAACCACTAAAAAAATACAAAAACAATTCAAAACCACAAAACCGGTGTTTTTATCCCCTTAAAAATACCCCCAAAAATAGCTTTTGTACAGATGACCTCTTTTGGCTTTTTACCCAACATGGAAGTTGTAGATCTCGTCGAGACGAACAACTTTCATGTTTTGACTTTTTCCAAATTCGGCCTCTAGCTATTTCTTTTATATTTTTCTTTGTATTTTTTGTTTGCATTAATCTGATTGGGCCACGTGGCACCCTCTGGGTCGTCCACGTGGCCCGCTTCTCCTCGCGCCATCCGGCACCCATCTGGGCCGCTGGATCATCTCAGCTCACCCTCATCAGCACCGTCCATCACCCACTTTATCTTTGACCGTCAGATCAAGCCATCAGATCTAATCTCGACCTCTCCTTAGCGCCCCTACAATAACCGTTCGATCCGCTTCCTATCCCACGCCCATCCTTGCGCCACGTCGCCCTTCTGTCCACTACCGTTGGATCTCACCCATCTCTTCATCACGACCGCTCACCATCGCTCACATCTCAACCGTCCGCTCAGATGAAAGGATCTGATCCTCGCCGACCTCTCGCGCCCGCATCCTAACCGTTGGATCAATGATCCAACGGTCAGAAAGTCATCTTCCTCCTCCGTAACGCACCTCCCCCCGACCGTTTCATTCACAAACCCATCACCCCCTTCCTTTTTTGGCCGCCATCTCCGGCTACCTCTCCCTCTCATAACGCCTCTTCCTCGAAGCCCTTCCCTCCGTCTCCCTCACGTAACCTCCATCTCCACCCTCCATCACTCCATCATTTAATTCTCGGCCATTGTAAACCCCCTCCACCTCACGTAACCTCCGACCTCCACCTACTATAAAGGACCTCCTCTGTCATCCAGTCAGGCCATCCACCACTCTTGGGGCTTCGGCCAAGTCTCCGGCCCTCCGGTGACAGCGGAGGAGCCCCTTGAATGGAGGCGAAGTCGGCCGAAGCCTCGGTGAGATCCGCGGCCTCCGGCCACGTAGCGGTCGCTCCATCATGCGCCGCCGAGCACCGGGGAACGGTCGCCCCCAACGTGCGAAGACCCGGGCTTCCATTGAAGCCCAGCCCAGACCTCCTCCTCCGCCAACTCCTCGCTCCGGCGAGGAGACCTTTTTCTCACATTTTTCTTCGAATTTCGCCACTCAGCCACGACCGATTCACCCTCATCTGACCTACCCATCAGCTCCGCCCAACCACCCCGACCCTCGCCGACCACTCTCCCTTCTCCAGAACCCCCTACCACTACGACCCACCTCCTCCTCCATCTCGCCGGAGAAGGAGACCCCGGGCCCCCGCTTCCAGCCACCCCACGGCCCTCAGCTCACTCACAAACCCTCACGCGCACGCTTCGGCTATGCCTTTAACGATTTGCAGGTTCATTGGCCGGAGTTCAGACCGGAGCATCTTCACGATCTTCTCCTCCGGCGACGCTTCTTCAACTCGCAGCTCCGATCATCCTTGGAGCATCGCCGGAGTGCCATCGTCTTCGCAGCGCCCCCAGCTAACTTCTCCGACCATCAGGCGTGTCTGCGGCAGGCGGCGGAGCTCTATCGACCTCGCCGGAGCCCCGCCTACTCTGGTGGGTCGCGGAGGAAGAAGGTGGTACAGCCTCCGTCCGATCCTCCTAATCGGACGGTCGAGATATAGACGCGTGGCAGCCCGAGCCTCTCCTCCAGACCAATAGGCTCGGGTCATCCGAGCTTCAATCCGAACCACAGACAGATGACACGTGGACCCGAGCCTCAGCCAGCCTCCCGAGCCTGGGCCCTCACGTGCACCGCACGTGAGGCCTGGGTAATTTGCGATAAAGACCCCGGAGTTTATGGGAATTGCAGAATGGTCCTCCAGGCGCGTGCCTCACGTGCGCGCCTGGGGTTATTTACAGGGAGGCCCTCAAAGTTTTCCAAAATTACAAAAAGGCCCCCGCGCATAAGGGAAAATATCATCCAGGCCCAGGCGGTTTTTACTATTTGTATTTAGGTCCCTCCAGGGACCTAAATGCAATATTTATCCCTTTATTTCCTCGCATTTTTATTACAATTATGCCCTTGCACTATTTTTAGCATAACTTGAGCATCGTAGGTCCAAATTGCATGATTTTAGTGTCGTTTTGATCCTTGTTTTGTCCTCTACAATCTAGCATACTTATTTGTCTCATTTGACACTGTTTTAAATTAAGTGAATTTTTATGTCAAAAATGGGACCATGCTCTATCTGTCTTGCTGGATTTGATGACCGATTTTTAATGATGTGTTCAATTAGACTCTAACTTCATTCTACATTGCATTGCTCACATTTTAGGGTATAATTGTAGCATTTTATTCTTCATGCATATTCCTTTGCATTATTTGCCCATGCATCATTTTAAATTGCATAAAAACAAAATAAAAATGCATGCATCATGGCATCGCCTTGTAAATATCATAGTGCATCATAAATTGCACATGGACCTGAAAATGAGATTAATTGACAGTGAACTTCAAGAATCAATATTCAATAGCTAATTAGGCAGCTGTGTCCCTGTGTTCGACCTTGGTAGACTTGCCAAGCATAAATATTCCACAGCATTCAAAGACTGTGGTTTTTGCTGAACAAAATTCGCCTCCTATACTACGACTTAAGATATATTTATTATCGAGGCGAATTTTACGTTCATCAGTCAGCATCAGAGCATCGCCCCTCATCAATAGATGCTGCCAATAAATGGGTGCCCCATATTTTGTCGCTGTTATATCCCCCTATGATAAAACGTATTTCTCGTGCATACGATTTCCTTGCCAAAATCAAAGACCCTGATGAAGGTCACGTCAGAAGTGAAGATGCCTCCCATCACTTCATCGACTGGTTGTGCTGCATCTTTTGCCGGTTCTTTAGAATGGCATCTTCAACTAATAATGCCCACAAAGACTGTCCATTTTGACTTCACCCTCCCGTTGCACAACCTCTTGTGCCGTGACTGACTATTTAATCTACTACAAACTCTCGGTCTTCACAGGTTTATTGTTGATGCCCAACACTATTGCATTGGAAACAAACTACGAGGTCTTGACAATCCTGTGCCCAATGCACCTTTGCCCCCACTATGAAAGCACACCGCCCTTCACATGGTAGCCACCCAAATACTAACCCTCAACTCCCTCTTCTCAATTGAGGCTTTGCTCTGACCAACCCTGCAACGATGATGCCTGACCATTGTCCAGCCCTCCTCATTCTGCCATTCTGTCCCATAACCCTTGCCCCTCTGCTCGCCTCTCCACTCCCTCAACTCTTCTCACTTTCTCTTTTGCTCCCTCTTCTTGATACGATAAAAATTCTCTATTCAATACATGATTGAAGAGTTATTAATACACTCCTATTAATGATTACAGTTTGCATTATCCAGTATCAACACTGGATTAATTTATTCTTCCTATTTTTGAAATGACCAAAACATTTAGTAATTTCATGTGGTTGTTATATGAAAAAGAACGCATGAAAACACATTCCCATATGTCCGGTAATTCAATTTGTCTATGCCCAGTTGGCTGGAAGGGTTACCCCTTGTTTTAGAGTTAATTTCTTTCATGAACTACAGAACCAATTTAACTGATGATGGTGGCAAGTAATCTATGCAACACGTCTCAACTAGTAGAAGAGGCTTGCATTTGGTTTTGTCTTTGTTTTGATAACATATATATTATGTCACTTTCTTATTCCCGCTTCTGTGGAACATAAATGCTGACCATTAAGGATTTGTTTGGATGCTCCTTAGGACGTGTTTTAGATTTATTTTAGTAAACATATCCAAATCAATAAATAAAACAAAGTTTCCTTGAATAAATCCGTTTGGTTTCCTATAAAGTAGGTTTTGAAATCGTAAACATGCTTTTGTTTAACATCGTAAACCATGATTTAATTAAATTTTTACTTTCTCACTATATGTCTAACCATATTTTGGGGGCAAGTTTACCTTTAAACACCTTTAATGACTTGATCGCAAACATCATTTATATCAAACAGACAATATTTAAAAAAAGTTGTTTAGAAGTACTTGAACATCACAACCATGATTTATAATGTCAAAATATTTGCTCAGTTTGTAGATTCACATTTGTGAATTTTACACACGACTGTATCTAACTTCCAAAGTTCTTATGTTGGATTTAACTAATAAAATCTGTTTCGAGAATGACTAAAGAACTCATCAAGATATCATTTGTTTGGGTGATTGGATTGGATTGGACTTGGTATGGTTGCTTGTATTGGCTTATCCATCGTCGACGCAGCTGGGTGTGCCTTCACTTGGAGGAATACGCGGGCGAGATCCAGATTGGATCGTTTTCTCCTCTCTCCTCAGGCTACGGCGGCGTTCCCCCTCTCGAGGGCTTGGGCGCTTCCGAGGACTCTCTCCGATCACACGCCAATCTTGTGGCACTCCGGGGAGATGACGAAGGGAAGATTCTTCTTCCGCTTCGAGCGGAGCTGGCTCCTTGAAGATGGCTTCAAGGATGAGGTCGTGAGAATGTGGAACGAGTGGGCCCCGGAGGGCTCTGCGGTCGTTAGATCTACGACTAAGCTTCAGATGTACGGAAGCATCTTATCACTTTCGGCAAGGAATCAAAACAAAGAAGGATGGCTAGACGGAATTCCGCGCAAGCTGGGGTGACCAGGTTGGATGCTTTAGATGATGATCGTGGGCTCACTATGGAGGAGCTGATTGAAAGATCTGGACATACTATGGACTTATGGCTGGAGAGCAGGAAAGAGGAACTTGAATGGAGGCAAAAATCATGGCAGCGATGGCTCAAAGAGGGAGACGCTAATACTAAATTTTTCCGTGCAATGGCATCGGGGAGGAGAAGAAAAAACTTTACCCACGAAATCGAAATTGATGGGGAACGTATCACCGGGGAAGCAAATATTGGAAGGGCCCTGCGAAACCACTTCCTTCACACGTCGAGAAGAAGGAGAAACGATGGTTGGGGGTGGCTGGGCCGTGGTGCACGCTCTTTAACCGAGGACCAAGCTGCTTCTCTTATTGCCCCGTTCTCCGAGGAGGAGGCTAAGAAGGCGGTTTGGGGTCTAAATGCCGATGGCGCCCTGGGCCCGGACGGATTCCAGGTGTTTTTCTACAAAGAGTTTTGGGGTTCGATCTAGGATGAAATTCTACAAGTGATAAATGAATTTAGAGAAGGTAATAGAGGCTTCGAGAAGATTAACAGGGCGTTACTTTTTCTTCTCCCTAAGAAGGATGTTCCCTTATCTGTCGATGACTTCAGGCCAATTGCGCTCTCCAATGGCATTTACCTGATTGTGGCCAAGATCTTGGCTAACAGACTGAAGTTGGTTATGGACACTGTGGTGTTACCTGGGCAGTTTGCGTTCATCCCGGGCAGGCAGCTCGCTGACAGGCTCGTCATGGCATCTGAAATGTGCCTGGAATGGAAGAGATCTGAGAAGAAAGGCAAATTGTGGAAAATAGAGTACGCAAAGGCTTACGACTGTGTCGATTGGAGGTTCCTTTGGCTGTCTCTTCAGAAGAGGGGCTTCCTCGACTTGTGGGTGGACTGGATGAAACGATGTGTGACCACCTCTTCCTTCTCGGTCCTAGTCAACGGGAAGCCGGAGGGGGGTTTTTTTCAACCTCAACGTGGGGTGCGCCAGGGGTGTCCGCTGGCACCCATGCTGTTTGTCCTTGTCGCGGACGCTTTGGCTGTACTTTTGGAGCGAGCGGATGAGGCTGGTTGGTGCGAGGGCTTTAGGATGGAAAACATCTCTATCCCCATTTTGCAGTATGTGGACGACACGCTTTTGTTCCTTGGGGGATCTACGGAACAGAGCATCAATGCGGCACAAATTGTGCAGATATTCAACAGTATCTCGGGGCTTCAGATTAATAGGAGCAAGTCAACGGTGGTGCCGTTCCATCTGGGCGAGGTGGAGCGTAACGAGTTTGAGATGGCCACCGGCTGCCGGATGGGTGATCTGCCCATCAACTACCTAGGTCTTCCACTGGTGGCGGAAAAGCTTAAGAAGGCGGACTGGGATGGGGTGATTTATAAGATGGAGCAACGACTCGCCGGGTGGAAGGCGTCCACGCTTTCGAAGGGTGGGAAACTCGTTCTGCTTTGCCATGTACTTTCGGCGACCCGGTTTTCTTCCTATCGATCCGTCTAATGTCGGTTGGTGTACGGAAGAAGGTGGAGGTTGTGATGAAAAGATTCCTTTGGTCGAGCGGAAATCAACAGAGATCTGGAATACATCTTGTGAGTTGGGAGGAGATCACCAGGGAGCAGGAGGAGGGGGGCCTGGGGGTGCGGGACATACATCTAATGAATAAGGCTTTGCTCGCTAAATGGGCGGTGCGCGTTTGGGGGAATTCAAATGGGCTGGCGGTCTCCCTACTCAGGAAGCTATACACGGTGAAAGGTGAAGTTGAAGCAGGCACGAGACGATACCAGTCCGCGCTTTGGGTGGGGATCCGTGAGGTGTTACCATGCTTAGCACAGAAGTTGCAACCATTTGTCGGGGATGGCAACGAGTTTAGATTCTGGATTGACAATTGGACGGGAGATGGCCCCCTGAAGGCTAGATACCTGCACTTATTCGCTCAGGCAACGGAGAAAGACTGTTCGCTTGCAAAGACGGTGGATCCTGGCAACTGGTGGACACGGTTCAGTAGTGTGCTGTCTAACCAACGCGCGGAGGAACTCATCAAGATGATCGGGGAGATCCCCCAGCTGCCTGCTCCTTCGAGGGGACGCGATCACTTCTCCTGGGGAGGTTCCAGCATGTTGGTGAAAAAACTATACAAAGAGTTGCGCAGTGACTTGGGGAACCACGATGCAACACTAATACAAGATCTAAAAATTGTGTGGGCGGCTAACATCCCCATCCGTGTAAATTTCTTCCTGTGGTGCTTCAGAAGAGATCGGCTGATGGACAAAGCAAGGAGGAGCCGTCTCCTTCACATCGATGACACTTTATGTGACAGATGTCTTGGTGGAATGGAGGACTCCAATCATCTGTTCTTCACGTGCCCATCCTCGGCACAGGTGTGGCGTGGGATTGGGTGCGACTGGGTCGCGACGGACGGCTCGGCGGAGTTTTGATCTTCCATTAGAGGGGTGGGAGGAAGCTCTTACGATGATTGCGCGAGGCCTTTTGCTGTTCTATAGGGCCTTTGGCGTACAAGAAACAAAACTATTTTCAGAAGGCAAAAATCTAACTGTGAAAATGTGATTCACCATATAAACTCCTTGTATAATCTATGGCTATCACGCTAATGTAATACTTTTGACATTAATGGAAATTCGTTGAGTGGTGAATCCCGCTCTTGGGATCTCACCCACTTTTTCATCAAAAAAAAAAGATATCTAACTGTCTGCATATAATCTCTTCATAATCAATGGTTCTTCTGTGTTTTTTCTTGCAGCAAACTGTAGGCAGAATGCTAGTGCTACAGTACTTGCTACTAGACTGTCTAGTAAGGATGAACGCTCCTTGTCTGACTTTGATACAAAAAAACAATACGTAACAATCTCATACTACGAAAGAAATGTGAAAAAAAGGCTAGCAAATTATTCAGTATATTTCAAATTGGGCAAAAGATTATCGAGTTGTCTATCGCTAGTGCCCAAGGTTATTTCAAATGATTTACATGCAAACATCAAGAAGATGTGATCTGCACAGTCCGTCATTACATCCTCTTGATGTGTTCCCACGGTTACCCTTCAAGGAATAATGAGATCCCTCATTTTTGTTTGATTATGGATGAGTACCTATAAATGATCATCCAATTAGTTTTGCAACCATTTACGGATGACGAGGCCTATCAAGAGGACTATTAGCATTAACCCTTTAATTCCATGAAAGTGACATTAGTGCTCTCTTAAGTTTAGAGAGGATTTGCTGGGGCCTAGCAGATCACAAGCTGATGAGATAAAGAGAACTGAAGGCCTGGACAACTACGGGCTTGTTGGCCTGCAGAGGCAGATAATGAAGGGTAATTGACTACCAAGTTTCTCGTATAATCAGTCAAATGCCAATGCTATGTTTTTCATTTGCTGAAGTATTTTATAATGTTGTGCAGAGCAAGACGAGGGTCTTGAAAAATTGGAGGAGACAGTATTAAGTACAAAGCATATTGCATTGGCTGTTAATGAAGAACTGGATCTTCACTCAAGGCTCATTGTAAGAGTTATCTATGTGTGCTTGCTGTTTAAATTCCTGTGTTTCAAAAAGGAAAAACATTGGCATTCTTGGCGTAGTTTACTTATTTACTCTGACATTGATTTTCCTAAAAGGACAACCTGGATCAACACGTGGAATCAACAGATTCTCGGCTACAGGTAATCATCTCATTGAAATTTCATCTAGTGGAAAGAATTTCGATTTGGTAATCTAGAAAATTCATTTGTTATCTATTTTCGTTGTCACATAAATAATTGCATTCATGTCAATAATAAGTGTCCCATAAGATCTTGAAAGAAATGAAATGCATTTCTGCACCTTTTGGAAAACAGAAACAATGATTTGTTATAGGGAATTGGTGCAGAAATAAAATGGGAACACTTGTAAATAAGAAAATACTCTTACGTGTGTATCTCCACATGTACATGGGCTCTTATTGAAGGATTTATGGGTGCAGGTTCTGTACAGTGGTTTCGTAGCTGACATGTCCTTCATGCATTATAATGCCTACACAGTTCTGGATTCACATGTCGGACTCTGTCTGTTCTCGGCCTCCTTCCTAAAGGGAATAGGATGGTCATTCCAAAAGCAGTTATTGCATAAATCTATCGGTTATAGAACTGGATTTCACGGTCTCTAAGATTTCAAATGGGAAAGTAACTACTTTTCTATCCCCTATAACTCATAATATGATCCCGTGAAAAAGCATCTATTTTAACTTTAGCACAGCCCTTTTCATTTAAAGAAACCATATCATTTTTTCTAAAAGAAACCATAGCAAGCTCTTCGCTCCTTCTCAAAATTTTAACGACACCTGTGAAACTAAAACATAACTGTCAAACGAAATGGTCAATCATAAGCCATCTTGGAAATACGTCAGGCACCATAAAATGTTATACATAATAACAGATGTAAAAAAGTATGTCAAAAGACTCAACGTATTTGACTCATTCAAAATTGTGGCATTTTGTGACAAAGGATACGGTCCCACACTTTTTTATGTATGTTAAAATCTGTATTCATATGTAGATAAAGAACAGATAATGTTTTAGTCCCGGCAATAGCTATAATATATATATATATGTATGTATGTATATATATATTATCTGAACCCTCAACGTTTGTGTCCCTAATTGGAACTCATCTAGAGCATCATGAAGTTCCCTGTGCAAGAATGGCACCTTTTCTGCATAGAAGAAATATTTTCATGGTTCTATGATACACGGGTCTAGAAAATTGATCCATGTTATTAGGAAAATGTAAAAAGATAAATATTCATGTAATCCAGAAACTAAAAGAAGAATTTCTTTTTCGTCATGATTATACTATTTAGTTTCGTTTTTAATGCAAAAAGGGGGAATCACTTGTGGCTGGTGACCGCGTCAGATATTAAAAAAAGGGAAAAAACAATTACAAGTGACTTGCGAAAAGTTTGGGTAGTATGGGCAACATTTTTCATAGAACCACTCCGCTTGAAAGATGACCCCATTACAGGTAAATCAGGTCGCCAAATAACACAACAATAGGCCTCAAGTGTTCAACAATTGAACTGAAATGACCCTGAACAAGAGAGTTTGATAAGTTTGTGTGAGCCCATATCTCATGATCACATGCACAGGAATAAAGAGATTCCAAATTCTCAGGCGAAGCAACTTAAAATGAGCAACTACAATCATTGACCTGAACAAATCTCGACCAATGAACCTTAGTTAAATGCTGTTCCCTTTGATGCAACCACGTAAGAGTTTTTGTAGTATGAGCAACATTTTTCTAGGACCTATACGCCCGAGGGAAGTCCAGGTTGTCCATAACACAACAATAGGCATCAAACGCGCAACCATTGATCTGAACTTAACCCTTAACAAGAGAGTTTCAGAAGATTGTTTGAGCCCATATATCATGAACACATACACTGGAATAAAGAGACGCTCCAAATTCTCACGCGAAGCAACACAAAAGGAGCAACTACAATCATCAACCGGAACCAATCTCAACCAATGAATGTTGATAAATAGCTGCTCTCCTCGATGCAACCACAAAAACACCTTAATCTTTGTAGGATTACGAAGGGTTCAGATGAGGTTACAATCACATTCACAGACCCAAAGATCAAAGACCAGATTGGTGGTGAGAGTCCAATATGAATGCCAAACTGAGAAGTCTCATCTCGTCAAGTCCAATGATCACGACCCGTCTCAGGGTCTGTATATCTGGAGAGGTACTCTAAGAGCTGCAAGAACTCACTATATGTATTTTCAATGTGTGTTGAGAAAGAGGGAGTATCATATATAGTTGAGGTATAACTGTTAAGGCTTATTTGAACCACTGGTGTCAAATCAGGAATGAGATCTACATTAAACACCTTTTTGAAAATTCCAGCTAATCGGCCAGTCTGAACAAAATGAGTAATCAAAGTGACACATGATTGATCAATTGGATAGAGGCGATTGATCAATCAATTGATTTTTAGGGGGTTCGTTTAATAAACGATCTATCAACAAATAGACATCAACAAAAAGTGATCAATCAGATGGCATCAAGTGATTGATCAAAGGCAATAGTGAAAAATGATCGATCATGTCACATAAAGTGATCGATTAGTCAAATATCCAGTAGCACAAAGTAATCGATATGGGTGACAAAAGCGATCAAGCAATAAATAGCCAATAGAGTACAATAATCGGTCGTGAGGTATTTGTGTAAAATGGCAATTTGAGCAAAGAATATACTTTCAAATGAACATGTATGCGTGCCTATGTATTCACGAGCTTTCGTACGTTCAAATTCAAGTGAGAAAAGACACCTGAGTAATTATTTTTTGAGTAAACTGAACTAGAACTTTGTCTTCATTATTAAGGCT
The DNA here is from genome assembly GCA_037367405.1 of Ottelia alismoides. NCBI lineage: Eukaryota > Viridiplantae > Streptophyta > Magnoliopsida > Alismatales > Hydrocharitaceae > Ottelia > Ottelia alismoides. The sequence continues at coordinate 413,483 of JAZKJV010005215.1, read as the reverse complement.
TTAGCTAAATATCTTTGTCGATCCTATACGTTGCAAAGATGCAATAATACGAGTGCTTATTGATAAGTTTGTCATTCTTAAAACAGAGGCTTGGGGTGTATTTTGTTAACGCGACGTCGCGACCTTTGTGTGTATTTAATGAAAATTTGTAAGAAGAAAAAGCAACTTTTGTCAAAAGCCAAGATATGAGATGAGGGTATAATATATGGATCAGGCTCTTTTATGTCGGTGGCATGTGATAAGGAATTTACTTATTTATCTGTATAAATTCATTTGTATACCAAGTCCAAACATTATTGATAATATTGAGAAATCAAGATAAGATTGAGTGCTTTTGTATTACTGTCTTATTCTTTTCATCTTTGTTATATGATGATCTTTGTCTTTGATTACATACTAAGCAATTCGATTATGCACATTTTTGTTGTTCTAAGTGGTGCCTTGCCGTAGTCTTCTCAGAGGAGTATTGGGTTAAGGGTGTCAAAAGTGGAAATCAGAAAATTAGACGTTATTTCAATGGTGCTACATTTGTTATTTTTATTTTGTTTTTGACCCAATGAACCTTAAGTTGTTGGTCACTTTGGTCAGATTTTTTTTATATATTTCCTTGAAAGGGTCACATGAATTGATTTCTTTCATGATATGTTATTTGAATTAGTAGTTGATTTATGTTTCAAAGAAGATAATATGAATGCGCTTAATTTGGATGTCCAAATTCATATTGTTTTTGTCTAGCATATCTAATTTTGTATACATGATAATTTGGATCCTCGTAGTAAGTTGATATGACACGCTTATGCTAGTCACATTCGGTCAAGTTGTTACAAATGTATCTGGGCCAAACTTCCTTTTAGTTACCCACGTTAAGGACGAAGACGAACCGAAGATAACGTGTGCGACCCGCTATGGTTCCTTTGAGTTCCTTGTTATGTCGTTTGGGTTTATTAATGCCCAAGCTACTTTCTGTATCCTGATGAATGATATATATTATCTTCCATGAGTATATCGACTCTTTTGTTATGGTTTACTTGGATGACATAGTGGTGTACAACATGACCTTTGAAGAACATATCAAGCATTTGCAGTTGGTGCTATAGTTGAGGTAACACCGGTTGTGCTTGAAGCGAGAGAAGTGTTCCTTTTTTTGTTAGGAGACCATCTCCTTCTTAGGGCATATCACGAGTAGATGCATGATATGGTTGGAGCCCAAGAAGACTCATGCTATTAAAAAGTGGGCAACCCCTATAAAGGCGATAGAGTTGGGATCCTTCTCGAGTTGGTGAACTACTACAGAAAGATCATCAAGAGATATTCCTAGAAGGGGGCGTCCCTAACGGACCTACTTCGGAAGGATTAGCCTTGGAGATGAACACGTGAATGCCACGAGGCATTCTAATGACTCAAAAGGGCAGTGGTAGAAGAGCCAATTCTATAACTTCCAAACTTCAAGAAGCCATTCAAAGTCCACTCCGATGCGTTAGATTATGCAGTTGGATGTGTACTGGTGCATGATGGGTACCTTGTGCCATATGAAAGGCACAAGTTGAATGCAACTGAGAGGACATGCGTTGTACATGAGAAGGGGACGATGGTTGTGGTACATCATCTGAGGACACAATACCACAATCTTCTTAGGTCAAAGTTCGTGGTGTAGACAAAAAACGTGGCGACGAGCTGCTTTGCCACACAGAAGCTGACTCCCAAGCAAAAGTGATGGCACAACTTTCTTGCAAAGTTTGACTTCGAGCTTCGCTACAAGCTTGGGCGGACCAACCAGCTAGCAAGCACTCTCTCAAGGAAGGATGATCCAGAGGATTTGAAGGTCACAGTGATTCAGGAGACATGCTCGAATGTGTTTGGGAGGAGATACATGAGGACCCAGTCACATCACCATTGGTGCAATGCATGAATGCATTAGAAGTTCGAAGATTCTTGGTAGAGGAAGGTGTCCTCTATGTGAAGGGCATGAGGTCCTATGTTCCTTTGAGTAGTGACTTAAGGAAGGTGCTGCTGAAGGAGTCACATTATGCACCGTGGGCTAGACATTCAGGGGGGTGGAGCACTCACTTGCACTCCTCTCCTCAAGCTACTTATGGTCGAAAATGCGATATTCACACCAGCCCCAAGGGTGCATGATGGAGACCACAATGAAGCAATTCTCGCAGAATGTAGTGAAGCATTAGGGAATGCCGATGGACATTGTAAATGATTGTGATGCACGAATCACATGTCAATTCGGGACGATCATGTTTTTGATGCTGGGTTCATATATCAAATTCTCTACCAGCAAATGCCTGCAAACAAATGGACAACCAACGCGGATCAGTGCACTGATGGAAGGGTACTTGAGGCACTTTCTGACTGTCATCAACACAATTGGGTGAGCTTACTGGACACTGCCCAATTCTGCTATAACCTGCAACAAACCTACACCACATAGCAGAGTCTATTCGAAATTGTGATGGACATGCAACCCATGACATGACATCGCACGAATTGGCTATGTGGAACAACCAAGGTCGGTGTCCTGAAGTGTACCATTTCACATGGGAAAGGCATGATCCGTGAGAGGAAGCGAAGGATGCATCGACTCACGCTCAACACAGAATGAAGGCGTCTGAAAAGAGCCATCGACCGGTCGAGTTTCGGGTTGGAGACTAGGTGCTCCTAATGCTTATGCCTGGATTTGGAAGAAGATTTTGAGGAAGACAACCACAAGGGTCTCATTCCTTGTTATAATGACCCATTGAGATAATTCGATGTGCGGGATTGCTTGCTTACCAATTACATCTTCCAGAAAGACGTAAGTTGCATCCTGTGTTCCGTGGCAGTTTCCTGAAGGAGTACCATCCAGATGAAGAAGATAGCACCAAGAGGACATCAAAACGATCCCCTCGTAGTATCCATGTTTAGCATGACATCATGACTTAGAAGATTCTTGGCAGGCACGTGGAGGGCCAAAGCAAAAAGAACTTGGGAATATGGAAGGGACTCTCAGAGGAGGAAGCAAGTTGGAGACATGATACAACCCTATGGCAGTTTGAGGATATCATTGAAGCCTTTTTAGAGACGCGGGATTAGTCGTGAATGCCTAATGGATCAGATGGGGAGGCATGTGACACCCTTACATTATGAGGTTTGGACTTGCGTGCAATAGAGGCCTTCACACACCCATGTGGTTTGGTGGCCACATGATGAAGTTCTGGGGGACTTCCCATGACATGTTGATAGATAAAGACAGGTACCACCCAGAGGCACGGATGTCATGGTCTCCCTTTTGGCACAACTCAAGTGGTCGATGTCACTTGGTGGAGTTACAAGCAAAGTTGCAACAGTCTACGTAGGAGCGTGTGACCCACTTGTGACGTGGAAAATGGCATGGCATGATGACATGATAGATAGCCTAGGAAGCTGATGAAGCGGGCTACATGGCATCGATTGCAGAAGACGAAACATGGGAGCCAAGGAGCCAAAGGCATGTAAAGAGTTACTTAGGAACACGAAGAGCCTCCATGGGAAGGCATAGAGACTTGTATCGATTATACATGTAATAATGACATCCTTTTTTCCCCCAACTTGTGTATGTAATGAGGGGGTAGAGGCCTATTCTTTCACATTTCTCTTTCAAATAAGAAAAGAAGTTCTAGTGCAAGCCCTTGTGTGCTTGGGTGCTTGTGTTCGAAGTGTTCAAGCGGTGTGTTACTTGACATGCTGGTGTACGTCCTCATGCATCAGGGAAGGACAGTTAGCTTACGAGGAGCTAACACCAAGTTCCATAAATTATACTTGGGATTTTGACCCTGTATATACGGTGATACAAGAATGAAGACAATGGCCATCGGAACCCCTTCTCTTAAGGGTGTTGTGATTGGGGGAGAGGAGGGGGGTGAATCAATGAAAGACCTCAGTATAATGAAGGCGCTTGTGGACAAGGCGAGTGATGAGGGTGTTGGCTTTGATGGTATCTTGCTGGATTGGTCGATATTGTGCCTTTGAGAGATATCCGCAGATGAAGCAAGGTCCATGATTGTTGCGGGTTTGGTGGACTTTCTAAAGTCCACATGGAGATCGATGGCAAGCGTTGGTGTTGGGGTTCCTTTTACGCTGATGGGATTTGGCCATGATCAAGCGAACTCTCGAATCTTTGGGTGAAGTGCTGGAAGTGATCGGCATTGTGTTGATGGGTGCTCGGTTGGAGGTGGTGGTGATCAAAGGGAAACTAAACATCAGGTGCTCGTGCTTATGGTTGAAGCTTTGTCAAGCTATAGTTTTGATGTGAGTCAAACAACCCTGAGAAACCAAGACTTCAATCCAACGCCTTGACAAGGCTCCGATACCATGTAGTAAATTAAGCAAGCAACGAGACAGTGGTTAACGTGGAAACCCTCCTCAGCGGAAGGAAAAATGATGGAAAGTTATCCTTGCTTGCGGCAACTAGGGCATTTTTTCCATTCTTTTCTGTCTAAAAATAAGGTGGGTGGGGCGAGTTACATACAGGTCTCCAAATGGGTAAGTGAATTCTCACCCATGAACCATTTATCTATATACAAGCAACTCAACACATCCATATTAGCATTAGTTAGTCACATAAACGCCTTTTTATCGACAATCCAACAATCATCTTTCTTTCCTATACTAGTCTCATTGTTTTTTTTTTTTGCATTTGCCTCGAGAATGTATTTTTAAACATATACCATGTAGAGTTTCTTTTTGTTTCTTTACACTTCAGTTTCCTAAGTTTGACCTCTTCTGTTTTCGGTAGGGAAAATATGTGGCGTAGAATTGGTTCTGCCTAGATTCACTCATGGCAACCAACGATCCATAATAACCATGTATAACTACTTAATAACAGGATAATTATGTCATGAAGAATAGGGAATATATGGAACAGAAAAAGATGGCGAAGTCTTCTCCCACTTTAAGTAGAGTCGGCTGATGGATTCTTGCTCAAATCCATGTTGAAAGATCCGACTATTTTTTACGTTGGTTGTTGACTGCCTAATGCAACCCTTACAATGAGGGATTTGAATCATGATCTTTTGGGTGGTAGGCACATTGCAGTTGCACTACCAGCAGACTATTGAATATGGAATCGACATAATGAAATATATGAAGGGGAGGTTTGGTTGTAGTATGGTGAATGAATTTGGTACGATGAATGAAACTTTTTCTCTAGGTGGTAGGGAAGATGAGTGAGCTGGATCAAAAATATACGGCGCGCATGAGGATGGTGATGCGAAGAAGGGCGAAATGGTAAGATGAAACCCTTTAATTAGACTGTGATCGGAGGCTTAGAAGGGTCGAAGATCGGGTTGGTGTTCAGGAAATGGTGTTGCTAAGAATGAGTGTATTGTCCTCCAAAACGAATTTGCGACGCCTGTTAACAGGGGAAATGGTTTGCTCACCATGGATAAGCACACTGATTCTTAGTTCTGTAGGTAGTCATCCAGCTCAGAATTTCATTTTAATCCTGATTACATTCTTTACAACTGGTTGATGTATAAGTTGCTGGGCTATTTGATGTCATTTATACTATCCACTTAGTCCAACCCTTGATCCCTTGTCTCAAATATTTATGCAGAGGATGCAGAAGAGGCTAGCAGTCCTCAACAGGAACACAAGAAACGGGTGCTCATGCATGAACATGCTTCTCGCGGTGATTGGTATCGTCATTCTTATTGTCGCTATCTATCTTCTGATCAAATACTTGTGAGTGGATGTTTATTCCGGTAAGGGTTCAACTCCTCACATCCGTGTGGGCGGAATCCTGTGTGCCTTTTGCGTGATCTGCCTCAGGTCTTGTTGTGAATCCAGACAAGTCTGTCACAATTAAGAATCAAACCCAAGCTTCTTTTCTTTGATTGTTCTTCCACTTTGTTGTCAAAACTTATGTGATGTTGTCATTTGGAGTCAATGTTCCCATTTCTTCTCTCTTTTGGAGATTGTAAAGCAAGTCTTGGATCTGATGAGGGTTGTGAATATATTATATCTTTGAAAACAAATCATGCTTGGATAATACCATTCCAAGTGGATAATCTTATCTTCTTTAAGAGCAGGCGAGGTTTTTTCTTTTTATACTGTCTGTCCCTGTAAGCTGTAAGATCATGTTCAGAACATATTAGAGATTTTGTAAATGCCATATTGCTAAGTTTCGAGGATTCTAGCCTTTTTCTTCCTTCGCCCTCGAAGAACAACGGACTTTAACAGAATTTTTAGTCGTAGTAAATACAGTACTTATCTGTTTATACTTGTCCTGGTGCTGCAAAAGTTGGTAATTGGAATACATCTGGACAAATCCTCTGATAAAAAAACAAAAAAATGTTGTCCCAGGGATCAGCTGGAGAATAATAAGTACATTATTTTTCATTTTTGTGAAGAGAAAAATGATTTATCTATATGCTATTGTTATATATAAGAACAAACGATTATAAATTTGAAAAAAAGACATGCCGTCATAAAATAAGTCTAATAGTTTCCTTACCATTATTAAGATATTTTCAATTACGCAATTATGTATGTTATACAAGTACTTTGAAGTTTTGAAACAAGGTAAGGTCTTCGGCGCACTCCAAGCACTTATTTGATGGAGGTTCCCAAAATTTTCTCCCAATTTGTATTATATGATTTTATAATTACATCTTTTCCCCTTCATAATTCGAAATTAACTACGTACCTTAGATACAATTGCTTCGTTTTACACAGTATGCCTTGCTTGTCGGTTAAACCTTTAAGTTTGATCGTAAGAGATGAAATATGATAGAGATATTTATCAATTGATCTTTCAAAATAGTGATGATGTCAGAGTTGTGTCATTTTCATGGATTCTGCTCATGGTTTTGGAAAGCATCGAGTTATTAAGACTCCCTAAGTTTAGGATTTCCTAGCGTCATTTAGCTTGAGGCGACGGATTTTGTCGCAGACCACCATGTGTTTTTTTCAAGATTAGATGCACTTGAAAGACAAGTTCAAAAAACCAGATTCACCATGAAAATCGAGTTGGACCAGATCAGCTTCTCTATCCAAAGTCCACCCAAAACATTTGTTAGCGAAGCGTGCTCACTCGTGCGACAAATTGGCACTTAACTTTCATCTTTGATTTAGCAGGACTGATCTCATCCCAAGGGTAGTTTGTTCTTGCAATTTTTGGAATAATAACAAGATTGCGACTCGCATAAATTTGAGATTTTTTTCCAAGCAAACAGATGCTTCTTGTGTGAAAAATTATTGGCCAGGAGCATATCTGGTGAATTGCATACATGTTTTTGTTACTTTAAATCTGCGTTTGGTGCTATCTTGTTACCATCTGATTTTTTCCGCTTCTCCGCCTGACTTGGCTAGTTGACACAAGCAGGGATTCTAAACTCACCGGTGCTCCATTCCCATCACAAAGTAGGAAATATCGATTCGATATTGTATTGGTCCGTCCGGAAAAGGATATATCGGTGATATATCGACGGTATCGATGGACATGTCAGAAATAGCTCAAAAAATTATTTTGCTGTTTTTTCATAAATTAAGATCATGTAAGATATTAAAACAACAAATAACATACAAATGCGCACTTATATCACACATATCGGTCATTTATATCCCATATATCGCACATATCGAACATATCGTTGTTAATGTTGATTGCTGATTTATAGATATTGGAAATGGAATTTATCCAAGTTCTTAAAATGTTAAATAACTTATAAATATACACTTAGATCACACATATAGATCATCTATGACCCGTATATCACACATATCGGTCATATCGACCATATTGTTGTTAATGTCAACTAATGATGATTAATAAACATTGGAATTGAAAATTTGAAATCAAAGTAGCTAAGTTAACCACAATTAGAACATATGTTTTGTTCATGGAAGACAGTGAATGTCATTGAGTCATTTGATTCAAAAAATGTACATAATGATTAATGAGATAATATTTCTTTAATATAAAGATTTATCTATTCCAAAAATATATGAAAAATGTAAATTATTGTAATATTGTAAAAGAGATTACCTAGACATGAGGGGTTTAGAACCAAGAGTTCCATGCATTGGTGATGGCCTTGCCCACTCTCTCGTGCATTGGTGAGCATGGCGTTCGTCGTCTTCTATTTCAGATCCTTGCTTGGCATATACTGCATGGACTCGCTCATCATCAATAAGGGTTCCATTCCCTTCCCGTTATGTTTTTAGGTGGGTAGTGGTACCAGTGCACCTCTAGAACCACTCCCACTGTCACCGGCACCATAGAATCCGCCTCGTGTAATACTGAATCCTCTCCTCTCGAACTCGCTCCTCATAGATTCTTTTATTGTCCTCCTCTCTGATTCACTCTGAATATCAACGGGGTAGACAAAATTATCGTCATTTGAATCAGAGAGGACATTGAACTCTTTCTCGAACATGAATTCTTTGAATTATTCATCCCTTTTAGATCTTTCCACATCTTTGTCCTTCTCTTCCAAGTTAGCCTTTACAAGTGCCTCACATCTTCGGAACAACAAATGCACTTGGCAACATTTTTGTTGTTACCAAGAAGATGGCTTCGGTCTCGTAATCTGCTCATCCTCCCAACCTCTTCCCATAGAAGTTGTATTGTGATTTCGCTTTGTTGCCATCTGGAGCGGTGGCATACCTCCGACCAATCTCTCTATTGTCCCTCTGATCACCAAAACCATCAGATCCAGAACCGGAGTGTGAATCCATGAAGCCTGGAATCTACGAAGAAATTATACAACAAACATTCGTGAGATATATGTTTACTGTTTATTGTTTTTTTTAATTTTTAGATTTATTATATTTATTATTTTTAACACGCTTAATATGCGTAAAGTCTTAGATATTTAATATTTAACATACTATCAACATACTATTTATAATTAGATGTTTCGATTTCTAAGAAAAACATCCTAGATCAAGAGTTGAGATGATCAATTTCATGATAAATCACACATGGGACAAACAACAAAAATAAATTACAGATCTATTGTTTAATTGACAGAATTGATTAATTACTACTTTTTAGTTAACTTAAAATATCGTAAATCTTGTTTTCTATATCTAGAACATGAGATCCGGGTTTATTCTTTTATAACTAAACTTAATTTTACAACATAACTCAAAACCCCCAAATTAGGTTCCCCTATATATCACCAAATACTTCAAATCTTACAAAAAAAATCAAGAAAATGCATTACCTAACAAATAGGAACAAATCTCCTAAGAAATTTCACTATTTCAACATAAAATTTGGAGTAGATATAGAGTTTACCTCAAAGAAGGAAGGAAGAAGCGTCGGAGAAGAGTTCCCAGCAGCTTCGGGCGAAATGAGACGATATCAATGGAAATAACTTGGAAGATTCCATGTCTCGACGATATATCACCAACACACGATATACTGTGATATATCGACTTCGTATCGTCGATATCCTAGAAATTGAAAGGCTGAATGATATCGATATCCCCATTTCACCGATATCGATATATCAGCGATATTATCGCTGATATATCTAGTGTTCAGGAAAGCGGTTGAGTAAACAACATAATCGACGGCCTACTCGTACTCGGTAGCCTTGCCGCTTATATGCAGGTTGATCTGCATATTCCACCGAGTATACCTCCCATGCAGCAGCCTACGCGGCCGTTTTTCTAATAATTTTTTATTTAACTTAAACCCAAATAACCCCCGCATAATAACATAAAACCTCATACTCCCCGCATAGAACAACGTACTCCCGCATACTCTCCCGACTAAAGATATTAACATAATGTTAAATATTTATTGGAATTTTTACTCGGTAGATCCTATAAACTTTGTCAATTACCTCACGACCTTTGAAACAACATAATTCCCCCTTGACCCCGTAAACTTATCAACTCTTACCACCATGAACCCTCCAGATAAGTTGTTTGAAGCCCGTGAGGGTTCTTAGGGTAATTTACAGGGTCGATGGGGTAATTACATTGTGTGAAAAAACGTAGAGGTAATTTAAAAAGTTTACAGGGTCTATCAAGTAAAAATCCCATATTCATTTACATTTTTTAATTATAAAAAATATCAAATCGCATACTCTCCCGCATATTGCATATTCTCTATGCAGTGACCCCTTCGATTGAGTACCACATAACGCATTCATGAACATTGGATATATCGTGATATTTCCTACCTTGCTCCATCGTTGGACCCTTGTGCTGATAGCTGTTGCCATGTGAGATAACTCTTTCTTCAACCATGATGGAAACGTGGCCTTTATAATCTTTTAGACCTTTTTGTTGGTTTTTCCTAAACCTGCATCCATTTTTCTCCAGGTATGAAGACACTATGGCATCCCATGACAACCCCTTCTTTACTATTGTTTTTTTTTTTGCATGCTTGCTTTCGATGAATGAAATCATTATTAAGGATCATGTTTATTTCGAGTGGCGATTTTTGGAGTTTAAGCTCATTAAAATACACAGTTAAAATACAATAAAGAAAACTTATTTGAACTTTGCGGAACTCTCAAATCAAGATCCCACCAAAACAAAGCCACATGAACCGAGTTGGTGTCACAACAAAGATGCTCATGCTCTTTCCAACTGTAGTCGGTACATTACCATGTGCATAAAAGATCATTGAGTACCCAAAAACCAGGACAGAACGTTCAGTTAGAGGAACCGTCAGTAAATTAGCATGCATAAAGAATCAATGAACGCCAAGCATTACATGGCAGCTTACATAGAATTGGATGCTCCGGAAGACTCAAATGACACTGATCACGCAATGAATTATCCGAAAGGGGTTCATGGGATAGCCTGCATGTAAAATGATTTCTTTCTGTCTTTATGGCACTCAGCACCAAATGTTAGCAAAGTTGAAGATAACAAGAGCACGAGAAGAGAATGCTACCACAGATAGGACGATCGAGACAAATTTCTGCAATGGCACATGTAGTTCCAACAATGCCCCGGAAGATGAGTGAAAACCATCACGAAGCAATAAAAAGACATGCCAAAAGAAACCTTCTTCGGGTTGGCATCTGGAGCATCTTCCCACAAGTCAAATTAAGTCAGTCATAACAAAAGTTGGGCCCTGTTCCATGGGACAGCAACAATGGGAAACACTTGACTTGCTGCAAAAGCTTTCTGTTGCTGAACATGTAGGTATACTGTGGTTATCCAACAAGACCATCTACTAAAGAATCCAGCACAAGCATGACATGCCACAAAGTGGTCAGCAGAATCAAACAAGGTAAATGAAGATACTTAAGATGCTTTGAGTCAAAACAATAGGAAGGACTCAGATACAAAGCCTGTTATATTTAGTAGTTATACCTTACATCTCTTCCTAATGACATTCAACAATACATTAACACTGGCGGCCACACCGACTTGGGCCTTGGCACTCTGTACTCTCCACGGCTGCATTCACAAGCTCAAGCATGCTTGAGGTCGTCCCAAAGTTTGAAACAATCAGTAACATGCCATATTTTTTCTTCCATTTCTGGGGGGAAGATACAATATTTTATTCAAAAGTAAATGTTTTTCGTTAGGGTGACGTGCCAATGCCAGCAACAACATTGAGCTTCAGAAGCCAAATGTAAATCCTGATTGCATTGTCAACAGAAGAAGCAAAGACTGAGCAAAAGATTGAATAATGACACTATCTTCGCAAAAAATGGAACATGACATAGTAGCCCCACTTCAAATTTAAAAAAGAATTGAGCAGAACAAGATACCATAGGAGTTGCAGTTTGCACTAATACACTGGATCATATGGTTCAGCGACGTCCGTTATTTTTGCTTGCAGAGCTCCGTGCCAAGAGTTTCTGGCTATGACTAACGTACTTGTCCTGAAACAATACCAAAGACTATGTTTACAGCATAACCACATGTTAGATGTCCTATATTGATTTTGCAACCTTCCTTCTAAGGTCCAGCTCTTGCTTCACAAGCAGTAATTCTTTGAAGCCGGGAAAATAAACTTAACTTATATATCCATGATGCCCTCCAATAAGAATATCAATGATCAAACAGCTTTTCTTTTCAGATTTCCAATAAAAACCTGTTTCTAAAGGACTACCCAGTACCCACCCACTCCCTAAATAAATACACAAAAAATAGTAGCACGCCCTCAACTTTCAATATCAAAGTTGCTTTCTCCCACCCACCATGGCCGTTGTCACAGGGTCAAAATCCCGCTATCGATTTCGACTTAAATTGTGCGGCGTTAGCTAACCGGTAGCTAACCAGCCTTCTCGAGTAGAACGGTCACGGACGCGCTCCAACTCTTCTCGATACTCTTGCTTGCTCACATACCGACGCTCCAACACAAGCACGACACGAGCACGAAACTCCGGATCGCTCAAGAACACGCTCAAGAACTCAACCAAGCAATCACACAAGGCACATGCACAAAGCTCTTCTCTTATTAGAAGGGAACTCTCTCTAGAGTGGGGTGTTGACACTCTACACTTGTGTGTTTACAAATGAGCCATCACCTTTCCTTTTATACAATACTCAAGGCAACCCAAGGGACACTCATTACTACATCTACAATAATGATACATAAAGACACAAGAGACCCTTCGAGTTCTTCGACAACCCTTCGCGTTCCTCAGCAACTCTTCGCATGTTCGTCTCTTCGACTCCCTTTTTGTCCTTCCGTCTTCCCGCACGGTTGACGCCACATCGATCGCCCAGTCATCAGCATACTCGCACTCCAACGCTTGCTGATGCAGCTTTGCCATGATTCACCGAGTGCCACCGAACACTCGGTCTTGTACCAAAGGGAACCCGCGACTTCCAGACCCTCGTACGGTAAACCCTTCCTTAACGTTCCGCATGCTAAGGGGAAGTCCTCCAGAACTCCGCTATTGTGGCCTCCATACCACTCTCGTACGGGTACTACCGAGCATACTCGACAATGCTCGTACTCAGCACCTGCAACACTCCATGCCTCCTTGGACCGCCACACATCAATACCGATATCGTACGTACGCTTATGTGACCTTACCGCATTGCTCCTCAATGCATACTGCTTCACTGCATACCACCTTTTTGCGCTCGCGTACGTACCCGTTGCGTGCATCCACTATCATGTCTTGTGCTGTTGTCTGTACTCGCTGCTCGCACTGCTACAAGCACCACGACACTCTGCTACCGAGACTCTGCTATCGAGCTAGTGTCTTGTGTGACGCTTCTCCATTGTCACGTACGGTAGAGCCTCCAGACTCTCGTGGATAACCTCCGTAATATCCATGTATTTCGGACTCCTCTTGAAGTCCTAGCTCCATAGATCATTCTCGAGCATCCGTTACCGTGTCTGCACGATCATTCTCGATCACAGAATTTAGGGGTGTGACAAGCCTCCCCCACCCGAAGAATCGATTGTCCTCAACCGAGCATTCCTTCCTCAGCTGGCGTCCCGTCACGATCTTCCATCCGCTATGCACCTCCTGATGCTGCTCAATTAGAAGGGTGGTGCAGGCATGCATCGCCTCCCTTCCAGCACCTAGTCTTCTCATGAGCCACGCCCCTCCATGACTCGGTCTTCAACGTGAAAAGTGGAGCTTCCTTATCAGCTCCCACTTTCGGTGTATCCCTCTTGGATACAACAGCTCCATCGATGGTGTGTGACAGCTCTAGCTCCACATGTGGAGTACTCACCTCCACGCTCGCTCGTTGACGATCTCGATCGTTCCATGTGGGCGTCCCTGCATCCTGTGAAATGAGCACCTCCTGCGCTCCGAGCGTCTTCAGTATCTTACCTCTTGCAAGATCGCTGGTGGTGTGATTCGTCGCCGCTCCACCTTCATGGACGTTCAACACATTTTCCATGATGCATCGCCCTCCAGAGCTCTGCATTGCCTTCTCGTGCACGGATTTTCTCCTATCTGTGGCTTTGGTTGTGGGTCTCCAGCACATATGTTGGTGCTCAGCATGCACCTTCGCACTCTTGTACGTCCTCGATCAAGCTTTAGTGCCTCCAAAGCTCTTTGTTGTGGAGTTCCCTCCCTCCACCGAATTCGAACCTCCAGCTCGAAGTGTTGTAAGGCGTACCTTGCGCATAACACCTGCTCCCAAGCACACCTCACCTTCTTCTTCCTCCTCGTCCGCAGGAAGAGCGTTGAGCTTCTCCCTCTTTGGACACTCCCGCGTCCGATGCGGTCCGTCGCATATGAAGCGCGCCTTGCTCTTGGGTTGCTCCTTCTTCCTGGAGTACTCTCGTTCCTCCGTTGATGGATCCTGGGCAACGCCTTTGCCCTTTTCCTTCGACCACGCCTTTTACATGTTGGTGAACTCTTCAGCATCGTGGCTTGGTTGGGCACCGTAGTCGGCTAATGCATCCGCCACCACGATCGCTGAATTTATGTCCTTCACTCCCTGCTTCCGCAGTTCGGCTTGCGTCCAGCTCTGCAACCCGATCGTGAAATTGAACAGCTTGTCCTCCTCTGACATCTCCTTAATGTCCAGCAGCAAAGACGTGAATTGCTTCACGTATTCACGAACAGTGCTTGTTTGCTTCAGGCATCGAACAACCTCCCGTGCGACCCACGCAATGTTCTTTGGCAGGAACTGCGCCTTCAGTTCCGTGACTAGATCATCCCATCTGGATATCTTCGGTCTCGCCTCATCTTCTACACGGCTCCTCCACCATAGCTTAGCGTCGCTTGACATGTACATCGATGCCAAGTCGACATTCTCGGCTTCCCTCGTCTTGATCACCTCGAAGTAAACTTCCATATCCCATAGGAAATTCTCCAAATCCTTGGCACTCTGTGTACCTATGAAGGGTTCGGGTTCGAGTACCTTGCATCGCTGCACCTCCGTGGAGTTCCTGCTATTCGCCAACGCCTTCTTGATGAGGGAGATCTCGCAACGTAGATCCTCCATCATCGAGCTGGACGCCTCTAGTTTGTCCTCCAAGGACTTGATCTACTCCGCTGAGCGTTGGGTCTCATCACTACCATCCAATCCTTCTGAAGAACGATCCTCCAAGATGGTGGTGCGGTAGGCCTGAGTCCTGATGCAGCGTGGGCCCAAATATAGGGTCAAATATTTATTTAATTTTAATTGTCAATTTTATTTACGTTTTTAAGTTGTCGTAATTGTTTAATTAAATAATTGAGATCGCATGTGATCTCAACGTTTATTCGTAGATTTAATTTGGTCAATTAATTAGTTAGAGTCCAATTAGGGGTCAATTTGAATTTTAAAATTTGTCAGAGTCCAATTAGGATAAGTTGGTTGTCAATTTTAATTAGTTTACTATTTTTGTAACCCCATCTCTCCTATATAAAGAGATGGTAGTCCAATGTTTTAGTCAGTTCAGTGATAATTAAATTTGAGATTTTTATCTCTCTCTCCTTCCTCCTCTCCCTCTCTCTCCACGCGATCTCCGCGGTTCTCCTCCCTCAACCTCTCGTATTCCCGGCGAGTTCTCTTCTCAACCCCTCTATTTTCTCTTCTCAACCCCTCTCTTTCTTCCACCAAATATCCACCGTTCAATTTTTTCAAATTTTATCGACGCGCCAAAAATCCGTTTTACATCAATTGGTATCAGAGCGGTTATGGAGTCGTTCTCACGATTCCACGATCCTTTCACATATTGGCGTGTGCAATTTAATTTGAGTTGCCTATCTCCGGATTCGCGTACACGCGCACGACGACACAAGTTCAAGCGACGTCTTGTCTCAAGCATTAAAGTCCAAGAATGGCTGGATGCGCAAGCCGAAGAAGATTCGTTCATCGACAACGAAAGTCAGTTCGTAGAGGCCGCTGTGCAACCTGATTTCAACCCCGAAAACGAAGAAAATAAAGACTTCGGGCCCGTATTTGACGAAGAAACAGGGGACATCATCGACCGGCCGGCCATTCCGACACCACCCCAGCCGTTACAGGTATCCCCTCCCGCTGCCCCCTCACCTCCGCAACCCCTTCCCGAAACCCAACCCCTGTGGCCCAGGCCCCCGCCACCCCCTTACCCATCACCCTCCCACCCCCGCCAGCCACCCCCTACCCCGACAACCACCACCCCCTCGGCCAACCCAGCCCCGCTCCATCAACAACCTCAACCCCAACCTCGCAACCCCCGCCTTCCCTGAACGCCGCCCAGCGCCCCCCCTGTCAGCCCGACGCCGCTGCCACCCCCTTTTCCCATCCGACGTTGCCTCCCCCCAGGAACCCCCTTCTCCTCCCGCTCGCTCTGGCCTCCCCACCCTTCCCTGCATCGCCTTCCCCCCCCCCCCCTCGCACACCTGCCCTCGCCCTCTCGCTGCGTCACGAGACCCCTCAGCGTCGCGCCGGCCCCGCCCGCCATCAAGAACCCCCTGGCCACCTCCGCCTCCCCGCAGAGCCGCTCCGGTCCCGCCCGCCATCGAAAGGCCGTCGCCCCAGCCCGCGATAAATGCGAAGGAGACTCGGGCAATCCCTAACTGGGGTCCCGAGAGTTACGGATTCGAATTCCACGGACAGTGGGATTGGAAATCCCTTGAGAACTTAACTGGGAGAAATTACGCAGGACCCCCTCCAGGGAAAATTTTTTATTCAAAGGGAAGGTTCAAAGGCTCCTCTAACAATATGAGTGGTAATGAAGGGATACAAAAATTGCAGGGACGCCCTCCAATAAAAAAAACTACAAACGTAACGTTGAAAAGGATCTAATTGGAGGAAATTGAAGCTACAACTCGAGGATGAATTCTCCAACGACGCACCTACATCAAGCAATTCGTCGGGAGACGAATTTTTTAAAGCGGCAGAGAGTTGATGCA
The DNA here is from genome assembly GCA_037367405.1 of Ottelia alismoides. Lineage (NCBI taxonomy): Eukaryota > Viridiplantae > Streptophyta > Magnoliopsida > Alismatales > Hydrocharitaceae > Ottelia > Ottelia alismoides. The sequence goes on along the minus strand of JAZKJV010005215.1, from coordinate 396,732 downwards.
GCGTGGGCCCAAATATAGGGCCAAATATTTATTTAATTTTAATTGTCAATTTTATTTACGTTTTTAAGTTGTCGTAATTGTTTAATTAAATAATTGAGATCGCATGTGATCTCAACGTTTATTCGTAGATTTAATTTGGTCAATTAATTAGTTAGAGTCCAATTACGGGTCAATTTGAATTTTAAAATTTGTCAGAGTCCAATTAGAATAAGTTGGTTGTCAATTTTAATTAGTTTACTATTTTTGTAACCCCATCTCTCCTATATAAAGAGATGGTAATCCAATGTTTTAGTCAGTTCAGTGATAATTAAATTTGAGATTTTTATCTCTCTCTCCTTCCTCCTCTCCCTCTCTCTTCACGCGATCTTCGCGGTTCTCCTCCCTCAACCTCTCGTATTCCCAGCGAGTTCTCTTCTCAACCCCTCTATTTTCTCTTCTTAACCCCTCTCTTTCTTCCACCAAATATCCACCGTTCAATTTTTTCAAATTTTATCGACGCGCCAAAAATCCGTTTTGCATCAAGTTTTAATGGTGGACTCCACTTCGTAATCACCTGCAACAGTGCTGCCACACGCTCGGTGACACCCACCATTTTCGTTCTGTCAATTGAAGATGTACTTGCACCAACAAGTATACTATGTTCCGGTGATTGACTGCACCAACAGCCGCTCCTAGCTTTGTCCACTTTCTTGGCACCGACCAAGCTTTGTGATCTGCTCCTTTGCTCTGATACCAACTCGTGCCAACGAATTGTATCACGAACCGTGCTCTGATACAAAGACTCAAGGCAACCCAAAGGACACTCATTATTACATCTGTAATAATGATACATAAAGACACAGGAGACCCTTCGAGTTCTTTGGCAACCCTTCCCATTCCTCAGCAACTCTTCGTCTGCTCGTCTCTTTGACTCTCTTGTTGTCCTTTCGTCTTCCTGCACGATTGACGCCACATCAACCGCCTAGTCATCAGCACACTCGCGCTCCAATGCTTGCTGATGCAGCTTTACCATGATTCACCGAGTGCCACCGAACACTCAGTCTTGTGTCAAAGGGGACCCGCGGCCTCCAGACCCTCGTGCGGTAAACCCTTCCTTAGCGTTCTGCATGCTAAGGGGAAGTCGTCCAGAACCTCGCTATTGTGGCCTCCAAACCACTCTCGTGCGGGTACTACCGAGCATGCTCGACAATGCTCGTACTCAACATCTGCAACGCTCCATGCCTCCTTGGACCGCCACGCATCAATACCGATACCGTGTGCTTTCGTGTGTACGCATATGTGTCCCGTATCACATTGCTCCTCAATGCATACTGCTTCACTGCATATCGCCCTTCTGCGCTCGCATACGTACCCGTTGCGTGCATCCACTATCATGTCTTGCACTGATGTTTGTACTCGCTGCTCGCACTGCTATAAACACCACGACACTCTGCTACCGAGACTCTGTTATCGAGCTAGTGTCATGTGTGACGCTTCTCCATTGTCACGTACGGTAGAGCCTCCAGACTCTCGTGGATAACTTCCGTAATATCCACGTATTTCAGACTCCTGAAATCCTACCTCCATAGATCATTCTCGGGCATCCGCTACCGTGTCTGCACGATCATTCTCTATCACGGACTTTGGGGGTGTGACAGCCGTCCATTCTCTATCACGGACTTTGGGGGTGTGACAGCCGTCCAGTGCCCTATGTATGATCATTCCCATCAATATCGATACCGTGCACTTTCGTGCGTATGCATATGTGACCCGTATCACATTGCTCCTTAATGCATACTGCTTCACTGCATATCTCCCTTCTGCGCTCGTGTACATACCCGTTGCGTGCATCCACTGTCATGTCTTGCACTATTGTTTGTACTCGCTGCTCGCACTGCTACAAGTACCACGACACTCTGCTACCGAGACTCCGTTATCGAGCTAGTGTCATATGTGACGCTTCTCTATTGTCACGTACGGTAGAGCCTCCAGACTCTCGTGGATAACCTCCGTAATATCCACGTATTTCGGACTCCTCCTGAAGTCCTAGCTCCATAAATCATTCTCGAGCATCCGCTACCGTGTCTGCACGATCATTCTCGATCACGGAATTTTGGGGGTGTAATAGCCGTCCAATGCCCTATGTATGATCCTTCAGCAACCATGCATACGATGCCCCCATCTTCCCTCCCCTCACATGTCACCATCACAATTTCAAATAGCATTGTCACAGCAGCAAGCACGTAATATTATCTGCATGAGCCCCCGAGATTCTCCCAAGATTACCAACAGCCATTAGGTCTCTTACTGGTGAAGGTTGTTGGGGATGGTGCAAGGAAGCGGAAGTTAAATGAGCAGAAAGAAAAAATTTAACAGATGAAGGGAGATGGGTCTGATGAAGAATGATATGAAGATAAAAATGATATAAAGATAAGGAGGAATTGTAAGCCTAGAAGATGGATACCTAGATTCAATAACAGGAGGGAAGGGGTGTGGCTGAAGAGAGGGAAGAATTGGTTTGCAGTTAGAGGTGGAGCTTGGGGACCTAAAAATCTTTTTTATAAAACTCACTAATACCAAGGCATCCAAAAATACATACCTTATAAAGTGAAGCTGCAGATTCTGATTCAGCTGTCTGATTTGGGAAGCCGCCTAGGGATTGATATGCATCCAGTGCATCCAAAGTCAGCTGCCACCCGCAGTGAGCTGCAATAGGAGTGCTCGAACTGGAGCTGCTGCTGCTGGCTGTGCCAGCAGCAGCAACGTCCCCATTTACCCAGGGGCAAAAGTGATTATGATGGGCAATTGGATCAAAGTCTCCAGCATTTACTTCATTTTCATTTTCTTCAATTGGCAGTTCTGTCAAAAAATACAGTCAATTCGTCATATTGCTTGACTGAGTTTTATAAAAACTAAAAAAGTTCTGACACAAACTACCTTTGACAAATAATTAAAACTAGTGCACTGATACTGGGCTGCCATATAAAGTAAATATGAGACAAACAAATGCAATAGACAGTTTGCCATATAAACCTTGCATTTTGGCTCTATTAACTCTGTTAGATTTCAATGATGTTGTTCGCCATTTTACCGTATTTTTCATTCAGGGTGGTTAGATTGAGGGAAGAGCATTAATATGCAATTGATATTTCTTTGGCTTCGTGGTTAATCATTTCAAGTCCACTTCATACCGTAGCACATGGAACTGAAAGAGGCGAGACTTGTATCTTCTATAGGGTTCCTGGGTTTATCCCCTCAACCTACTTGGGGGATTTCAACTGGTAAGTATTTTCACCAGGTGTGTGGATAGGAATCCAGCAGTCGAGAGGGTGGAGAGAGGCAAATGAAATAATGGCAGCTGTCCTGAGACAGATGACTCACTTTATTGAAATTAATTCTCTCAAACCTATTCTTGTACCAGGATTTAAAAATGTGAGAGGTCAATATGGTTTCCTGTATATTAGGCGTGGGCTAACCCTCAAGATGGTCAAGGTGTAGGCATCAGTTTTGGGGAGGAAAGACGAAATCAACAAAGCATATAAATAGTAAGATACATAACTATAATAAAGGGTATTGAAAGTCCATTTTGGTCAAACCTACAAAGCCCCCGCCTTCGCTCCCCTCCCCCCAACCTCTACTGTCTTTCATTGTAGATTTTTTAGAGTTAAAATCGAAAGATCATATATTATGTAATAATGAAGTGTTAACAAAGTTAATCATGATGATGGAAGTGGCTTCGTAGTATAATTCATAATTATATGACATTACTCCCAAAAGGGACTTATTAAACATCTTACATTCAAGTTTAGAAAAAAACTCATAATCATTAAATTTATCTTTTGAAGACAGGAGATGAAAAGGTGGTGTACTATTCCATAAGATTTATTAAGAAAAACCACATCGCCCATGTATCTTTTTCTAGGATTTCATCCAACCTCGCCAACATATCATAGGCATCCAGACGTAACGCACAAAATGTGAATATTCCTTAGCAAAGTCTCCAGATTTCATCCGATTCCACCAAATCTCTCCCCATTTCACCATCTATTTTCTGAATGAATGACGAAATTGTTTCTGCCACTTCTTGGGTGAGTCGTCTCTCTTATAAGAAGCATCAGGTCCATATTTTCTATGCACCCCTCATATATCGCTAGTTTTCAAATGACTACTTATAATATCTTATATTCTTGATATGCAACTCTAATTAAGCAAACCCCCCCCCCCCAAACACCCAAAGGGGGGGGGGGGGGGCTTCTCCCACTAAACTTTGGTGAGTCATCTTTCTCTTAAAGGAAGATTTAGATCCAAGTTTTAAATTGAATCGCAAATGACTATTTCCAATAATCCTAGAACTTGTATTAGCTGCTCCTAATATAAACAGGTCATGATATAACTCCTATTAAACCCCGACTCAAATAATACAAGACTCTTTGATTAGGCTTCGAATACTCCATCAATGAAACCCACACCCGCGGGAGAGGGCACATGCTCCCCCAAACCCTCCCCGATTCATTGACTTCTTTTTTGACGCAGGCTTCACCTTCCATTAAGAAAGGAGATTTAAACATGAATATATCATTATTTTTGTGAATTATTTTATAATTAAACATGTGGTGCATTTTTTTCTTATTTGTAAATTTCACTTTCTAAGACATTAATATTTAAGTGTATATGATGGGGTGCAAGTCAAACCACCGGATTATCTTGCTTTTGCTAATAAGTGTATACATTTATCTAATTTATTGATTAAGAACCTTGGAAACCTTAATTTTTTTCAAGGGATCGCCTTTTAAGACATTTTCGTGATCTTTGGCCATATTATCAAAATTTCCCTGAGACAGTCGGATTGGCATAATGTCATTGAGAGCGAGTTGGTGTGTGATGCATGTCTATCTCAATGGTCGTCTTGTTTTGTTGAAGGTGGTCATCTCAGTTATCCGGGTTTTTTCCTATCATCACGCCTCCTACCTACCAGGGTAAAGGGGAAGCTTGAGGCTATCATGGGATGTTTTTTTTGGGCCTCAAGTGGAGAGGTGCAGGGGATGCCTCTAGCTGGGTGCAAGACTGTTATGATGCCAAGGGAAGATGGTGGGCTGAGGATTTGCAATCTGGAGATGATGAATCGAGCATTGCTAGCGACGCGGGCGATCCGAATCTGGGGAGGAGAGGACATACGGGATTTCGATTCATTCTTCAGAGCTAGATGTGGGGGTCCTACGACCTTCCAACTTCTATAGGGGGATCGCTTTGTGTGCTCCTGGAGGTAGGGTTGTTTTTTAGGCATGTTCTTGGTGATGGTCGTTGTTTCATATTTTAGAGAGATAACTGGACTGATCTGGGTCCCTTGAGAGGTCGCTTCTCGGTCATGTGTTGGCTGCTAGCAAAGAGGCGTCAGTCAAGACTGTTGGGAGAGCAGTAGCTAGATACCTCCCTTTCATACTGAATTGTCTGATCAACAATTCGTGGATTTCTTGCTTTTGATTAAGGCCCTGCCATTTGGCAGTGGGATGGATTGGTACGATGATCGTTGGTCATGGGCGGATGTGCGGTTCACGGGGAGAAAGGCCTACATGGTTCTCTATCGCAGGAAGAGATAAGATCAGGCACTGGTCTCAGATCGATTTACTGATTTAAAGCACTGGAAGGTACGTTTGCAAATCCGAATTTTCCTTTGGATGATGCAAAGGAAACGTCGTATAACGGGGGATAGAAGAGCTCGATTTTTTGCTGGTTGTGACGCCACTTGTTTGAGGTGCGTAGGGGCAGAGGAGAGTGTCGAGCATGTTTTCTTTGCTTGCCCTGTTGCTAGGGAGGTATGGGCTAACGCAAATATGGAGAGAGCAACGATTGTGGTGTAGAGTGATTTCTAGGACTACATGGATGCACTTGACGGCGGGGACGATCCGACCAAAGTTTGGGTGCTTGGCGTCCTGTGGTCCTTCTCACTTGCTTGGAATGATTCTATATTCTGAGAGGAACGATCGTATATGAAAAATGTTTTTGAGCATGCAAAAAGATTACATACTTTTTAGTCCCTATAAATGTAATACTTTTACTTAATTATATAAAAGCTAATGGGTAGGTGTCTTCTCAAAGTTTTACCCGTTTGTCCCTAAAAAACCATCAAAATTTCCCTTCTCGAGCTTCGGTGTAACGATACCGAAATCCATATTTGAGACCATGCCTTCCACTTAGAGGTTAAAAAGAGAGGTGCATCGATATCAAACTTGACATAAAAATTATTTGACTTTTGTTAAAGCTGAATATAATACAAGAAAGCTTTCTAGATTAAACACCTGACTAATCTGCAGGAAAATTGCAGTTGAAACTAAAGTTGAACATTAACACTCTACCAAAACAAAGGACGATGTTATCGCTTTTTTTTTAAAATGAGGATATTTCTAATATTATTTACAATGAGAGAAAATGTTGGATTGGGTAGTCACATTGAGGATGAGAAACCTTGGTGTATGTTATTCCGGATGATATTGTATTGATTGAAGAGATTAGAGATGGAGTAAATGAGAAGCTTAGGTCTGTAGGCATGCATTAAAAACTAAAAGATTTCGTATAAGTAGGGTTAAGACTGAATATATGGAGTGCACTTTTAATGGAAGCAATGGTGAAGGAATTGAAGTGAAGATTGGTGGCGATAACATTCAGAAGAAGGTCTTTTAGATACCTGGAATCTATTTTGCGACATGATGGGGAAATTGATGAAGATGTTACTCATAGAATAAACGTAGGTTGGCTAAAGTGGAGAGGAGCCTCTACCGTTCTATGTGATAAGAAAATTCCTTTGAAAATCAAACGAAAGTTTTACAAAGCAGCCGTAAGACATGTTATGCTCTATGGATCTGAATGTTGGCTTGTGAACTACAGGCATGTGCAGAGAACAAGGTTTGAAAAATGAAAGGCAGAATGAGGCGTTTTCCCTGGAGGCGAGGCGTAGCCTCGGGGCGGTCGAGATGTAAGCCTCATGTATAGGAATGTAATTAGAAAAAGTATAATAAATATAATTATTGGTGAAAGAATCTAATCTAACAGACATATAATATATAACAATGTAATATATGATGATATTATGAAGATAAGAACATGAAAAAAGGATAAGTCAATGTCATAAACCTTTCTACTAAACTTCCACCCAATCAAAAGGAAATCATTGGCTATAAATATTACTTAAATATTTATGAAAAAGGGTTGGTTATAGTTTTCATTAAAGATATCCAAGTTATTGATATGAATCATATGATTTGAATCCTAACCGTATGTTATGTTGAACCCAGATGAAGAATGGTCTAATATCCCCCTGTGCCACCATACCCTAATAGTACACGGGTCTCGCTGACAGAGTATGCTGAATAAAAAAATCTTATATGGGTATTCGAATTCGCACGCAGTCTCTTATATGTTTAAGGCTATAATAGTAAGAGTTCATTGAAATAATTGGACATGTTAATGGTAAATATGAATATGAAAGAGGGCAAATTTAAGCATTCATCTTGCATAAATATATATTCAACAACTAGGCAATGTTGCAATAGTCGGCCGACTATCCCAAATAGTCGGTCCGACTATGCGGTGCGGGGGGTCCCCGACTGAATAGACCTCCAGTCGGTTAATAGTCGGCCTGACCGAATAGTTGCCCGACTATTCGGCCGACTGGCCCGACTATTAGGCCGACTGGAGTTTGACTTTTGATATTTTTATTTTTTTTTATTTTAAATTTTCAGTTTTTATGGGTTACATGTTACCACGGTATCGCAAGAAATGTCATATTCTATATATCTATTATATTGATTGGTACTTTTATCTTGGATTCATATTAACTAATGATCATATATGTATAAAAATATAAGAATATATGTATTATAATTAATTTTTATATTAAAAAATACAAAACCGAATAATTCTGAATAGTCTCCCGAATACCGATTTTTCTCTATTCAGTGACCCCTCCGACTGAATACCGAATACCTTATTCTGCAACATTGCAACTAGGCCTTTATAAACATATGAAAATACGAATAGAACTAATTATTTTCTTTAAAAAATGCTTGAAAAATCCCTAATGCCTCACCTAGCGCCTCGTCCCACCTCACCGCCTCGCCTGCCTCAAGCATCCGAGGTGCACGCCTCAGTCAGGGGGTCCGAGGTGGTCGCCTCAAGGCCGCCTCGAGGCGTGTTTTTTCAAACCATGATAGAGAATGGCAATAACTGAAATGAAAATTCTAAGGTGGAAGCGTGGACCTGCACGTAAAGATCATATTCGGAATGATACAATCAAAAGGAGAGTTAGTGCAGCCATGATCGACGATAAGATGCAAGAAAATTGCTTGAGATGGTTTTGCCACCAGTTAGGAGATGCGAGTTTTGGGATGTTGAGCCGGCTAAGAGAAGGCGAGAGACTATCCGAAGGGATCTTAGTTTTTTGGATTTAAGCCCAAAAATAACCCTATGGGCCTAGATAGATCTGAATGGAGGCAAAGAATCCATGTAGCCGATCCTACTTAATGTGAGAAAAGGCTTTGTTGTTGTCGTTGAGGGTTAGACTACCTGAGCAACAAATTCAAATTAAACATAGATAAGACATAGTCCTTGTTCATACTCAATGTTGAGAGCCATGTTCACCATTTCAACTGACCATTTCAAAAAAATCTTATAAGAGAAGTACCTCATAAGGCAAGGTTGCAAAAAGCGGTATGCGGTACTCAATCGGTAGGGTCATTGATTACTGATTAAACGGAATGCGGGAGTTTAAACAGAAATTAAATGGGTAGTGTGGTTTTGCATTTTTTAATTAATAAAAATTATTATATATTTATAATTAATAAAAAAAGTATAAATAAATTATAAAAATATAATCACATATTTACAATATAGATCAAACATTTACTCAAAAAAATATAGATCAAATATTGTCAAATTCAAGGATTTCTTCATCCAAATGTCAAAATAGATAGCATAAACAACTAGAATCCATAGCCAAATGTCAAAATACACAACATAAATAATTACAAACTGCAATTCATAGCATGGTTCCAGTATGTTCATATATGAATCAACATTTAATAACCTATAGGTCTTTGTATTCCTTTAAACAATAATTCTGTACAAGTTACAAAGGATCAGATTTGTCTTTCATTAAACAACAAACTGAAGCTATTGCATCTCATTAAACAACAAACTTGGATAGTGATGTCTAAAACCTGAAAATCGATGTAAAAGGACAACAATGAACATGATGATCATAGTTGATTTCACCGCAACAAGAAAACAAACAAACACGAATAATAAACTGTGATTATGTGAATACTAAGGCTATATATATATATCCACATGCATAAAGTATGAGTAACTATGAATATTAATCGAGCTGTGAAATAACTATGATAATCAATTTCGATAATGAAGATTTGGATCAAAAGAAAAAGCCAAAAATCGATGTCAAAACAATAGCTATGAACATATGAAGTGGCGGTGGAGGTGGGGCTTCGCACGACGGAGGATCACCAGAGGTAGTGGTGAGGCTTCGCATGATGGAGAATCACCGGTAATGGCGGTGACGCTTCGTGCGAAGGAGGATCAACAACAACGACGGCGGGACTTAGTGCGAGTGGTGGTTGTCACCGCCATGATGGCTGCTGTGGGAGGGGGGAGAGGGGGCGAGTGTTAGGCTTTGGTGCCTGAGGGGTGAGTGGATTTGAATGGAGTGAGGGCCGAGGGGGTCTGCGTAGGTCGGATTTCGGTTTTGTTTTTTTAAAACCCGATTAAATGGTGTCGTTTAAATGTGTTTAACACTGATTAAGTGGCCCCAGCGCATATGTACCCGACTTTGAATAGTCGGTGCGGTCCAAGGTTTTAAATCTCAATTTCGTCTCGAGATGGTGAAAAAACGAAACAATTTTGAAATTTTGCCAATTTCGGCCAAAATTGATCTAGATTTGTGAAGGAAGGGTATATATCGAGATTTCGATTTCAGTAGGGTGTCGAAATCAAAATTTTGACGAAATTTCATGAAATTTGAAACACTGGTGCGGTCAAGGACCGCCTACGTGTAACTGTTTTTTACATCCTTGTCATAAGGTAAAGAATAGCCAAGATTACTTTGACAACATCATAAATTTATAAAGAATAGTCCATAGAGTTTATTTAAGCCAAAAAAGTGAAATGTGCTATGGTGGCCAGCCTAAATATATTAAACGAATGTACGGACTACAAAAGTCAAGCTTTGGGGAGAGTCATTGCAAGATGAATAACTTTCTCTACATAGCAACGCTCCGCATGAAAAATAACCCCTTATGAAAATAAGCCAAATCGATGAAACTATCACAATTGGCAGCAAAAGCTCACAATTAGGCTGGAGCCGAGCATCAATAAAGGAATTTCAAAAACGGGTTTGATTAAAGGAATCAAATCAATTGGGATCAAGTCCATTCCAAACCTTCTCCGCCTTGTCATTGATGAAGAAGAGATGCTAACCAACTCCACATTTGCCTAATACAAGGTTACAACTACTGTCATTGCCCAAGTGCAACCTTGATCATCTATCCTTGATAACAATTCTTCCAAGCCAAAACAACCGCATGAAGACTTTGATTCGTAAAGAGATGTACAACTCCCAAATGATTCTATGATGATGGACTAGCATCTCAAGATTGATGTTCCATGGTTGTCAAGTAAGCTCGCTTGGCAGTAAATGGTCAATCCCTCCAAGTCCAGGGATCACCTCCTCCAATTGGGCAACAATGGAGCTAATAGCCTCAGAAAGTTGTAGGTACTGCTGAAAATATTGTTCGAAAAAATTCAAGCGAAAAGTCAAGGCCCATGTACCATATACTAAACATATGAGATCATCAATCTCAGATCATATGCCAAAGCAAAGTTGAGACGGTACAGAGGATATCCCTTTCTAGGATGTAGAAGAGGTCTTACGGACGACGAATTATGGATTGTTGAGCACGAATACCATAAATATACAAATCAATCTACAACATAAGTTTGTGTCATCACCCCATAGGCAGCAACAAGGTCATGTTCCATTGTCTCCATGTTTGGAACCCAAAGACATCCCTCCTCTTTAGGGAGAGATACCGACTCACAATCTACCAAGTGCATCACACGAGTACTCCAATTAGATGTACCCCAAAAGAATCTTCTCATAATCAACTCCAAACCATGAGATATGTACCAGCAGCAACCTCGACAATATAAATGTTAGAAAATGAGAATGTTGAAGCGTAATATCAGAGATAAAGAATAAACGTGAAGAACACTAGTATTTTACATGGAACCCTACTCTGTGAGGAGCAAGATAAAACCATGGGACAATGCCTCAAAGGGTGATTCTTCTATTGACGTTTCTCATCTGATACAATGGGTGTGGGGCTTCTTATATAGCCCATACTGAGTCTCCAAGTCCCACAAATAGTAGATGTGGGACTAAACCACTGGATGTGGTACCCATCTACACATGACGCATAAACTCCAGCACTCCCCCTCAAGCTGGAGCATGTAATGCTCGGCTTGGATAAATAGAAAGAAATCTCAAACTCGCAATACAAGGCACTACATGCAATATCAACTCAACGCATACTCTACTGTCGGTTGCTGTCGAGAACGCTGCTTCTCATGACATGCAGGTGAGGAGGAACAACATGACTGGAGTGTGAGTTGAACTGGGTCTCCTCGTCGGAGAACATGTGTTATGTACTATGATGCAAAATGGAATTCGGCGCGGTGCGGGAAATAGATTTGACGGTGGATTTTTCGATGGTAGAAGAAAATAGAGGGGTTGAGAAGAAGAAACTGGAAGGGTTGAGAAGAGAAGACACGCCGGATGCGTGGGATTAGAGAAGAAGAAACGCGTAGACCGCGAGGGGAAGAGAGAAGAGACTCGTCGGGAATACGAGGGGTTTGGGAGAAGAAGAACACGTGTAGATCACGCGGGGAGAAGGAGAGAGGGGGGAGAGGAGAGAGAGATAAATCTCTATTTTATCACATCTTGAACTGACTAAAACATTGGACCATCATCCCTTTATATAGGAGGGATGACATTACAAGAATAGAAAATAATTTAAACCGACAACCAATTATCCTAAACTGACTCTAACTAATTAACCAACTAACTACCAAATTTGAAATTCAAATTAAGACTAATTGAGATCACACGCGATCTCTTTATTTAAAATTGCGACAACTTAAAAAATGTAAATAAAATTAACGGCCACAATTTAAATAATTAGACGGCCCTACATGTCGAGTCCACGCTGCATCATACTACGTCTGTATGAGTCACGGAAACAGGAACGAGTTTCCACGTCAGAGTACTCTGACCCACCACATGTAGAAGACCGTGCATCATGTGGACAACTGTTCCATCTCTAAAGGACCGAACTGAAAAGTCGTGGAAGCATCCTTGTCAGAGTCTACGATCGCAGGAGAATGGAGTCTGAAAGTCTCACCGTCGAAGAACTGGCTCTCTCCCATACTGGCTCAGAGAATGGTATCTCTACTCTGGAGACCCTATGAAATCACATGAAAATCCTAGCCCACAATGGCATAGAGAATGGGATCTCTACTCTGGAGTCCTTATGGATCACATGAAAACTCTGAGACCAATAAAAAAGTTGGGGGCGACACAACTGATGGTTGCATACATATGCACATCAAACTGAAGACTCGGAACCAATCTGAACATCGAGTTTGAACCTGAATTTGTGTAGCGTCAGACAATTGGCCTGGAATCTGGAAAATCTGACCTGGAATATGAAAAATCTAACCTGAGGTCCTGAGCCATAGAAATCTACACAATACTCCTCCTTTCTCCCATATTGGTCGGAAAAGATGACATCGATCAAGTTGGGAGAAGACAAGAAAATGGGAAAAACAAAAACCACATGGGCCGATTTCAAATTTTTCTCAGCTTTTCTTCTCGCAAAAATTTTTTGAATCATTTTTTCCCATCTATTTCTCTTTTTTTAATAGTCGTCTCTCCTTTTTTAAGCATATGGTTTTTTGTACGCACAATTTTTTTTCAAAAATAAATCTCCTCTCTTTTTTTAACATGGTCTTTCTTTTTTTTCTTGTGGCCCTTCTCTCTCCGTTTTTTAAAGCTCAGAGCCAAATTGGGCCTAAATCTGCAGGCTTACTAACTTCCCCCACCCCTTTTTAAGCTCACGGGCTGGGCTCCTCTTCTCCCTCCCTTTTTTTAAAGGGCCACTGCTGGAGAAAAAACCAAATGGGGGAGCCATCTTTTAGGGTTCCCATGATGGGAACCCAAGCTTCCACCACCATCGCCACTGTCTGATCGGAAGGTCGGAGATTCACCCCCTCTTCTTCTTCGTCGATCGATCATGCCTTCGAAATTGAACGACGTAATAAGTGGCGTCGTCGCCTATGATCTCGAGGCCCCGACTCTTGGATGTCGCCGCCTGAGATCTTCTGGCGCCTCTGCATGGAGCATGGAGGCGGTAGGCAAATTGAAGTGCGCCGCCAAGCGAATCTGATTGATCGGATGGAGTCGAGGAAGAGGGTGCCAACGCTACCTGGAGGTATCGCGTGAGGAGGATTGGTGCTTGGAGTATCGCGCGAAAGGGAGGAGATGGTCACGCTAATGCGCGAACTTGCGCACGAGAACTGCAACTTCTTCTTCATGCTTCGACCCTCTTGGAGTTGTCTGGAAGTTGAACTAACATGGAGGGTTGAAACTAGGGTCCTCAAGGAACCCATCTTCTTCTCCTCTTGTGCCGATGGACTGGAATGTGGGGTTGATTGCACTTCCTCGAGAACAAGGGTTCCAAGCCATCGATGGAGTCTTGATGATCATCCCCAAGTTAACAGAAGCATCATGGAATTAAGATTTCGATGAAACCCCAGAATTCAATATTTCGGGTTGGTGTATAAGTACGGTTTCAACAAAAACATAGTTACCCGGAACTTCAGAAATCTTCAAAAACAGGAATCTTCAAAACTTCGACGATGATCTTCGAGATATGTAGAAATTAGGGTTTCAAAAGAAACCCTAGAATCTACTTGAACTTGAACAATATGAACAAATCTGCTCTGATAATTGAATCTCGAAAAAAAAATAAAGAACATAAAATCCTCAAGAATCGAACGCGCTCTGATACCATGTTAGAAAACGAGAATGCGGAAGCGTAATATCATAGATAAAGAATAAACATGAAGAATATCGAGATTTTGCGTGGAACCCTATTCCGTGAAGAGCAGGATGAAATCACGGGAGAACACCTCAATGGGATGATTCTTCTATTGAAGTTTCTCAGTTGATGCAATGGGTGTGGGGCTTCTTACATAGCCCCCACTGAGTTTCCAAGTCCTACAAATAGTAGATGTGGGACTAAACCACTAGATGTGGTAATTGGACACTAGAGGGATCCAATTACCCATCTACACATGACATATATACTCCAACAATAACAAAGACCGGGATGATAGCAAGAACAGTCTTCACTAACACCACTCGCACCGTGACAAAAGGGATGCCTTCCAACAGGAGACTTCTTGATCCAACTTCTCCATGACCGATAATTACTCCATAAGATGGATGCGACCACAATTCAGAGGAAGACCCAAGTAACAAAGCGGAAGGGTACTTCGAGCAGTGCCCAACTCCTTCCCATATTCTTCTACCTCCGTGTAAAAAGAATCAAAGGGAACCACTACTAATTTGTTCCAATTAATCTTCACCCAGACAGTCCTCCAAAAATACAAAGGACAACATTTGTTCACACTGTCTCCGACTATCCCCTTCAATGAAAAAGATTATGTTGTTTGCCTATTGAATGTGAGGAATGAACAAATCTCCGCAGAGAAACCGTAGTGCACCACTTGCTTCATCATGCAAGCAAGAACGTCAGCGGCCAAGATGAAGAGTAAAGGTGATGCAGGGCAACCCTAACAAACACCATGTTACACCCCCTTCTGGATGCGCATTTAGCAGCACTACATATAACATCAATGTAATACATCTTTTCCTCTACGAGATCCACAGGACTGGGAAGCCTCTTTTGGCCAAAGCTGATCAAAAATAGCGACATTCCATACAATTGTATGCTTTAGAGAAATCCACATTCCAAAGCACTCAACTGATCCGTCATCTCTTCCAGTTTTCCACCATCTCGGTTGTTATCACTAAACCGTCCACAATATGCCTCCCGGGAATAAAGGTCGATTGAACAAAAGAGATAATATCAAGGACCCCTCTTAGTCTATTGGACAAAATCTTAGCCACCATGAGATATATAGCATTAGGCTAGGCAATGGGGTGAAAATTTTCCATCTAATCTGGGATCTTTTTCAGGCAAGATCAATAATCTGAGCAAACTCTCCCATCAATGCTCCCACGTCATCCCCCATAACATCCCAGAATTTATGATAGAAAAACATTAGGAAACCATCGGGCCCCGGATCTCTATCTGCATTCAGCTATAGCATCTCCACTTTCCCTTTCACCTTCCCAATATCATGCATCATGTGTGTGACCATGTTGAGTAGATATAGATGAGGCTCATATGTATGCCAACCATCTCCACTCTGTGTCCCTCCCTATGAAAAAAATTACGGAAGTAATTGGCCAAAGCCTTGCCCATCTGGCTGCCACGCAAGCTCTGTCCACAACCAAACTGTGAATCAAATTCCTATGCCTTTTGCCAGAAGCCAATGCATGGAAGAATCTGCTATTGGCATCTCTTTCTTTAATCCATTTATGTTTGGATCTTTGACTCCACTCTGTCACCATCCTCTTCTAGAATGGTCAGTTGAAAGTTGGCTCTCCTCCAGCTTTGTTATACTATTGATGTAGATGATAATTGAGTGAATGAGAATCATGCAACGGGCCTCAAGAGATATGGGATGAGGATGAAGTGACCGAATCTCACAGAAAATAGAGGGAAAGGGATAAAGGGAGAGGCAACTCCAAATTCCATTAGCTCCCATTGTAACTTACTCTTCATAACCCTACCAACATCTTTATACATAGGGGGTAGGATTACAAAGTGAAATACACAGAGTCCTAAGAAACCCTGATTGACTCATAAACTGAAGTACACAGTCATAATGAGAGATCTCAAATTGTCTCTGTTATATTTACAACATGAAAAATAGCTACTCAAAATAATAACAATAAACTAGTTAGCCCTCATTTTGACCTAATCCTCAATTTTCAAATTATCTCTATTTTATTTAATAAAAAAATTGCCTCAAAAATGTCAACAAAGTAATTAACCATCAATTTGACCTGATTCTCGATTTCTGGTCGTATTAATCCCCCCTGAACAATTCATCCTTGGATGAGTTGTTTGATCATCGTGTGATGCAAGAGGACTTCTCATGACACCCATTACGGAGGGCAATGTCAAAAGATTGCTATGTAGACCATGATTAAAACAAATGGGGAGCATATAACAAGACTGCCATTGGTGCAGAAACCTTCAACTTATTGCTGAGTTGCACAGTGTCGTGGTCAAAGAACAGATATGACAAATGCAAGTACTGCTTTGTGGAGTTCACTAATTTCTTCTAAAGGAAGATCAGGGCAATTGAAATAGTAGGAAACATCCTTCCTAGGAACGTGCATCCTAATAGGGATAGCTTGTTGGACTCCTTTTCCGTTAAACTCTTAATTTCAACATACGGATTAGTCATCGCTTTGGATTGGAAGAGTGAGATTTGTCATCCCGTTGATGAGAGCGAGTTGGGATAACAGGATCTCGGACCAGTAAATATTACTCTGTAGTCTAAGTGTACAGTTACACTTTTGAGAGATGGTGATGATCCCATGTATAAGATAGCACATGCATGCTATCGAGCTTGGGTAGTGGCTGGGAGGATTAGTCCTGAGCGACGCTCTTCTCTATTCTTGGAGTGATTATAAAGGTGATATAGAACGTTGCTAGCAGTATGAGTATGAGGCTGGGAAAAGGTGGTGACCTCACGTTGGAACTTGGCAGACAACTTTTGCCTCCCAAATCTCTGATCAGCCAACCAAGGATTTTGGAACTTGACATTATAGATGACACCAGCCTGTCACTGATGAGATTGATCGAATATAAATGTGTTAATGGATTTTACTCTATGGTCATGCCATAAATTTCCAATAGGAATTGTACAACCCTTCTACAAATAAACATCAAAATGAGAGTAGAACCAATCATGCTGAAGGAAAGAATACCTGTTCCATGTGCAGAGACATAATTTGATTCCACTAACATGCAGTCATCAGTGACAGATGGCTTGCCAGTTTGTGTAACCTCTTCCTTGGAAACATCAAAACTCGAATAGATAACAGCATTGCAGGACATGGACGGATGGGTACTGTTTTCTTGACCAGTGTTGTTAGCAACCTTTTCCCCACTTTCAGCAGAATCAGCCTTGGTTGATCCATATATTTTTGATCCACTGTCAGCTTTTCCAACAGATTGGGACATAACATCTTGGCTATCCCCTTGAGGATCCTCTCTACCCAGTTGTTCAGGGGCGAATTCATCCATTAGACCTCGTCCAGGAGCAGATTCACCCATTTGCCCAATATTTTCAGTAACTTCAGCAATTGGTTCTGCATCACCAACTACAGTATAGATGCATCAGCACCATGAATTTCAGCCTCATGGCTTGCACCCATACCAACACTGCCACCACTGATCCCAAAACTGATCCTGTCTCTGGCATTCACTGTAACAGTTTCTGCATTGAATATTTCCTCCCCTTCATTTGTACTGCTGTTTCCAATATCTCTCGCAACACTTCCAGCGGCAGCAGGCATGCATGTGCTCGTTTGTGCTTGATTGCTATAATTACAATCTGGCATATCATTCATATCAATACTCCTATGCACGGCTGGAGAGGGAAAATGCACATCATCAATGTCCCCAGGGTAATTTTCGACACTTTCCATGGAGTCATCCTCAGCATACCGATCAATTGTGTCCATAGCAATAACAGATGATGCTCGAGCAGAATCTCGGGTAGAAAGAAAGCAAACAGCAGTGTCACCCCCTTCTCTATAATTATCAGCACGATTAACATCAATGTCTATATCAAAACCTAAAGGACGACTTGGACCAGCACCAGAAGAATCCCCTCGGTGAATAGGACGAGGTGAACTAAATATATCGAAACCACGAGCTCTCTTAGAAGGTAATTCTGAAATTTGTCTGCTGTCATCAACTTCATCCCCATCCCGGTCAATAACAGTTCCTTCTAAACTGTCCACCTGCTGAGTTCTGTCATGTGGCCTGTCTACTGTGCTTCCACCTTCCTCCAAACTGCGCTTTCTAGGGCTAGGACCTCGCGATTCATAGATGCAGCACGATCACCTACTTCGCTCCCAGCAGGTTGACCAATCACCAAATCCCTTCCCAAGCCACCATCATCAAATCTTTCAGATGTAACAGTGGTATTAAATGGAACTGATGGCAAACCTCCAGCCATGGTGAGATTGAGATCTACTCCATTGATTGGTGCCTTCCCCTCATCGGCTGTAGCTTCATAATGGCCAGATATTCTCTCTTTCTCCATTCCATCAGCATGAATACGCCCACTAATTCCACTGGCAGCACTCATTCCCCGAGCCAAAGGCCTTTTTCTGATAGAATCAGGATCAGCATTGTTACCATCAAATCTCATAGGCCGTGGTACTGTGAGGAAATCCCAGACCTTGACAGTAGCACCACATAATGTGCAGTCCAATAAAGGGGATCTCGAGTTTGAGTTGGAGTTGGACTCCAGCATTATCATCTTCATCTTTCCAGTGTCACGTTTGCCAGTAGATGACACTGCTTTCTTACTGAGTCCACTGTCCTTAATCGGTATGAATTTATCATCAGAAGGGCCAAGAGAGCACACATTCCTGGCAGACTGTGCAGAATGCTCCTCACAGTCTTGAACATCCGGGAGCCACCTAGGTTCCCATCCACATAGACTAATAAGTTTCTGTGCCTGCAAGATTAAGCAACTAAATAGATGAATGTAAAACTAAAAAATAACAACCACATGGACCAAATAATAACTAATGCATGCAGTTTTATTTTAGGGATTTTTACCCCACAAACTTTGTAAATTACCTTCTCGACCTTTGAAACATCTATATTCCTCCCTCGACCTCGTAAACTTGATCTGTTTTACCCCCACAGACCCTGCCATCAGTTTTAATTTTATTTGAGTCAATTGCTTGTGTAGAGATAGTTCGTAGTTTTATTATCTCTTTATGTAGTTTATCGTTATTTCCTTATCTTCTATAGACCTCTCTGTAATTTACCCTTTAGGTCTCTCCCTATATAAGAGAGCCTAGGGTTTTCTGAATCAATAAAAAAAAGACTCTTTTCCCAACATGGTATCGGAGCCACCCTAGGGCTCTCCACCCGCCGCCGCCCCCTTTCCCCACCCGCCTCCCTCTTCTCGGCACCACCGCTGCCTCTCTCTCTCTCTGTATTTCACGCCGCCGCCGCCTCTCTCTCTTCCTGGGGCTATCATCGCCCTAGGCCACAGCCGGAGGTCCCAGCCCCTCCACCGCCGGAAGCCCCAACCAGCCAGCGGAGGTCCCAGCCAGCCGCCAGCGGCTCCAGCCCACCGACGGAAGCCACCAGCTGCCGCTGTAGCCCCTCCGGGTGCGTGCACAGCCCGCCGCGCAAGGTCCCTAAGCGGCTCCCAGCCGCTGAAAGGGCTGTAAGCCTCCTGTGAGGCGTGCCCTAGTTCCCTCCTCGTCCGTTCTATGGATTTGAGTGCGTAATCTACATACGCACTCAAATTCGATGCAGTTGTTGTAGACATTCAGCATCACGTCTACATATCCTAGTTCTTCTCCAAGCGGCAGTATGTCAGAATCAAAAGTCGATATGCCCTCCACCGGCGCATTCAAAGGTCCTGCGTCAATAGTCAAGATGGACGGGTCTAACTATGAGCTCTGGGCTATGCAGTTCATGAGCCTCATGAAGTCGAATGGTAAGAAGCACATTCTTACCGAGGATGAGCCCGCAGAGAAGACTGGGATATATGCCTCATGGGAGGCTGATGATTCCTATGCAAAGGTCTGGTTGTCCGGTACCTTGACGATGGAGATTACTAACGACGTCCTCCATCAGCCCACTGCTAAGGCAATGTGGGACATTCTTGCCGCCACATATTCGCAGGTGCGAAATGAGACGAAGATGTTGCAGCTTCAACACGACATCTTCACAATGAAGCAGAACGGCAGACCTCTCCATTCTCTTTACACATCCCTAAGAGGGATGTTTGAGAAGTTATACAGTATCATTCCTCTCACTGCAACTCCTGAGCATTAGAAGGCGTTTCGAAACGCCACCATGGTTGGTGTTCTACTTGCGGCTCTTGACCCTGAGTATGATGCCGCTCGATCTCAGATTCTCGCTGATGCAGTTATTCCTCCAGTTGAAGATGTTTACAGAAGGCTTAGTCGCATTCCAGTTTCCTCCAGCTCTTCTACTCCACCCCCTTCAGCGATGACAGTCTCGCGCGGGAGAGGTGGACCGCCATCCGGCCGTGGTCGTGGACGTAGCCGTGGACCCCAAGGAAGGGGTGGTCGCTTCAGTCAGACATGCTCCTATTGTCACCGCACAGGACACTCGGAGGAGACATGCTATTCGAAGCATGGATTTCCAGCATCGGCACGTGTTGCAGAGCACTCCCAGTCTCCACTGACCTCTACTGCAGATAGTCGATTTGACGAACTTGTGGCCCGTCTCCGAGATATTATGCCACATGCTTCTGGTAATCCGTCTGGTGGCTCCTCAGATATTGCTGCCACTGCCACTGCCTCTGCCAGTTCATCCGCAGCCGCAAGCTCCTCAGGTAGATCTACTGCACCTCATGATGTATCTGACTGGATTATTGATTCCGGAGCCACACATCATCTCTGTCGAGATAGAGGTAGATTACAGGCCTACAGGGACATTCCTCCCGGCCGTTCAGTGCAGATAGTAGATGGTACCCATTCGCCCCTTGTTGGACAGGGGGGAGGTTTTCCTATCCTCCACTTTGCAATTACAGAACGTTCTGTATGCTCCTGAGTTCTCAATGAATTTGCTATCTATTAGTCAGATTACGAAGGATTTGAATTGTCGTGCTATATTTGACCCGTCTTCTCTCATTTTTCAGGACATACTCACGGGCAAGGTGATTGGTTGTGGCTCTGAGCAGAATGGTTTATATCGACTAGTTCGGGATTCCTATGCTGGCGTCTCCTCTCATTCTGTTGGATCAGTCTTTCTGTACATTTGGCATCTCCGATTTGGTCACCTTCCACTTCAGAAAATGTGCCATCTTCTGCCTCAGATCTCTCCTAGTTCATCGTTTCGATGTGAAGCGTGTCAGTTGGGAAAGCATCACAGGTCGAGCTTCCCACGTCGTCTGAGTCGGAGCAGTAGCTCCCCTTTTGAGTTGTTACATATAGATATATGGGGTCCGAGTCGTGTTCCCGATCATCAGAGGCACAAGTTTTATCTTGTGGTAGTGGATGATTTCTCTCGTGTGTCATGGGTCTTTCTTTTGAAAAATAAATCTGAAGCAGGAAATGTGATCAAGAACTTGATTAATGAAGTGCACAATGTCTTTTCTGCAAATGTCAAATATGTTCGGACAGATAATGCCCTTGAATTTTGTACACGCTCACTTTCACAATTCCTTTCATCAAAGGGTATCATTCACCAAACCACTTGTGCATATACCTCACAACAAAATGGTGTGGCGGAGAGAAAGCATCGCCATCTCTTAGATATTACTCGTACACTGTTGATTCAGAGTTGTGCCCCTATTTCTTTCTGGGGCGATGCTGTTCTTACTGCTTGTTATCTGGTCAACCGAATGCCATCCTCAGTTCTTAGTGAGAAGATACCTATGTCCATTATTTTTCCAGACAAGGAGTTATTTTCACTGACTCCATGTGTCTTTAGTACTGTGGCTTTCGTGCATCGTCTATCTCCCGGACTTGACAAACTCTCTCCGAGAGCAGTCAAGTGTGTCTTTGTTGGTTATTCCAGAACTCAGAAGGGCTACCGGTGTTATGATCCTGCAACTAAGAGGTACTTCGTGAGTGCTGATGTCACTTTCTTTGAGTCTGTCATGTATTTCTCTCCTGCAGGTGACAGAATGGTACCATCCGCTACCGCTGATGATATCTATGTTCCTCCACCACCTACATTTAGTACACCTGAGTCGTCCCCTGGGCCCGTCTCCACGCCAGCACCACCTCCACCACCTCCTCCACCTCCACCCATTCCACGGCCTATCATATCACCATTACCTATGTTCTATACACGCCGGTCAGGTCCTGCTCAGACTACGCAGCAGCCGATCATCACGCCTCAGGTATGTTCAGATGGCATTACTACTGACGGGTCAGGTTTGGTACATGTGCAGGATCCTTCAGTACAGGCAGACACTAGCCCATCCAGTACAGCAGATGATGATCTTGATGTTCCGATTGCTATTCGGAAGCAGAGGAGGCAATGTGTCTCGTATCCATTCGCTTCACAGGTTTCTTTTCACCGTCTCACTGGTGATTTTCAGAGATTTGCCACAGCTTTGTCTTCCGTGGATATACCACGGACATACCAGGAAGCCTTGCAGAATGAATGCTGGAGATTAGCAATGGAGGAAGAAATGAGGGCCTTACAGTCTCGTGGCACATGGTCTTTGGTCCCTGCACCTTCTGATACATCCGTTGTGAGCTGTAAATGGGTCTTCACTGTCAAATATCATGCAGATGGCACGTTGGATAGATACAAAGCACGCTTGGTTCCCTGTGGGTTTACACAAACCTACGGTGTGGATTACATGGATACTTTCTCTCCAGTGGCGAGACACTCTACACTTCGTATTCTATTATCTGTTGCTGTGGTACGTGATTGGAGCATATCTCAACTAGATGTGAAGAATGCCTTTCTGTACGGTGACCTACAAGAGGAAGTCTACATGCAGCAGCCACTTGGGTTTACTGCTGAGGGGGAGAAGCACATGGTCTGTAGACTTCACAAGGCGATATATGGCCTCAAACAGAGTCCGAGAGCATGGTTCCAGAAGTTGTCTAACCTGATTGAGCAATAGGGATTCAAGAGGTCAAATGCCGATCACTCATTGTTTGTCCAGAAGTCATCGGCAGGTACGGTTGTCATTATGGTCTATGTGGATGATATTCTTGTTACAGGAGACGATGTTCAGGGCATAAAGAGGGCGAAGGCATTCCTAGGCCGTCAGTTCGTTACAAAGGATCTTGGAACCCTAAGATATTTTCTGGGGTTGGAATTTGCAAGGAATGCACAAGGCTTGGTGATGACACAACGGAAGTATATTACAGACTTCCTGATTGGGACTGGCATGGATGGGTGCAAACCATCAAGTATTCCCATGGACCCCAGCATGAAGCTGTATGATGGTGATACAGATGAAGTAGATAAGAGGAGATATAGAGAAATGGTGGGAAAACTCCTCTACATTACCATTACTCGTCCAGACATTGCATTTGCAGTTAGCAGGGTGAGTCAATTTATGGAGCAGCCAAGACAGGTTCACATGGATGCTATACGCATGATACTGAGGTATCTGAAGTCTTCTCCAGGGTCAGGGCTGCTATTCAGAAAGGGCACAGACTTATCTGTCTCAGCGTGTGCAGATGCAGATTATGCAGGATGTCCTAAGGACCGAAAATCAACCTCAGGGTTTGCAGTGTTTGTTGGAGGCTCTTTGGTTTATTGGAAAAGCAAGAAACAAACTGTTGTGGCAAGGTCCAGTGCCGAATCCGAATACAGGGCCATGGCTCAAGCCAGCACGGAAATGATGTGGGTTCGTTTTGTACTAGAAGATCTACATGTAGCTGTGCCCCTACCTATGAAGCTCCAGTGTGACAATCAGGCAGCATTGTTTATTGCCAACAATCCAGCTTTCCATGAAAGAACCAAGCATATAGAAGTTGACCGCCATTACACACTTGATCCAGAGAGGATTGATATCTACTGCAGATGTGAGCTCGGGAGATCACACAGCAGATGTATTCACCAAGCCACTGCTCAGAGGACCGTTTCAGAGATGTTCATCCAAGCTGAGCATGATAGATATCTATGCTCCACCTTGAGGGGGAGTGTAGAGATAGTTCATAGTTTTATTATCTCTTTATGTAGTTTATCGTTATTTCCTTATCTTCTATAGACCTCTCTGTAATTTACCCTTTAGGTCTCTCCCTATATAAGAGAGCCTAGGGTTTTCTGAATCAATATAAAAAAGACTCTTTTCCCAACAACTTGGGTTAGTCTTGAGTTAATCTAATGAATGGAAATCCAATGGTGGATATTCCACCTTCATGTTCTTTCCAAAGGTCATCCTCTCCCCCATCTTCTTCAGGCACAAGACGACGGGTGTCGAAGATGGTGCCGCCTAGGGATTCGGCGACAACGTGGCCGTCGAGGAAGAGGATGTCTACCCACCACGAGGTCGGCTGAGAAGGAGCCTCCCTCGCATCAACCTCTGCAACATAACTTGGGGCGGGGGAGGGGGCTGGAGTTCAGGCATGTGTGTGTGTGTGGTGGTGGTGGGGGGGGGGGGGGGGGGGTTGGAGCAGAGAGAGGGCAAAGGGGGTGCAGGTCAGGGAGGTGAGCGAACTACCTGGAGCATCGAACTCCGGTTGTGGACTAGAGGTGGAAGATTGGGTTCACGATTGCTATTGCGAGTCTCTGGAGCTGGAGCCCTCGTCTCTTGCGGCTGAGCGATGGCGGTGCACGCAGGTGCACGATCCCAGCAAGGCGGAGGCGAACGGCATGGAGTTCATCTCGCCTATCGTCGGCATGATCCGTCCTCGGATGGAAGGTGAGGAGGTGGGTGAGGTGGGAGAAAGGAAGGAGGGTCTTCTTTGTAATTTAGATAAATAAAATGGGTAGCATGCTAAAAAATTTAACGAAATCAGGTTAGTGATAAAGGCCAAATGGATGGGAGTTAACCACAGAGTCTGTGGAATAAGGGTTAGCAAGTTTACAGGGGATGGAAGAATATCGATGTTTCAAAGGTCAAGAAAGTAATTTACAAAGATTATAGAGTTCGCAGGGTAAAAATCTCTTTATTTTAGTTTGTTTTTGTCATGTCAAATTCAAGCTTGAGAAGAAAAGAAAAATCATTATACCTGGTAGTATATATTTAGATCATCACCATTTGAAAGGTCGGCAGCAGGGATAGTATCTTCTTGGGAATTAATTTCCCCAGCCGATAAGCCATAAAATTGCACCAGAAAGCGATTGATCTGATGCTCCCTAGAAAGTTTCATTTTATCAATTGCTGCAGGAGACACAACAGGTAGGGCCTGAAACTGTAGAAGCCCATCAGAACGGTCCTTATATCCATCAATTAGCGCAGAAGGAGGTGTTGGAGGAAACTGAGCCAAACTATCAGCACAGCAGTTTCCTTTCCAAGGGCAAGCTACTTTATGCCCGACATCAAGTTGCTTGGCAAAAGCTTCCGCAGCAGTTTCAGCTAAAGAATGGTAATCAACAGAATCAAATAGCAAGTGAGCAAAAAAAAACATCAACTGAAGACAGAAGAAGGGAATTGAATGAAAGAATACAAAAACAATGTGTTTCCAGGTATTTGAAGGCTTGACAATGGGAATCAGTCATATCTAAATGCCAAAGTCATAAAAACCTAATAATATTTATTAGCATAGTAAAGAATATAAAGTGTTTCCGCATGCATATAAGGCCTGCAACACATGCCTGTGGCAAGTTTAAAAAGAAATCCAATAAATGCAATACCTTCAGAATGTGCCCACAACGACGATGTAACAAAACTCAATTGTGCACCACAGAATTCACATTCGATTTTGTCATTATCAGTATTCTTCCAACCTCTTCTCGAGCAGGCAAGTGCACTAACTACCTGCAACGGGAAAAGGAATGCTACTTTTTTATCTTAAGCACACAGATCATCAATGCAATTGTGTAAATAAAAAACCATGAATTTTACGTGCGTTATATATGTAATCAAATTATTATATCTTCACTAACATATGTAGTTTATATTCTCTATGTGGCAGCAGGCTTCATTATTTGCAATAAAGTTAGAAAGAAATAGAACATGCGCAAAACTTTCAATTACTCTATGAATTGAAACAAATGGAATTAAAGGAAGGGGCATGTTAAAGTCCTTTTGCATAAATAAAGGAAGAAATAAAACGAAAAGTTCAAAGAGTATCACAAAGGAGCATGGCATCAAATTTGGCCAAAATTCGATCGAATTTCAGTTTCGACATGTGATCGAAATTCAACTAAAATGGACAAAAATTCAACCTTTACGGCTGCCGATGGAAACGTTGGTGACCAAAATGATTGAAATTTCGACGAGAATTCAACCAAATTTCATTTCAATCATCACATCGGTGACGGGCTGAAAAGAAATTTCGACCGGAATTCAACCAAATTTCAGTTAAAATTTCGTTTCAGCCAGTCACCAATATGATGATCGAAACCGATATTTAAGGCCTCGCAAAGGAGATGCAGAGAAGTCCAAAAAGAGTTGCAATAGAATAGAAGAAAGGACCAGAGAAAAAGTGCACAATGGAGAAGAAGAAGCTAAAAAAACAAAGCAGTTGGAAGAAAGTTAAAAGCTAATAACGAGCACCAAAAAGTACAACTGGAACAATTATTCATGACAAAGACAATTTTCAATTATGTTAATAGCGTTTGCTCACATGTTTGCAGAAATATTTGCCAATGAAGTAATATAGGAAACCAGTGTGCAAAGTATAACCATATTTTGTCAGCCTAACCTTTGGTTTCCCCCACCAACTAGATGGTTTAAAGGTCGCCAAGCGACGTAGAAGATCTCCTCTTTCCCATGGTCTGCATGAAGGCTGTGAAGATCCAACATTGGAGCCACCCGCATTGGTGCTCACAGATGTTCGAGGAGGACGAGTACCAGTCCAGGAAAGTGAACCAGCTTTGGAACCTTGTGCACTTCCAAGCCAGTCTATGCTGCCAACATTTGCTGGCACGGCAGCAGAAGATGCCCCAGCAGAACTGTATAGTAGAAATTTAAAGCAGAATTAAAGAAATAATGCAAGAAAGATCAATATCAGCTAAAAAAAGAAAGCCCAAATAAGTTTCCTGGAACTTCCACCCTCAAGACATCTTTGGAAAAAACAATAAAAGAACTATCTGGGACTTACCCTAATTCCAAACTCCCAAGGAGCTATTGATGTTCGAGACTTGAACTTAAAATTATTAACTAGGATGGATTTAAGGTTCCAGTGTTATGCTTCTCGTTGTGGAGGGCTCTGTTGCAGAGGCTAGGCGGGTACCAGCACTGGTGGAGATTTTCGCGGCTTTTCAGGGCTACAAATCAACCCGGAGAAGTCTATTTCCATTTTATTCATTCTTTTGTAGACAGATACATGGAATTGTAGGGGTTCCTTTGCACTACTTGCGTCTTCCCTGATGTGGGGAAGTGGCTTAGGGAGGATAAGGATCCTTGCCAGAAAATAGAGCATAAGTTGGCAAGGTGGAAAGCAAGGTGATTATCGATGCATCAGCAATTGGAAGTTTTGACGTGGAGATTTTTATAATCCAATTGTTGGTATAATAATAATAGGGGTATTGAGCTCATGGATTAGGCAATCACCATATCATTGACTGATTGTGGGCTCAAGGTTCTTAAGCTTAATGGGATGGACAAGGCACTTATTTTGAAGTGGGTGGTATGACTTTGAGGATCCTGTGAGGACTTGTGCTTCAAACTGATCAGAGGTTCTTATGGGCCTTCTTTTAGACTTTTTTTTGGAAGAAAGAAGAGGTGGGGTCCCAGGTTAGGACCCAGCACACAGTATGCCTTCTTCTAGACTTGATTTTTTTAAAAGGTAAAAAAGGCATTCATCGTAAAATTGGGCGCCCAAAGCCATCACCATTGATTCACAAGATCCAAGACTTGATGTTGTTGCTACTTATGCGAGTCTTCCTCATTTTGGAGGGAAATCTGCTCGATTCTTCGCGAATGTGTCACGAATGCATCCAATGCTTGGTTTTGGGAGTAACTTGCGTTTTGGGAGGGACAACTGGACAGAGGGTTGCATTATGCCGTCACTTCTTGAGGTTGTTTGCCCTGAAGCTTGGTTGTGTGGACTGTTGGTCAGACCTGACAGAGTGGGTCCCTTATTCCATATTGAACCGGTCTGAGATTTTCAGAGTTTGTTGGTAGCATAGAGGTCCTGCTATTTTACGAGATCACTGGACCTGTGATGAGTGGGATATTTCCGTGTTTTGTTTAAAGAAAGTAGGATCTTTCTGTAAGGGCACCCCAGGGGGTCGAGCCTTTGGAAGGAGGGCAAGGACTGCAGGTTGATCTGGAATGTGTATGTTCCAATGATGGAGTCAAGATCTTTGTGTGGTTGTTGTGGGTATCTAAGGTGTTAATGATGCTGCAGAGAGCGAGTTTGTTCTCCGCATCTCATATCACATGTTAGGAGGAACCAGAGGATGTGGATTATATTTTCTTTTCATGTATACTTGTGTGAGAGGTTTGGACTTGAAGAAGGGTAAAGGTAGACAGGGTGGACACCAACACTGAGAACTTCTGGACATAGTCCAACACTTAGTTTCATTCCATTACAATTTTATTTTTGTTCAAATAATTTCTCTCTAAATATAGCATCGATTATTAGTTATTTATTATATAAGTTTTTTTGTATTTGTTATTTTGTTTTTATTTTTTATGCAATCGCATCCTATGTATATAAAGATGTTTATGGGTAGATGAAAAATCAGATTTGAATGACATAAAATTTAGAATTTCTCCTCCCTTCTTTCCCTCTTCACGCACTTCTTCACATTTCTCTACCAAAATCCCATTACACAGGTATGTTCTCCACTTCTTTCTCGCACCCTCCAAATATACTCTCCCACCCCAATCTGCATCAATGGGTATCAAAATATGACATCAAATTGTTCTCACGATTTGACGATCCTATGAAATACACACGAAAGATTAATGAAATAAGCAAAGATAGTACGCCCTAGTCTTATAATTGCAAGCGAAAGGATTTTTACAATGTATGTATGAAGTTACAACATCATTTTCGGAGATTACAAACTTATTGACACAGTTTTAAAAACACAGTAAATTTATTGCAAGATTTATAACTCCTGCACCTTTGATCTGCTACAAAACTGCCTCACTGGATTCAACCTACCACTCTCGATCTCAGATTGAACTCGTCGTTGTTCATTGTCCAAAGCATGCTTCCATTACCAATTTAACCCTTTAGCCAATTCTGCATTGATGACCAGTCATCATGAGCTAGTGGCACTCCTATTTTTTTCAGCCTAGTAGAGACCAACCTACACGTCATGGTGTTGCCAACATTGCTCAACCACCCTCGCCCAACGCCTCTAATACTCAAACATGATAAGCCCCCAATCCGTGGCCCCCGACCATCATACATTGTCCGGCTGTACATATGAAACTCCGCATGGAAGACGACAATCAACATCCACCAATGTCACACGAGGCACGCGTCAGCACCACCGATTAGGATTTAGGCGCGACTCGAGGTGAGTAGCATCACCCCATCAAATAGCTACACCACCATGAACCCATCCTCTTGTGGGCTTCCTTGCTCACCACCATATTTGTAGTCAGTGTTCTAGAAGCTGCATATGCGGAAACATATGCCCATGCAGCCATTGGACCGATCTGATTTCCTGAATCGGTTCATTATGCACCCTAGGCGCATATACGATTCGCATATGCCGCATATGCGCCTGAGTATGCATCTGATTTCCTGAAGCTGCTCGTCTACGTTGCTCTGCCTCCTATGTGGATCAACATCTCATTGGTTCTTCTCTTGGGTTCCCAATCCCTGTTGGGTGATAGTCATCACCTCTTGCATTAACTTATATCATTTATGTTTTTACGTACCTAATGGTACCTAATGTAGTACTTCAGTAACTTCTTGAATATACGCATGAAATTATACACATTGAAATGTAAATCGCAAACAAATGTTGAAACCATTGTCAATGGATATGTATCAAAACTTATATTTTAAGTAGATATTGAAATTATTATTTCTAGATATGTATACAATCCCATATTTAATATTACCATCAATAGCTTTTTAATGTATGCATTGAAGTAATATAATCACATATCTAATTCCATATCTAATATTACAATCAATAGTTGTTTGATATATACTTATTGAATATATGCATTGAAGTAAAGAAAAAGTTATGTACTTCAATAGTTACTGGAGTATTTCTTATAATTCAATAGTTGCAGGATATATATATCAATAGTTACTAGATATGTACAAAAGTAAAGAAATAGCTTTTGTGTTAAGTGTTCTTATAAGAAATATCGTTTATGCAACAATGCATCAATTGTAGTATTTTTTTATATTTATTGATTTTTAAATTAAAAATTAAGAAACCGCATATGCCCCCGCTACCGTTGAGTCAATATTGCGTGACCTATCCGAAAGCATACGCATACCGCTTCCGTAACCTTGTTTGGAGTCGCATGTTGCACTAATCACCTTCAAGTGGATCAAAGTTGTCACCACTGCATGGCTCGACGAGTGTGTTGCCATATGTAGAGCTACAACCATGTGATCGATCGTATTGTATGTTTCCTACTCATACAGTGGCGAGTAAAGAGCATCCATCCTCGACATAAGTTGAAGTGATCATGCGCATTTATAAAACCCTCACCTCTTCAAAAAAAGGTTGACTTACAGAAATTTTAAAAGAACTCGTTCATAACCTTTTTTTGTAAAAAAGTTAAACTTTGGAGACTTCAAGAAAGAATATGGCATTGGAATAAACCGTTAGAAGTTTAAATTATGTCCACCCAATAAAAAATATAAAATAAACGTCAAAAGGGGGGAATCCAATGGATTTTCCAAAGGTAATTAGATCTCATCTTGCTTCAATGGCCTTTAAGTGTTTATGAGATAAGATATAGGATGTCTCTACCCCCTATTTTATACAAGGCTCTTGTACTTTAGTGATTGAATATATGCATGTGTGCGCTCTTGTACAAGTTGGATAGTAATGAGGCTCCTAGCTTAAAGTATTGTATAGACAACTTCTTCATATTCTTTTTCATGTCAATCTGCTGGAGGAAAATGAACTTGAAATATCATTATTGAGACCCTAGGGCTCTCTTATATAGGAGAAAAGTCCTGGGTAAATAACATGGGATGTACATGAAAGAAAGAAAAATAAGAAATAAATATAAAGAAATATAAATATCTCAACACTCCCCCTCAAGCTGGAGCATATATGTCTATCATGCTCAGCATGGAACATCTCTAAAAAGGGCCTCTAGCAAGGGCCTTGGTGAAAATATCAGTTGTCTGATCTCCAGTAGAAACATGAGATGTAGATATGAAACCTTTCTGGATCATGTCACTGGTATAGTGGCAATCCACCTCTATATGATTGGTATGTTCATGAAATGCAATATTATTGACAATAAAGAGAAATGCTTGATTGTCACATAAAAGTTGCATGGGAAGAAAAACTTCAACAACAAGATCAGACAAAATCGATCTAAACCATATCATCTATGTGCTCCCATGAGCCATGGTCCTGTACTCAGATTTTACACCAGATTTAGCAACTATTGTCTACTTCTTGCTTTTCCATAACACGAGAGAGTTCCCAACAAAAATAGTAAAGCCAGAAGTAGACTTCATGTATCTAGGACATCCTGCATAGTCTGCATCTACACAAGCTATCACCTTAAGAGACGTACCTCTGTTGAATATAAGACAAGTACCAGGTGAAGTCTTCAAATATCTCAAAATCACATATATTGCATCCATATGAACCTTCCTGGGCTGCTCCATGAATTGACTCACCTTGCACACAGCAAAGAATATGTCTAACCTGGCGATGGTAGAATAATAGAGCTTTCCAACAAGCTCCTTGTATCTCCTCTTATCTACCTCCTCAGTGTCATCATCATATAATCTCATACTCAGATCCATAGGGATAGTAGTAGGCTCGTACCCTATCATACTTGTCTCTAAGAGAAGATCAGACACAAACTTCCTCTGGATCATCACAAGACCATGCTGGTTCCTGGCGAACTCTAATCAAAGGAAATATCGAAGATTGCCAAGGTCCTTGGTCACAAACTACTAACCTAGGAACTCCTTGGCAGCTTGAATGCACTGCTCCTCATTTCCCGTGACAATAATATAATCAACATAGACAAGGATCGCAACAGTACCTCTCTGTGTCGTCTGAACAAAAAGCGAGTGATCCGCAATGGACCGTGCAAATCCCTGATGCTTTATCAATTTTGAAAGCTTCTGGTACCATGCTCTCGGACAGTCAGACTCTGCTTCAGGATGTAAATCGCCTTGTGGAGCCTACATACCTTCTGAGACTCCCTCTCAACAGCAAACATTGGTGGTTGTTGCACATATACCTCCTCCTGAAGATCTCCATATAGAAACACATTCTTCACATCAAGTTGATAAAGAGGCCAGTCCCATGAAACCACAACTGATAGAAGAATGTGTAATGTCGAATGTCTGGCCACCGGAGAGAAAGTATCCTGGGTGAACCACGTGCTACAAGCCTTGCCTTGTAGCGATCCACACTGCCATCTGCCCACTACATCACTGTAAAGATCCATTTGCACCCCACAACAGAGGCACTCAGAGGAGCAGGAACAATACTACATGTACCACGAGACTGCAAAGCGACCATTTCCTCCTCCATGGCAAGTAGCCAACTATTGTCATGTATGGCCTCCTGATATGTTCGTGGGATAGTAATAGCTGGCAGTCCCATAACAAACCTCTTGTACTCCTCTGAAAGATGGTCCAAGGAAACATGCGCAGCAAGAGGATAAGTGGCACAGTTACGACGCGGCTTTCTCAAGGCAATAGGTACATCGAGGTCATCTGCCTCTCTGTTCTCTAGTATCAGCACCTCATGTATAGTATCATGTAGAACAAGTATACCATCAGTGCCATCAGTAGAAATAATGTGTTCATGACATACCTAAGGCGTGCTGGATGACGGGGAAGGTGCATGAGCAGAGGGGCGAATAGAGGCCATGCGAATGTAAAATCATGGTAGAAACAGTGTCAGGGTAGACGGAGGTGGAGGTGACTAAGACTCAATATGGAGAGTTGTTGGTGGAGATAACAGGGGTGGTGGAACAAAGACATCCTCACCAGAGTCAGCATTCGACAACCTGACACCTGTAGGAGAAAAATACATAATAGACACAAAAAATGTGACATCAGCACTCACATGATATTTTCTCCCTACAGGATAAAAACATCTATATCCTTTTTGGGTACGAGAATAACCAAGAAACACACATTTGACAGTTCTAGGAGAGAGCTTGTCACGACCAGACGTAATTGTGGACAAATGCCACTGACCCGAAGACCCTGGGAGTAAGGGAGAATATGTCCTTCTCGAGAAACGCAATCAAGAAAGGAACCTTTTCTCCAAAGATAGTAGAAGGCATGCGGTTCACCAAGTAACATGCAGTGAGAACTGCATCACCCCAGAACGAATGAGGAGCTCGACTCTGAATCAAAAGAGTCAGCATGATATCCAAAAGATGACGGTACTTGCGTTCATCAACACTATTCTGTCGTGAAGTGTAAGCGCAATAAGTCTGATGAACAATACCAAAAGATCTAAGAAAGTCAGACAACTGTAAAGTAGAAAACTCCAAGGCATTGTCAGTGCGAATAAACTTCACATTAACAGAAAAAATATTCTTAATTTCAACAAGAAATGATTTAATAACAGGACCAGCTTTAGACTTATTCTTTAACAAGAAAACCCAAGATACTCTAGAGAAATTATCAACAGCAATCATATAGAACCGATGTCCCTGATGATCGGGAACACAACTAGGACCCCAGATATCAAAATGAACCAACTCAAACAACTGACTATTGTGACGACTCTGACGACTCGAAAAGAACGATAATGCTTCCCAAGCTGACATGCCTCGCATTCTAAGGTAGTACGAGTAGAGATCTGAGGAAGAACATGACACAGCTTCTGCAGAGGAAGGTATCCAAAACGAAGATGCCACATAAAAGGAGAAACAAATCCAGACGGAATAGTAGATGCACCAGCACACGGAGGTTGGATCAATCTGTAAAGCCCTCTCTGTTCACGGCCACATCCAATCACTATGCCCGAGATGTCCTGAAATACAAGAGAAGGATCAAAAATGGCACAACAATGTAAATATTTTGTAATCTGACTAATAGACAAAAGATACATCTGAAATACCGGAGCATGTAAGACATTTTGCAGGGGAATCGATGGAGCTAGAATAATCTCACCCTGACCAACAATGGGTAGATGAACGACATTAGCAATCACCATTGATCTACCATGAGGGATAGATCTGTAAGAAGTAAACTGAGCATGATATCCACACATATGATGAGAAGCTCCGGAGTCCATGATCCAATCAGTCAAATCTGAACTGTTACAACTGGTAAGAGCATAAGTAATACCTGACGAACACGTAGAGGCTCTGACAGCAGCTGCAACATATGAAGATCTTGTTGCTGGGGCGGGTGGTGTAGTCATCATTCTCTCAATCTAGAGACAATATCATCAAACCCAGCATCATGAGAAGGAGCTGGAGTAGTCTCTGTTTGCTCAACTACACGGGAAAACACTGGATACCCATGCTTCAGATAACATGTCTCCTCCGAATGCCCTGGACGGTGGCAATGTGAGCATGAGCCACGCTGACATTCTCCTCCTTGACCACAGTGTCCACGTCCACGAAACTGTGAAGTACCCCTCTGCCACGAGAAGCAACCATCGCAGAGGGAGTTTGAGCCACGGTAGTAGTAGTGACTCTGCTCAGCCTCATGTAGATCTCCTCCATCGGAGGTATCGTCTCTAATGTAAGTAGTTGAGTACGTGCAACATCGTACTCCGAGTGTTACATCCGGAGACGATTGCACCCCAACCCGACTCAATTAGGGTCCGTTTGATTCAATAAACTTATCAATCAATAGTAAATAACCTAAATCGATCAATTGATCGTAAATCAAACGTCTTTCGGTCGCAATCAACCAAAAGTTGGATGCATCGTAATACGTGCCACGGAAAAGCTACGAAAATTGAAAACCGCAAAACAAACCGAGATCATCCAAAAATCCGATTCGACGAAATAAGACCAACGGAATCGATCGTTCGTCAATTGGAGATCATTTGATATTTTTAAGTCATGAAATTTAGTCACCAACCAAAACCGTATCTCAAGAATTTCGGGAACTCAAACCCAATCAAAGTATATGAATATTATACTCATAGTGATCGTCGTTCAGAGACAGTTAAAACGAGATATTATACGCCTAAATTGGAAATTCGAGGTGTGAGTATGGGAGACTTTTGTATCTCAAATTAAAGAAGTAAAAAATATATAATATAATTATGACATCACCAAGCTGACATCAGCTTAGTTGGATGTCATGGCTGATGTCATTCTTTAAAAGAACATGTGGCTTCCATCTTTTTCCAACAAAAGGGGCCTCCCTTTCCCTTTTCATTCCCCCAATTCTCAATTTTAACTCCGGCCGTGGGAAGCAACCCCCCCCCCTTTTTCCCTTTTTCTCCCCCTTCTTTCTTCCAAAAATCCCCAATCGTTCAAGCTCCAGTGGTTGTCCAGCAACTGCTGGACCTCCTATTCCAGCATATCAAGAGGAGTTTGGAACCCCTAGAATTGCTATCTCCCCAGACTGTGGCTCCTCATTGTTCAGCCACTGCATGCAAAAAAACTAATCTCCAAATTGAACAGATCAAAGGTACAATCCATTCCTCTTCTTGTTGTCATGCATGATGTTCTAACCGTTCTTGATCCCCTAATTAACGCCCTTCTTGAGCAGATATGATGAGAAAATGGGGGTTATTTTCTGAAATTTATGTAATCTGTTGTTTAAAAAAAATAATTTTTTTGATTTGAACGAAATTTCTGTAATCTACTGTAAATTTCCGGTATTTTTTTAACAAAAAATTTATTGTTGGAAATGTTCTGCTGCTCTGTAAATTGCCAATAAACTTTGAAAAAAATAATACAATTTTATTGAATAAAGCTATGAATTTTTTTAGTAACAAAAGTTTAATGGAATCATGTTAATACATGAACGAGTATATGCACATTTTAGGATATAGGAAATGTTGGTGCAATAAACCATGTATGTATAACCTGAATACAAGTGCTTTAAAGGTAAAAGCTCAGTTAAATTCATGTTAGATATTTAGTGTGAACTTATGTTTATTTAAGTAGATTTGGAATATTTTTTTAAATCTAATTTATATGTAAATGCATTGTACTTTTATGATAAATTTGAAAGAACCTTTTTACAACATGGTTAATTACTGTAACTAACAGAATTATATATGCTAAACAGAAGCATTTATATTGATTTTGTGGGCCATCATAAATACTTCAACATCATCTATATTATACGAATTTGGTATAGAACATTATTGAAGATAATTAAATATCCATTCTTTTATCAAGAGGGATTTTGATTTGAATGATTAAACTAATTAGTTTAGTGATTGTTATAGTGTTAAACCCTAGGTATGTACTAATAGAACATGATGGGAGATTGATGCATTATATTATATGATTGGTTGAGATATTTGACAATAGATATAGTAGCAGATTGGCAAATTGATGGAACTACTTTGAACTAAGATATTCAAGGATGCGTTATATAGGAACTTAAGGGTATCACATGGTTGATTTCAAATATGGTTTGGGGATTTGATTTTGACGAAATAACAAATAGAATTTTGAAAATTTTTAACACTACTCATCTCGTCACCGGCAAAATACATGTTCACAGTTATTTATATCAAAAAGGGAATTTGTTAACTTGCCTGATGAACAGTATATGACATCTTGCACGAACCTATACATGCACAAGGATCTTCTTGAATTAGATAACTTGTATTTCCTAAGCAAGGATCACTCAAACAATATAAAATAATGGGATTGAGATTGCAATCAAATGTACCCATATGGTTAAGAATCAGTAATGGTAGTAAATTGTACCGGTCATAGTGACCTTTACACTTGACCGTGCGAGGACGCGGTGACCCTCAACTGGACGGGAGATAGGAAGTCCAGTTAGGGCAGTGGTCGCCAAGTGCTTGGGTATAAGATCCCAGTCCTTTTTAGGGTTTTTACGTGAGCTCGCAGTGTTTTTACGCCTTGTTGGGATCCTGACTTTCGACCAGGTCCGTTAAACCTCTGTTTTAGGGTACCTAGTCTGAGGGGCCCTCGGTTTTAGTTTTCTTACGAGCTCATTTGCTCGTATCGGTCAGGTTGGTTTCTAGAGTGACTTTCCTGGAGAGTCTCTCTCACTCATCTCACTGGAGTAGTTTTGGAGTAGACATCCCTCTACTGGACCGCACTTCCACTTAGAGGGCGAGACGGAAGGGTCTCTTAAGAGACTTCCTCACCGCTTAAATTTTGATTACCATTCCGACAATAGGCTTGGCAACGGCTACATCTGAGATCAATTACAGTTGAGTTGGCTAAAAGATGAGATCAATTACAATTGAGTTGATGAGAGTTAAGATCAGTTACAATTGAGTTGACTGTAGTTAAGATTGGTACGAAATCATCATTTATCATCAATCACGATAATTCATCGGATCTTGAAACTACTATCACAAGTGATAAGACTACTAATTGATAAAATAAGCTAGTGGACGTGTTGGAAACTTAGTTAAGATGCATCACACCCACCACATGACAACAGAGGCACCCCAACCCTAAAGTATTCTTCACGCCTTAGAGTCATAGTGTGAGGTCACCCTCAAACCAAGACCACAGACTATCCACTAAACTTAGGGCCTGTTTGGTTGCGGGGTTGGACTGGGTTGGGTTGGGGTACACCGGTGTACCCCTCCTTCCAACCCTCTCAATCCTCCTCACAGTTTACTATTCACAGGGGTACAGTTTACTATTCACAAGGGTATCCCAACCCAGTCCAACCCAGCAACCAAACATGCCCTTAAGGAACTAGACAGAATTAAGAATCAGATCAGAAACACATCATCCTCAAAATCAAGATCCATCAACCTGATCTCTAAACGATAAAAGATAAAAACTTACAGATGGATCATTAACTAATATATACAAACAAAGCAGCTTGAAAACCATTTACCACGCAAATAGCTGTAAATTTTAAATATAATTGCCTTTCTACTTGTTTTCTTTTGGACACATTAAGTTTTTGTTATTATATAATATGTTAGAATGTACATAACAACCGTTGACGTCCTTATGTTCCTTGCATGCTTGGCAAGCAAATCGCATGCGTCTCAGTAGCTGATTAATGATACCAAACATCTACTGTTATATCAGACAGTACAATTGTTACAGTTTTTGGTTCAGTTTCTGTATAGTACTTTCATTTCTCTTTTGTACAATTTGGGATACACTTTCAGCTTGTTTTGCTACATACAACAACAACAAAGCCTTTTCCCACAATTAAGTAGGGTCGGCTACATGGATTCTTCGCCTCCATTCAGATCTGTCTTGGGTCAATCTCGGACTTATATCCAAAAAACTAAGATCCCTTCGTATAGTCTCTTTCCAACACTTCTTGGGCCGTCCTCGCCCTCTCTTAGCCGGCTCAACATCCCAACACTCGCAGCTCCTAACCGGTGCATCAATTGACCTTCTTTGCAAATGACCAAACCATCTTAAGCAGTTTTCTCGCATCTTATCCTCGATCGGAGCTACACCAACTTTCTTTCGGATTGCATCATTCCGAATCCGATCTTTACGTGTATGTCCACACATCCATCTTAGCATTTTCATTTCTGCTACAGCCATTCTCTACACATGTCTATGGTTCACAGGCCAACATTCAGAACCATAAAGCATAGCAGGTCTCACGGCAGCTTTGTAAAACTTTCCTTTAATTTTTAAAGGAATTTTCTTATCACAGAGAACAGCGGAGGCTCCTCTCCACTTTAGCCAGCCTGCATTTATTCTATTAGTAACATCTCCATCAATTTCTCCATCATGTTGCAAAATAGATCCCAGATATCTAAAAGAATCTCTCTTCTGAATGTTATCGTCACCAATCTTCACCTCGATTCCTTCACCATTGCTTCCATCAAAGGTGCATTCCATATATTCCGTCTTAGCCCTACTTATACGAAAACCTTTAGTCTCCAATGCATGTCTCCAAACCTCAAGCTTCTCATTTACTCCATCTCTAGTCTCGTCAATCAACACAATATCATCAGCAAATAACATACACCAAGGTAACTCATCTTGAATGTGACTTGTCAACTCGTCCATAATCAAAGTAAAAAGAAATGGACTCAAAGCTGAACCTTGATGTAAACCAATGTTGATATCAAAATAGTCAGTCTTCCCCGTCGGGGTCCTTACACAAGATAAAGCCCTATCATACATATCCTTTATGAGATTAATGTATAGGACAGGTACTTGTCTCTTCTCTAAAACTCTCCACAGTGTCTCTCGTGGGACGGAATCATAAGCCTTCTCCAAATCAATAAAGATCATATGGAGATTCTTCCTTTTAGCTCTATAAATCTCCATTGTTCTCCTCAGCAAATGGATGGCTTCAATAGTTGAGCGACCTGGCATGAATCCGAATTGGTTTTCTTTTACTTGGGAAACTTGCCTTAACCTTCTTTCGATCACACGTTCCCAAATTTTCATAGTGTGACTCATCAGCTTGATACCTCTGTAATTTCAACAATTTTGAATGTCTTCTTTGTTCTTATAAAGAGGCACCACGATACTCCTCCTCCAATCTTCAGGCATTTTCTTGCTTCGCCAAATAACATTGAATAGATTCGTAAGCCAAGTCAAACCACGCTCACCTAAAACTTTCCATACTTCTACAGGGATGTCATCCGGTCCAACACCTTTCCCATGTCTCATAACCTTCAAAGCCTCCTCTACTTCTTTTCTTTGTATTCGTCTATAGCATGCACGATTCAAGTAACTTTCACTACTAGCTAGATCACCCAAAGTGATCTCTCTATTTCCTTCTCCAATGAAAAGTTTATGGAAGTACTGCTCCCATCTAGTCTCTATATTCTTTTGAGTAACAAGCACGTGACCTTCCTCGTCCTTAATACATCTCACTTGAGAAAGGTCTTTGGTCCTTCTTTCTCTTGCTTTGGCCAACCTGAATATATCCTTCTGGCCCTCCTTAGAGTTGAGATTTTTATACAAAACCTCATAAGCTTTTGACTTAGCTTCACTTACAGCCTTATTTGCTTCCTTCTTCGCTATTTTATAGTCTGTGACAGATTCCTCTGTTCAATCCTTAGACATAGCTTTAAAGCAAGCTCTTTTAATTTTTAGCTTTTCTTGCACCCCTTCACTCCACCACCAAGCCTCCTTTTGACCCGGAGCTCCTCCTTTTGACTCGCCTAGCATCTCTTTGGCTACCTTTCGGATACAAGATGCTACTTCCTCCCACATCTCGTTTGCACTACCGCTACAATTCCAAGATAAGTCTTCTAAAACCTTCTCCCTGAAGCGTGATTGCTTCAGCGGAAGATTCCACCACCTAGTTCTAGTGATCTTAGGAACCTTCCTTTTCTTTACTAGCCCTTTTATTTGTAAATCCAAGACTAACAAGCGATGTTGGGTTGTCAAACTCTCTCCAGGGATTACTTTGCAATCTTTGCAACACAATCGATCTCTTCTCCTCAACGCAAAGTAATCTATCTGTGTTCTAGTTGAGCCACTCTTATAAGTAATAAAATGCTCCTCCCTCTTCTTAAAAAGAGTGTTTGCTATGAAAAGATCATATGCAGTTACAAAATCCAGAATGACTTTTCCCTCTTCGTTTCTATCCCCAAAACCATGTCCTCCATGCACACTTGCATATCCTGAAACATCTTTTCCCACATGTCCATTAAGATCTCCACCTATGCAAACCATCTCTCTTTGTGGGATTCCTTGTAAAATCTTATCCAGATCCTCCCAAAAAGCTTGTTTAGTCCTTTCATCTAAACCAATTTGCGGTGCATAAACTAAGATGATAATTCAGAATTTCTTCTTCAAGCACCAACTTTAGCAAAATAATCCGATCCCCAAATCTTTGCACCTCTTGTTGGTCTTGTGGTTGCTACATGTTATAGGAAAATAATGAAATGCAAATTGGCGGCACTTCTTGTTGGTCTTGTGGTTGTTTACATGAATTGTGAATGTCATTGCAAAATGCAAAAAAAAATCCCCTCAATTTCATGTTTCTAATGTGACCATTATTGAATGTTATATTGCGAATGCCGTGTAAACAGGTCCCCGGATCCGAGGGCGTTTCAGTTTGGTATCAGAGTCA
Organism: Ottelia alismoides; assembly: GCA_037367405.1. Classification (NCBI taxonomy): domain Eukaryota; kingdom Viridiplantae; phylum Streptophyta; class Magnoliopsida; order Alismatales; family Hydrocharitaceae; genus Ottelia; species Ottelia alismoides. The sequence continues at coordinate 355,370 of JAZKJV010005215.1, read as the reverse complement.
TGGTCCCTTGCTACACATTCACAATATTACAATTCCGATCGCATGAAGTTCTCGAATAGTGACAGTTTTCTGACTTGTCGGGAATCCGAAAGGGAAATATGACATTCAATTTCAATAACCACAGATGTCACCAATTGCATTTAATTTTCATATAATATCCCAAGAAGAGGAAAACATGATTAGTAATGTCAGCAAACATCAACCGTCATGATTAATGATTTTGGTTCTCGTACAGAACCATGATGGCTAGAGTTGATCAGGAGATGGCAGATCGCTTGGAGTGGATCATAACCGCCAGTGTTCACGAAATCGGTTTGAGCGCTCGCATATGCGGCCGCATATGCCTGAGCGGATACCCTAGCGCGTCGCATACATGAAGCCCCTCAGTAAGCGCCCTTTGCGCTTATGCGGTCCGTATATGCGGACTGTGCGGCCGCATATGCGGACCGTGCGCCGCTTCCTGTTTTCGGAGCTTAATGGAGTTGTCGGATCTGGATCTACGAAAAAAGGCACCCGACACCCCGAATCACTGAGAAACCCAAAACCCCGATTAGGGCTTCCATATCCAGAATACCAATTCGTCGATTAGGGCTTCCACCTCCCGACTTCTGAATCATCAGAGTTTTTTTATTCTATACTTTCATTGGTATGCCTTGATGTGTGCTAATTCTCCTATTGAAGTATTGACATTTGATTGATAAATATTATTTTGACCTCTATATAAAAGTCATCTTTCTTAGATCTTGTGTTGGACTACAATTATATATAAATTTAGTTTATTAGTAGTTAATTTTGTATATATTTATTTATTTATAAATAAAAATTAGGAAATCGCGTATAACCGCATATGCCCCACATATGCCCCCGCATACCGCTTAATCGCTATTTAGTGACCCATCCGAACGCATATGCATACCGCTTTCCTGAATCTTGATAACCCCACTCACGAACCTTCAGCAACAGTAGGTTGCCATGCGAGGTCAGCAGGACCAGATCCTAATTCAGCAGACAGAGATCGCTGACAGGCAGACAGACAAGGAGATGAGGTTTGAGGAGCTTTCTTATTCCACTTACCATCCATCTCAGGATGGAACACGACATGAGCAGCCGTAGTCTGTATAGATTTAACAACCTCATTTTGATGATCCACATGAGGAGATGCCAGCATATGGAGCCGAGGATGGAGATTACGACAGGGAGCAGGACCCTGCACTTTTTGCAGATGAGGACACACATGAGTACTCTGTTATCCACATGCATCAGTCGGTTTTCACATCCTATCAGCAAGCCAATGTGCCCATGTTCGAGGGCACCGGGACGTCAGACGAGGCTAAGTAGTGGCTGAAGGAGGTTGTGAAGGTACTTCGGATGATACGTGCATCACGAGACTCGTGGTTATCTTTCATGGAGTATTCATTGGCAGAGTCACAGAGAGATGGTGGGAGGCGACAGTTTCAGAGTTGGGGCGCAAGTCCACATGGGATAATTTTGAGACTGTATTCAGATCCCACTTCTTCTCTAGGAAGTGGAAGGAGTCCCAGCGTCGATTGTTTGCCGAGCTACGACAGGGACGGATGACAGCTAAAGAGTACTTTGTCCGATACACCGAGCTGTCATGACATGCATCATCAGTTGTTGCATTTCCAGATATGAATCTGGAGAAGTTCATCAAAGGGATGCAGGAGGAAGTGCAGGAGAAACTAGCAGGACTGTGTATCACTTCCATCTCCGAGGCTACTGATGTAGCGGAGAAGTTTGAGGACATCAGAGAAAGAAATTTCGAGAGCTCGTCTAGGGCAACACCTAGGCCACAACGATCATTTAAATCGATACGTCGACCATTCCAACAGCAGAGGTCAGTCAGGCGGTTTCGTCCTACAGGTTCGACATTTTTCAGGCGGTGCTCACTCATCTTCAGCGACTACCTTGGGAGGAGCACTTGCCAGACGTGGCACCAGTTCAACACGACCATCTAGGTCACAGCGAGCAGACATACCCCCGACAGGACTAACTCAGAGCACAGGCACGACTACCACGCCTACCCTATTTGTGAGATGCTACTTATGCAATGAGTGGGGGCATTATCGATCTCAGAGCCTACAAGCTTCTGGTGAGCCTTGATTACAGCCACAGGCACAACGTACTGGGAGTTTCTGTGGCAGGAACTCCAACTTCAGGAGGTCGATGAAACAGACACAGAGCGTGGCGGGTTCGAGTACTGCACTCAATAGGCAGGGACAGTTACATGTGGTGATCGAGGAGCAGGCACGATCGACAGCTATTATGGTGAAAGGTATGGACTCGGTCTTGGCCGACCTTTCCATGTTTTATTTGATTCTGGAGCGACACATTCTTTCATTGCGTCGAGATTACTAGCTTCATTAGGTAGAGTTGCAGAGACTTTATATCCTCCATACCGCATCCGTGAGCCAGGTGATCAGTTATTCACCATTTCCCTGATAGCTAGAGATTTGCCAGTATTGATTGTTGGTCATGAGATAATTGTAGATTGTCTCTTACTTCAGCTTGATGAGTTTGACTTGATTTTAGGCATGGATTGGTTAACAGTTCATCATGCTCTTGTTGATTGCTTAAAGAAGACAGTTGTCTTCAGTTTTCCAGACTTTGCCTGAGTTCACCTTTAAAGATACATTACATGACTCCAAAATGGAGTGCATTACAATGTTGCGAGCACAGACTTGTTGACCAGGGATGCGATTATATATAGCATTTGTCCGAAAGACATCTGATCATGAGCCGATGACACAGGATATCAGAATAGTATCAGACTATCCAGATGTATTTCCTGATGAGTTACCAAGGTTACCTCCTGAGGGAGAGATCGAGTTCGAGATCACATTGCTACCAGATACACAACCGATATCGATGGCTCTGTATTGCATGGCACCAGCTGAGTTGAAAGAGTTAAAGGTGTTGTTGCAAGAATTATTTGACTTAGGTTTCGTGAGGCCGAGCACTTTACCATGGGGTGCTCCAGTTCTTTTTGTTAGGAAGAAAGATGGATCGATGAGATTGTGTATTGATTATCGACAACTGAACAAAAGAACGGTGAAGAACCGTTATCCTTTGCCGCGTATCAACGATTTATTTGATCAGCTTCAGGGATCTTCGGTATTCTCGAAGACCGATCTTCGATCTGACTACAATCAGTTGAGGATTCGAGGGTCAGATATTCCAAAGATAGCTTTCAGAACTCGATATGGGCACTATGAGTTTGTGGTGATGCCATTTGGGCTCACCAATGCCCCTGCAACATTTACGGATATGATGAACAGTATCTTATGTCCATACTTGGACAAATTTGTGGTGGCGTTCATTGATGATGTGATGATATATTCACGGAATGAATGGGATCATGTGAATTATCTGAAGATTGTCCTGGACACATTGCGAGAGCACAAGCTGTATGCCAAGCTGAGCAAGTGCGAGTTCTGGTTATCCCAGATCTCATTTCTTGGGCATGTCATTTCTGGAACAGGTATCACAGTTAATCCTGCGAAGATTGAAGTAGTCATGTCTTAGGAGCAGCCCAAGACAATCACTCATATTCGGAGTTTCCTTGGATTAGGGGCTATTACATACGCTTTGTCAGCGGATTTTCACGAGGTGTTCTTCCCTTAACACGATTGACACAGAAGGGGGTTCCTTTTATTTGGGAGGATTCATGTGAGTAGGCCTTCAGGACTTTAAAGGAGAGATTAACTACTGCACCCATTCTTGCTCTTCTTTCAGACACTCAGGATTACGCAGTTTATACAAACGCTTCAGGAGAAGGTCTATAAGCAATGTTGATGCAGAGAGGTCACGTAATTGCTTACGCATCACGTCAGTTGAGGCCGCATGAGCGGAATTACATGACTTGGAGTTGGCGGCAGTTGTCTTCGCCTTGAAGATCTGGCGCCACTATCTATATGGGATGGGGTGAATTTCGAGATTTTCACATATCACAAGAGCCTGAAGTACATCTTTGATCAGAAGGAGATGAACATGAGACAGCGCAGGTAGCTTGAGCTACTGAAGGATTACGATTGCACGATCTTGTACCATCCCAGTACGAGAAACGTGGTAGCAGATGCGCTTAGCGGGAGAGCTCATGCAGAGGGTATAGTGAACTGGCTATAGCCGCTATACATGAGATATGCTCGCAGCTTTAACTGATTGGCATCCTCATGAGAGTGCATCCATATCTACTGTCGTGTCTCCACGATTCAACAGTCTTTGGGATCGCTCGTTGAAGGCCAGAAGATAGATCTGTGAATTCAAGACAGATACATGTGTGCTATCGAGGATGAATTTGATGATTTTGTGGTTACATAGTCTATTTTGTGGAAAGCTGATCGGGTCGTTGTGCCCAATGACGATCAGTTACGCAGAGACATTCTTGATGAAGCACATAGTTCACGATTATCTTACATCCTAGCAGCATGAAGATGTATCGTGATTTGCGCCGACATTTCTAGTGGGATCGGATGAAGTGTGATATAGCACATCATATTAGCAGATGTATGACATGCCATATGGTCAAGGCGGAGCACAGGAGACCACCAGGATTACTCAGTCTCTCCCCATTCCCGAGTGGAAATGGGAGAGTATCTCTATGGTTTGTCACATATTTGCCGAAGATACCAAGTGGCCATGATTCTATTTGGATCATTGTTGACAGGTTGACTAAGTCAGCTCATTGCAATACCTGCCAGCATGATCTACACTCCATCCAGATTGGCCAAGCTATATGTATCAGGCTACACGGTATACCACTCAAGGTGGTGTCTAATAGAGACTCGAGGTTTACATCACGCTATTGGCATCAGTTCATGTCAACACTACAGACAGAGCTGAAGATAAGTTCCGCATATCATCTGTAGACTGAAGGTCAGAATGAGCGCAACATACAGACGCTTGAGGACATGTTGCGCGCATGCATTCTTGAGTGGAAAGGGTCCTGTAATGACCACATGTCGTTGGTGGAATTCACATACAACAACAATCATCATTCCAGTATCGACATGGCACCATTCGAAGCCCTATACTGGCAGAGATGTCTCACACCTCTCAGTTGGCGTGAGATAGGTATTCATGCTCTTTACTCCGTAGATCTCTTGGAGGAGACTGCGAGGATTGTTGATCTTGTGAGACGGAATCTTCTGACGGCACAGAGCTGCCAGAAGAGCTATACAGATTGTCGGAGAAGAGATTTGGAGTTTCAGGTAATACGGACGTCTTCTCTTAAACCCATTTAAATACAATTCATGGATATTCAACTTAACCTCTCAGACTAACAAAAAGCTCTTGTAAATACAGGTAATGATTGAATATTATTGCGAGTATCTCCCATGAAGGGAATACAGAGATTCGGTGTTCGTAACAAGCTGGCGTCACGATATGTTGGATTGTTCGAGGTTCTTGCTAGAGTGGGGAAGATGGCCTATCGAGTAGCCCTTCCTCCACACCCTTCTGCTATACATGATGTTTTTCACGTATCCAACATGAGGAAGTATGTGCACGATCCTCGGCACGTCATCAGTTACGAGCAATGTTTTGAAAACATGACTGAACCGGCCGGTTTGATCGGTCCGACCAGTGAACCGGGCCTGGACCGGTCCAGTTAACCGGTTTATGCTGGTTCAGTTTGATTAATCAAATTTTATTTAACCCGCCTGGTTCAACCTATTTTTTTGACCCGATTTAACCAAGTTCAACCGAAGTTGAACTGCATTTAGTTTCTAAATAATTTAAAATTATTGCTGGTAATGGGAGTTGAACCCATGACCTCTAGTTACCTATTTCAAACTTCTAATCAACTACACTAACACAATTTTTTGCATGTATTGGGTTTAAAATATAATTAAACTACTATTATGTTATAGAGCAACTAGTCCAAGTAATATATATATGATATGTATGATATTTGATGGTGTATACGAAAATTATTTTATGTATAGTATGAAATATATAGATTATCTGTGTATTTTACTTATATTTCAAGTATATTTAAGTATATATTATATATAATTTATTTCATTTGGGTTAGATTAGCCGGTTCAACCACTTTTTTTCATTGGTCCAGTTTAATCCGGTTTTAGATAACGATGACGTCATCATCCGGTTGAACCGGTTTGATTACATGGTTTAACCCGATCCAACCATTTCGATAAGGTTTTCGGTTCGGTGTCCGGTTCGATTTCAAAAACATTGGTTACGAGAACCTTGACGTGGAGTCTGATTTGACATATGAGGAGAGGCCAGTGCAGATACTAAACAGTGCTGCGAAGAAGCTTCGCAGCAAAGAGATTCCCTTGATCAAGGTGTCGTGGCACCGACATGGAGTGGAAGAGGCAACATGGGAAAGCCGAAGCAAACAAGCGAGCACGATACCTGTAGCTCTTTTCAGGTAGTCATCAAAACATGCCTACTTAATGATATACATGTTAAAAGAATATGACTTGTTTTCCCTTTGAAGTTTTTATGGGCTCAAAACCCTTTGAGGTTTTTATGACCAGATGAAATCCAAACAAGTCAAATAGTGACCTTGACCCAAGTCTCGAGGACGAGAGTCGAGACTCCCTTTGAGGTTTTTTTATATTTGTAACATCCGGATCCGATTAAACCCGAACCGACTCGATTAGGGTCTGTTTGATTCAACAAACTTATCAATCAATAGTAAATAACCTAAATCGAAAAATTGATCGTAAATCAAAAGTTGTTCGGTCGCAACGACAAAAAGCTGGGCGCATCGTAATGCATATCACGGAAAAGGCGTGAAGCAAATTGGAAATCACAAAACAAACCAAGACCATCCAAAAATCCGATTTGACGAAATAAGATTGACGGAATTAACCGTTCGTCAATCGTAGATCATTTGATATTTTTATATCACAAAATTTAGTCATCAACAAAAATAGTATCTCGAGAATTTTGAGAATTCAAACCCAATAAAAAATATATGAATATTATACTCATAGTGATCGTCGTTCAGAGACGGTCAAAACGAGATATTATACGCCTAAATCGGAGGCTCGATGTGTAAGTACTAAAAATATTTTTGTATCGCAAATTAAAGAAGTATATATATATATAATATAATTATGACATCAACCAGCTGACATCAGCTTGTTAATGTCATTCAAAAGGAGATGTGGCTTCCATCTTTTTCCAACAAAATGGGCTTCCCTTTCCCTTTTCATTCCCCCAATTCTCAATTTTAACTCCAACCATGGGAAGCACCCACCCCTTTCCCATTTTCCTCCCCTTTTCTTTGCTCCAAAAATCCCCAATCGTTCAAGCTCCGATGGCTGTCCAGCAACTGATGGACCTCCTATTCCAGCATATCAAGAGGAGTTTGAAGCCAAGAGGAGTTTGGAGCCCCTGGAGCTGCTATCTCCCCAGGATGTTGCTCTTCACCGTTCAGCCACTGCATGCAAAAATAATAATCGCCAAATTGGAGAGATCAAAGGTACAATCCATTCCTCTCTTCTTTGCTGCCATACATGGTGTTCTAATCATTATTGATCCCCTAATTAATGCCTTTCTTGAGCAGATATGATGAGAAAAATGGAGGTTTGAATATAATTTTCTGAAATTTCTGTAATTTGTTGTTTAAAAAATAAAAAAATGATTTGAACAAAATCTCTATAATCTGCTGCTCTGTAAATTTCCAGTAATTTTTTTAAACAAAAAAATTATTGAAAAAAAATGCTATCATATTGAAATGCTATGTAAATTGTCAGTACACTTTTAAAAAATAATACTATTTTATTGAATAAAGCTGCTATTTGATTTTTTTAGTAAGCAAAAGTTTACTTGAATCATGGTAATACATGAACGAGTATATGCACATTTTAGGATATAGCAAATGTTGGTGCAATAAATCATATATATATAACATGAATACAACAAGAGCTTTAAAGGTAAAAGCAAAGTTAAATTCACGTTAGATATTTGGTGTGAACTTATGTTTAATTTAAGTAAATCTGGAATATTTAAAAAAAATCTAATTTATTAACATGGATAAAACCTGAAACTAACAGAATTATCTAAACTAAACAGAAGCATTTATATTGATTTTGTGGGTCATCATAAGTACTTCAACATCATCTACATTATAAGAATTTAGTATAGAACATTATTGAAGATAATTGAATATCCATTCTCTTATCAAGAGTGATTTTGGTTTGAATTACTAAACCTAATTAGTTTAGTGATTGTTATAGTGTCAAACCCTAGACATCATAAGCAAGGTTCGAAATCTTGATTTCGATCTCGTTTCGGTCCCCTCCAAAACCGAAATTTCGGTGAAATTTCGGGAAATTTCGACCGTTTCGGTGGAAATGTTGAAAATGACTCAAAAAAGCCATTTTTCGATGATTTTTTGGAAATTAAGATCTTATGAGTTATTACAAGTACAACAATAAATAGCTTACAAATACACACTTATATCACACATATTGCTTATATATGCCCCTTAGATCGCACATATCGGTCATATCAGTCATATCGGTCATATCGGTCATATCGGTCAAATCGATGTTAATGTTGATTCTTGACTGATATGTACTAGAAATTAATTTCATCCAATCCAAGATCTTAAAACAACATCTTACAAATGCACATTTATATCACACACATCTCTCATCCATGCGCCTTATATCACACCATATCGGTCATATCAGACATATTGTTGAGCAGTCGGATAGATACTGGAAATGGAAATCAAAATAACTAAGTTAACAACACTTAGAAGACATCTTTTGTTCATAAAAATAGAAAAGAATTTTTTATTTAAAAATGTAGATAATGAGTAATTAAACAATGTTTTGTTCATAGAAATAACTGTCACAGACAAAGTTCGAATGAATTACAGAATTAATTACATACTTACAATAAAGATGAATCTATTTACGAAGATAAATGACAAACAAATGAAAGGAACAAGCTATATCAAATATATAGAAGCTATAGAGTTTTTTCATCTCTACTGCTTAAACCCAAAGGGGAAGAAGCTCCCCAAGTTGAATAATCGATGTATGTACCATCTTGTCTGAACATACCATGTATCCATGAATTTCAGCCGAAATGGGTCGAAATGGATCGAAATGTCGAAATATCACCGAAATTTCGGTCGAAATCCAGGAAATTTTGTACTGAGATCCATGAATTTCAATCGAAATGGGTCGAAATGGATTGAAATGTCGAAATATCACCGAAATTTCGGTCGAAATCCGGGGAATCGATATATATAGGAGTTTCGATACCCATGACCTCTCGAAACCGAAATTTCGGCGAAATTTCGCCGAAATTTTCGCGAAATTTCATTCCATGATTCATAAGAACTTGATAATCTAACTTCTAATGATTTTCAAGTATTGCATATTGTTATATTGGAATTGTATGAATCAGAACATATAGGTTTAAATTAATATGTACTAATAGAACATGATGGGAGATTGATGCATTATATTATATGGTTGGTTGAGATATTTTACAATAGACTTGGTAGCAGATTGGCAAATTGATGGAACTACTTTGAACTAAGATATTCAAGGATGTATTATATAGGGACTTAAGGGTATCACACGTTTGATTTCATATATGGTTTGGGGATTTGATTTTGACGAAGCAACAAATAGAATTTTGGAAAATTTTAACTATACTCATCTCGTCAACCGGCAAATACATGTCCATAGTTATTTATATCGAATAGGGATTTTGTTAACTTGCAAGTTGCAAGATAAACAATATATGCCATCTTGTACGAACCTATGCATGCGCAAGGATCTTCTTGAATTAGATAACTTGTATTACTCAAGCAAGGATCACTCAAATCTGCAAGGCTAACAAGATAAAATAATCGGATTGTGATTGCAATCAAATGTATCCATATGGTTAAGAATCGGTAATGGTAGTAAATTGTGTCGGTCATAGTGACCTTTACACTTGACCGTGCGAGGACGCGGTGACCCTCAACTGGGTGGGAGATAGGAAGTCCTGTTAGGGCAGTGGTTGCCAAGTGCGCGGGTCTAGGATCCCAGTCCTTTTTACGATTATTACGTGAGCTCGCAGTGTTTTATGCCTCGTTGTGATCCCGACTTTCGACCAGGCCCGTCGACCCTCTATTTTAGGGCACCTAGTCTGGAGGGCCCTCAGTTTTAGTTTTTTACAAGCTCGTTTGCTCGTACCGATTTCTAGAGTTACTTTTCCGGAGAGTCACTCTCACCCGTCTCAGTGGCGTAGTTTTGGAGTAGACATATCCCTCTACTGGACCGCACTCCCACTTAGAGGGCAAGATAGAAGGAGCTCTTAGGAAGCTTCCTCACTGCTTGAGTTTTGGTTATCGTTCCGCCAATAGGCTTGGCGATGGCTACATCTGAGATCAATTACATTTGAGTTGGCTAAAAGATGAGATCGATTACAATTAAGTTGATGACAATTAAGATCAGTTACAATTGAGTTGACTACAGTTAAGATTCGTACGGAATCATCATTTATCATCAATCATCGACAATTCATCGGATCTTGAAACTACTATCACAAGTGATAAGAACTACTACTACGAGTGATAAAATAAGTTAGTGGATATGTTGGGAACTTAGTTGAGATGCATCACGCTCCACCGCATACCTACGGAGGCGCCACAAGCCTAAGGTATTTTTCACGCCTTAAAGTCATAGTGTGAAGTCACCCTCAGACCAAGACCACAGACTATCCACTAGACTTAAGTAACTAGACAGAATTAAGAATCAGATCAGAAACACATCATCCTCAATATTAAGATCCATCAACCTGATCTCTAAATGATAAAAGATAATAACATACAGATATATCATTAACTAATATATATATATATGTAAATATGTAAAATATTGGGGTGATGGTGAACATGGGGGTTTACAAACAAAGCAGCTTGAAAACCATTTACCACGTAAGTAGCTGTAAATTTTAAATATCATTGCCTTTCAGCTTGCTTTCTTTTGGACACATTAAATTATTGTTATTATATAATATGCTGGAATGTACACAATAACCATTGACGTCCTTTTGTTCCTTGCATGCTTGGCAGGCAAATCGCCTGCGTCTCAATAGCTGATTGATGATACCAAGCATCCGCTGCTATAACAGACGATACAATTGTTATAGTTTTTGGTTCAGTTTCTGTATAGTACTTTCTTTTCTCTTTTGTACAATTTGGGATACATGTATATACTTTCAGCTTGTTTTGCTACATGTTATATATATAGAGAAATTAATGAAATGCAAACTGGTGGCACTTCTTGTTGGTCTTGTGGTTGTTTACATAAATTGTGAATGTCATTGCAAAAAGCAAAAAATTTCCCCTTAATTTCATGTATCTAATGATATCATTATTGAGTGTTATATTGCGAACGGCGTGTAAACGGGTACCTGAATCCAAGGGCATCTCACTGAGTCAAGAGATGACAGAAGGACTCATGTCATAGTGGCATTCATGTATGCATGTTGTTGCTCCGTACTAGTACTAATGGGCATAAAACTATGGAGACGCTCAAACATGCCTCGGAGATGAGAGAAGTGGGCATTAAGAGGCTGACCATTCTGCTTGGTCGAGAAAATGTCATACTGCAGTTGGAGTATTTTGCTCTCATTCTTTGCTTACCCATATGTGTCAGCTAGAATATCCCGCATTGCCTTGGTTGTGGGATGATTGACAATGTTATTGGCAATCTCCATGGTGAGCATCCCGGAAAGCCAAATCCGTGCATGGGCATCATCTTGCTTCCATGAAGTATTTGCCCATGTTTTGTCTGTCGGCTCTGAATCAGTCAAAATGTGCTCCTTGTTATGGCACTGCATAAGGGTGCGAAACTGCATGGACCACAACTCGTAGTTGGTCCCATCCATCTTCACGATAGGAGCCGGTCTCTTGAAGGCACCGGACGACGAAAAAATGTCACCCTTGTTCTCTGACATGATGGATTAATCGTTGAAAATCCGAACCGGAACTGGGAAGTAGACGTTGAGCAAGTCTATACAAACAGATAAAGGAACGGTTGTACGTGTAGACTCATACAACCATCCTTTCCAATCCTTGTTATAGTCTAGGGCTGGAAAATGTGATTTATACGTCAAAAATCACGTATTTCGGTCAAAATCAGACCATATAGCCCTGCAAGAACGCTTGAATGGCAGAAGATGGGGCATGCGGCCGGCAAGGAGCGGCCGACAGCTGGCAGGGGAGACCGGAAACGCCTGGGGTGGCCGGCGACAGCTAGGGTGACCTGCTAGGGCTACAGGGCCGGGCGGAATGACCGCTAGGGGCAGCCGGAGGGGCTGGATGGCAAGGGTGGCCGGACCTGCTGGCCGACGGGGGGTGGGTAGGGTTAGGGTTTATTGAGATATGGAACCCCGGTCTAGGACCGTTGCTCTGATACCATGATGGAGGAAAAATGAACTTGAGATATCATTATTGAGACCCTAAGGCTCTCTTATATATGAGAAAAGCCCAAGGTAAATAACGCGGGAGGTACATGAAAGAAAGAGAAATAAGAAATAAATATAAAGAAATATAAATATCTCAACACAATCCCTTAAGTTGTAATAAGGGAAGAAACTTTCCCATGATACCCAATGATCGTGTATGTCATCTTGAAACAAACTTTTTAAAGCAAGGAGAGCTGATGCTTCACAAATTTGAGATTAGGGCAAAATATTGGTTATCTCTGTATTAAGCATGTACCATGTGTTTATGGCATACAAGGTTCAAAAAGTCGGTATGCGATATTCGTTCGGTCGGGTGGTATAAAGCGAGTAAGCGGATACGTGTGGAGTATGTGGAATATGTGGTTTGTAATATATTAACAAAATAATAATAAATTCAGATACTAAAAATTTGATGTGATTTCAAGTAAAACACAATAACATATACATGTCATATGACGGATCCCATATAGAAAAATTAGTTCGAAACCATCACAGTGCAAATATGAACTAGCATTTGAAGTGATTACAAATTATAAATTACCAAAAGAAGGTAAGTGCAAGCATGATTATAAAAAAAGTGAGTACAAATTCTAAGAGATGGTTCCTAAACATGCATATAACATCTGAAGTGAATATTTACACCAATAAAGGATGAAAACATGATGGAATATGACATAAACTGCTATCAATGTATCACTACTAAATATGAAAGTTCATAATATATATCTTAATACAAATGAAAATATAAAGATGGGAGAATAGAACAAAGCCTTACTATTGGCGGGCGAGGAAATGGCTCATGGCAAATGTTGTAGTAAAGACAGAGTAATCAGAGGCGAGGAAATGGGTCCCGACGGACACGTCGGCAAGGAGATAGCTGAGAGAGAGAGAGAAGAGAGAGACCTGAGAGAGAGAGAGAGCTGGTGAATGCAAGAGAATGGAGAAAAGAAGGTATTACATGACAGAGAGTGTTCACAATGAGAGAGATGTGGACAGCTTTATCAGAGAGAGAGAGGGGCACTCGAAGGATTGGGGCATTGTTTGGCGAAGTTGGGAGGCAATCAGTATACTTGAGTGGCGATCAACGGCGCTGGAGCAAAAAGAGGGAAGGGTTTTAGGGTTTTCGCAGAGAACTGGAGAGGTCGAGGGGTCTAATTTAATCGGCTAGGGTCTCTTTTTAAGGTTGTGCAGGATCAAGGTCCTAATACATATGTAACGCATATGCGGCCAAGTAAACTGCATATGTTGCCGCATATGTACTTTTACCGCATACTGAATGAATATGGACTATGCGCCGCGCTCCGACCCTTGAATCTGCATATGTGATGTAGTTGCCCGGACCGACTTTCTAAACACTAGTGGCATATGTGATCCACATTAAGTCTTTGAGCCCAAATCATAAGTACAGCGACCTCTTCAGCAAATAACCACATTGTGTGTGCCTCGTACTAACCAAGGAGGTGTTCTCAACCCTCCCCCCATCTCTTATATCCATGTAGGAGGTGTTCTCAACCCTCCCCCCATCTCTTATATCCATGTAGGAGATACAATATTCAATATAAAGTTATCTCCCCCTTTCTTCTTCTCATCCTTTTTCCTCCATTTTCTTTGATGTGATTTCAAGTAAATAATTATTATTAACAAAAATAATAATGAATATAATAATAAATTCAAATACGAAAAATTTGATGTGATTTCAAGTAAAACATAATAACATATACAAATCATATGACGGATCCCACATAGAATAATTAGTTCGAAACCATCACAGTGCAAATATTTTTTTTTTGAAGCCAAAGCTCTTCGGGGGATGCACGCTATGGTGATCGCCCCAAAATTTTATTAAAAAGGCGGAGAAGGAAAGGAAGAAGAGAGCGTTACAGGCGCCTAGAATCGAGCGGATCCCGCAGGAAACCCAAAAAGAGAAACGCATCACAGTGCAAATACGAACTCGCATTTGAAGTGACTACAAATTATAAATATCAAAAAAAAGTAAGTGAGAGCATGATTATAAAAAATGTGATTACAAATTCTAAGAGATGGTTCCTAAACATGCATATAACATCTGAAGTGAATATTTACACCAATAAAGGATGAAAACATAATGGAATATGACATAAACTGCTATCAATGTATCATTACTAAATATGAAAGTTCATAATATATATCTAAATACAAATGAAAATATAGAGAAGGGAGAATAGAACAAAACCTTACTATTGGCGAGCGAGGAGATGGCTCCTGGCAAATGCGATGGTGAAGAAAGAGTAGTCAGAGCCGAGGGAATGGGTCCCGACAGGCACACTGACAAGGAGATAGCTGAGAGAGAGTGAAGAGAGACCTGAGAGAGAGAGAGAGGGCTAAGTGAATTCAAGAGAATGGAGAAAAGAAGGTATCACATGACAGAGAGTGTTCACAACGAGAGAGAGGTGGATAGCTTTATCGGGGAGAGAGAGAGGCACTCGAAGGATTGGGGCATCGCTTGGCGAAGTTGGGAGGCAATTGGTATACTTGAGTGGCCATCGACGACGCTGGAGCAAAGAGAGGGAAGGGTTTTAGGTTTTCGCAGAGAACTGGAGAGGTCGAGGAGTCTAATTTAATCGGCTAGGGTCTCTTTTTAAGGTTGTGCAGAATCAAGGCCCTTATACATATGTAACACATATGCGGCCAAGTAAACTGCATATGCAGCCGCATATGTGCTTTTACCGCATACTGAGTGAATATAGACTATGCGCCGTGCTCCGACCCCTGGATCCCCATATGTGATGCAGTCGCCCAGACCGACTTTCTAAACACTAGTGGCATACGTGGTCCACATTAAGTCTTTGAGCCCAAATCATGAGTATAGCGACCTCTTCAACAAATAATCACATTGTGTGTGCCTCGTACTAACCAAGGAGGTGTTCTCAACCCTCCCCCCATCTCTCATATCTAATACAATATTCAATATACAGTTATCTCCCCCTTTCTTCTTCTCATCCTTTTTCCTCCATTTTCTTTGTCTCTCCCCTCTTTCCTTTTCTGTCCAATTCATTCATCATTTTTTCTCAACCATATTTTTTTTCAAAACATGCCCCATTTCTTCTTCCAGCTATTTAGTTATCCATTTTTTTATGTTTAAAATTATCCTTCTTACAAAATAGTAGACTTGTTTGGGCTTTACAATCAATAAATGATAAGATGTGCTAATCCCACCATGCCATTTTCTCTTCATAAGCTTGGTAGGGCATTTGCCCTCTAGGATTCCTTGTTAGAAGAGCCCATCGATCTTAACATGATGTCCTTGTTGCCTCCTCAAAAAGAGAAGAACAAGAGAATCTAATTGGTGCCACCATCCTCGCCAAGTTATCAATATCATTACGAAGATATCTATGCCGAGATATCAAGGTCATAGTCATTGCCAAGGTTGGTGCCACCATCCTCGCCAAGTTATCAATATCATTACGAAGATATCTATGCCGAGATATCAAGGTCATAGTCATTGCCAAGGCCACCTGCTCCCCATATGTGCAATTGCCAAGATCATTTGCGCCGAGCTCTGCTTCCCATCTAAGCCAAGGTCATCGCCTTCATCAAATCGTCAAGAGCATTTACTTGCATCGCCATCGTCAAAGTCATCTATATCGGCATTTATCATACAACGGATCTCCTCGCCTACACCATCGCTACGCATATGCATCTCAAGTGCCATTTTCACATCGCTATGCATCATAGCATTGTACAGCACATCTCATTATCAGCATCATGCTCTAGCGTACATCTTCACGACAGCATATTGCATCTTCACAGAGTGCATCTGAGCATATCTTTGGCATCGTTGTGTGCCTCCTGCATACGACCTCACTGTCACAACGTCTTCTAGAAACCTTGGGCACATGGTGGTTGTCTAGTGTAAACTTTCACCCCGGAACAGATATCAACTTTGGGAAACAAACTTCATGAACAAAACCCAAAGGGCAAACTTCGAGAATAAAAAAATGATAATAATAAATCAAAATAGAATTGTATTTGAATATGACCCCAAAACAGACTTGGTCTTATACCATGTAAAAATCTAGAAGATAATGCAGAATCAAAGAACAAACGAAAACTTTGATTTACGTGTTCCTTAAGGAGCAGGATGACGGGAGAATGCTGCTAAGGATTGTTTGTTTTTCTATTAAGTTTCTCGACAAGTCAGGGGATATGGGGCTCTCTATATAGATCCAACTGCATATGCAAGTCCCACAACTCATCTATAAACCAAATAGCAAGGTTGCAAAACTGGTATTTGATATTCAGTCAGAAGAGTTGGAGAATAAATATATTATGTTATTCATGTGGCTAATTGGAGATACCCTATTTGGTATTTTTATTATTTATTTTAACATAATAATTATTTTAATACATATATTCTTATAAAAAGTATAGAGTTGATGGCATAAGATTAAATTAACATCACATTCAAGATTAAAATAAAAATTGACTTTTAATCTTTGTGCATACAACAACAAAGCTTTTTCCCGCAATAAGTAGGATCGGCTACATGGATTCTTTGCCTCCATTCAGATCTTTCTTGGGTCAATCTCGGACTTAGATCCAAAAACTAAGATCCCTCTGTATAGTCTCAGAATTTAAATCTTTGTGCATCTTTAAAAAAATCAAGACAATTAAAAATTTTATGTTAAAGATTATCTTCCATACGACTGACGAAATGGTGAGGCTAACTAGTCGGTAACCTTCTTGAATCGCAGTGCAACTAATCCGTCAATTATTGCAAGCTTGCCAATTAGTTAAGAGTTTGTAATTAATATATCAATTAACCTCATTAGTATAAAATTATAGAGGAAAATAAAGATTCACACCATTTATTACTTACAAGAATACCCTCTAAACTGTCACCGAGAATTCCGGTGTTATTTGTTAATATAGAGCACCTTACTTCACATGAGATTATGAGATTGACTAATCCTTTACGACTTTCATGTTTATGTTGTCATATTTAAAATATATCTTTCCTTTCCAAGACTACTTGTCAACCTGCCATCACCTCAATTCCTGATAAACATGTAGAGATAGTTGTTCGTCTTTTATGTTATTTATTATTTCAGTTTCTTTATGTCCCTCTCATGTAATTTACCCAAGGGCTCTCTCTCTCTATATAAGAGACCCGAGGGCTCTATGAATGAATCATCTGAGTATTCTAACATGGTATCAGAGCCATAACCCTAACCTAGGGTTCTCCACCGCCGCCCCCCCCCTCTCTACCGCCGCCGGCTCTAGGGTTTCGCCGCCCCCCCCCCCGGGCTCCGAGAACCCCGCCGCCGCCTCCCCACCTTCGCCAGGTCCCACCCAGCGCCGCCCCCTCCCAACTCCGGGTCCCCCAGCGTTGCCCAGCCCCTGTCGCCGGCCTCACCTCCTTCGCCGGGCCCCCCCAGCGCCGCCTCTCCTACGTCGGGCACCCCCCAGCGCCGACCAGCCGTCGTCTTTCTCAAGTAGAGGCTTCCAAAGCCTCTACTCGTGGCTGGGGTGCCGCCTTCTCCCTAGGACACAGCGTCATGCTCGATTCAAGTGCATAATCGTCTACCTATGCACTTGAATCCTATAAGGTCTTGGTAGACAGTATTTTCTTGGTCTATCAGTAGTTGTTCTTCTCCGTCATTATGTCATATCAGAAGCTCGATATGCCCGCCATAGGTGCCTTCAAAGGGTCGGCACCAATCGTCAAAATGGACGGGACAAACTAGAACTGTGGGCGATGCAGTTCCTCAGTCTCATGAAGTCGTGTGGTAAGAAGCATATTCTTACCGAGGATGAACCGCCGGAGAAGACAGGGATCTATGCCTCATGGGAGGCTGATGATGCGTACGCCAAGGTGTGGCTCTCGGGTACGCTCACGACGGAGATAGCGAATGATGTCCTTCACCAGCCCACCGCTAAGGCGATGTGGGATATTTTGGCGATGACGTACTCTCAGGTACGCAACGAGACGAAGATGCTCCAGTTGCAGCATGATATATTTACCACGAAGCAGAATGGGAAGCCTCTTCATTCCCTATACATGTCGCTTCGTGGCATGTTCGAGAAGCTCTATAGCACCATTCCGCTTACAGCCACACCGGAACAGCAGAAGACGTTCCGCAACGCCACTATGGTTGGCGTATTACTCGCTGCCCTAGATCCGGAGTACGAGGCAGCACGTGCTCAGATCCTAGCAGATGCCACCATCCCACCGATGGAAGAGGTTTACAGGAGGCTCAGTCGTGTACCTGTTCCGTCCAATGCAGCGACTGCGACTCCGTCAGCAATGGCAGTTTCCAGGGGACGTGGTGGTTCGTCCTCGTTTCGTGGCAGGGGAAGTGGTGGACGTGGCCGCGGAGGTCGCATACGCTCTACGCAGTGTTGCAATAGTCGGCCGACTATCCCGAATAGTCGGTCCGACTATGAGGTGCGGGGGGGTCCCCGACTGAATAGACCCCCATTCGGCCAATAGTCGGCCCGACCGAATAGTCGGCCGACTATTCGGCCGACTGGCCCGACTATTAGGCCGACTGGAGTTTGACTTTTGATATTTTTATTTTTTTTATTATCAATTTTCAATTTTTATGGGTTACATTTTACCACGGTATCGCCACAAATGTCAAATTCTATATATCTATTATATTGATTGGTACTTCTATCTTGGATTCATGTTAAATAAAGACCATATATGTATAAAAATATAAGAATATATGTATTATAAATAATTTTTATATTAAAAAACACAAAACCGAATAATTCCGAATAGTCGCCCGAATACCGATTATTCTCTATTCAGTGACCCCTCCGACTGAATACCGAATACCGTCTTCTGCAACACTGGCTCTACGTGCTCATTCTGTCGCCGTACTGGTCATTCGGAGGATACATGCTATTCCAAGCATGGTTTTCCTCCTTCTGCACGAGTAGCTGATCCTGTTCAGGGTCCACCAGCATCTACTCCAGATCACAGGTTCGAGGAGTTAGTGGCACGACTTCGTGATATTATGCCACAATCATCATCAGAGGGTGCAGACGTTTCTGATGTTGCGGCTTCGGCGTCAGCTAGTACATCTGCCTCAGCCAGTGCCTCAGGTAGTCCTTCAGTCTCATTTCATAATCATGACCTCACAGGATGGATTGTCGACTCTGGAGCTACCCATCATCTATGCCGTGAGAAAGATATCCTGCAGTCCTACAGAGCTGTTCAGCCAGGTCGCTCTGTACTCATTGCTGATGGCACTCATTCTCCTATCATCGGTCAGGGGGAGACGGCTTTGCTACCCTCTATGCACTTACAGAATGTGCTACATGCTCCAGAATTCTCTTTGAACCTCTTATCTATTAGCCAGATTACACGTGATTTGCACTGTCGTGCTATTTTTGATCCATCGTCTGTTATTTTTCAGGACATACTAACGGGCAGGGTGATTGGCTGTGGTTCTGAGCATAATGGCCTCTATCGTCTCGTTCGTAACTCTTACGCTGGCGTCTCCTTGCATTCCCCAGGGCCAGGCTCGTAGCAAGAGGCTTTACACAGACATATGGGGTAGATTATTTGGATACTTTTTCACCAGTGGCGAGACACTCTACCCTTCGCATCCTTCTATCAGTTGCAGTGGTACGTGACTGGACCATATTCCAGCTTGATGTTAAGAATGCTTTCTTGTATGGTGATCTACAGGAGGAAGTCTACATGCAGCAGCCACCCGGGTTTGCTGCTGAGGGGGAGACTCAGAAGGTGTGCAGATTTCATAAGGCTATCTATGGCCTTAAGCAGAGTCCTCGTGCATGGTTCCAGAAGCTCTCCCAGCTTATTGAACGACAGGGGTTCAGAAGATCAAATGCGGACCACTCACTGTTCGTCCGGAAGACCCCTAGAGGTACCATCGTTGTTATGGTATATGTTGATGACATATTGGTTACTGGAGATGATGCACAGGGGGTTGAGATAACCAAGTCTATGTTGGGCAGCCAGTTCATTACAAAAGATCTAGGCACAATACGATATTTTCTGGGGATCGAATTTGCAAGAAATGCACAGGGAATGGTGATGACTCAAAGAAAATATGTCACGGATTTGCTAGTTGAAACAGGAATGACTGGATGCAGACCTTCAAGTACACCTATGGACCCGAGTATGAAGCTGTACGATGATGATACCGAGGAGGTGGACAAGAGAAGGTACAGAGAAATGGTGGGTAAGCTCTTATACATCACCATAACTCGACCGGATATTGCCCTTGCAGTAAACCGGGTGAGTCAATTCATGGAGCAGCCGAGGCAAGTACATATGGATGCCTTGTACATGATATTAAGATATCTGAAGTCTTCCCCAGGCACAGGGTTGCTATTCAAGAAAGGTACATATCTGTCTATTTCAGCCTGTGCAGATGCAGATTATGCAGGATGTCCACGGGATCGTAAGTCTACTTCTGGATTTGCTATCTTCATAGGAAGCTCTTTAGTCTCTTGGAAAAGCAAGAAGCAGACTGTTGTGGCGAGATCCAGTGCCGAATCCGAGTACAGAGCCATGGCACAGGCAAGCACAGAAATGATGTGGGTTAAAGCAGTCTTAGAAGATCTGAATGTGGATGTTCCCTTGCCTATGAACCTTCAATGTGATAATCAGGCAGCATTATTTATTGCCAACAATCCAGCCTTCCATGAGAGAACAAAACACATAGAGGTGGATTGTCATTACACTAGGGACATGATTCAGAAGGGCTTCATCTCCACGTCTCACGTCAGTTCAGAGGACCAGACAGCGGACATATTCACTAAACCATTGCTCAGAGGACCTTTCCAGAGATGTTCTTCCAAGCTGAGCATGATAGATATCTATGCTCCATCTTGAGGGGGAGTGTAGAGATAGTTGTTCGTCTTTTATGTTATTTATTATTTCAGTTTCTTTATGTCCCTCTCATGTAATTTACCCAAGGGCTCTCTCTCTATATAAGAGACCCGAGGGCTCTATGAATGAATCATCTGAGTATTCTAACAAAACAAGTTCTTACCAAATTTACACTTCTCCTTTATCATACCTCCATAGGTGATGGGATAACATCATGCATAACATGAAGTAGGCGACGGAACCCCGTGTGAACAACAAAAATGGGGTGGCCCTTCATATAGTGGGTCTCTTCCGCCCCCCACCTAGGACAAGTAAAAAGCCAGAGTTCATACTCACTTCAATGGTTAGGTGATTTAACAAATTTCCCGGCAGAAGATAGCCAAAATCAGAAATTCAACATGATTCCAAGGCAACTCTCTGACTGCAATTAACCTCAGGTCGTATTAAGTAGCTTTTCTAATCGTCGGCTTATTAATGTCAGAAAACCTAAAGAGTGGTGTACATCAATTTAAGGAATTGATATAATGCCGGCATGTTCTAAAGCCAATTGTTTCTTTTAAGCCAAAGGTTGACTTCTAGAGGTTAATAACCATCTAATCTTAAAAAAAATGGCAGCCATAAGTAGCTTTACTAATAAAGTTGTATGGATGGGCTGGAACAAGAAGCAGCCCCTTCGTATTTTAGCTACGGAAAACTTGCGGAAACAATGCATGGCTACCGGATTCCGCATGCATTCTGATGCCATTAAGAGATAACCACTGAATAAAAAGGAGTAAGTTACAAAAAAATGACAAACACTGAGCACGATAAATAGAGTACCCACCGCTTAAAACCGTTCACTTTAGTAACCAAACCTTTTTTGAGGAAATACTAAAGTGAACTTTCCATATCTTCAGTTAATTTCCATCAACAAATATATTGTGTCGGACTGTCAGGCATTCATGGATTATAAACAATTCAAAATATCCAATGTTACAAATCTGATATATTGGAAAATGGCAAGACTAGTGACAAAGCAACCACTATATATATGGTTTAAAAAAGGACCAAGACATTTTCATATCTACTTTTTCCCCCAACTTTGCATTCATATAAGAGAATTTTTGCACGACTTGGATGAGTAGGCACTCAAGCAGACAAAGTAAGTATTGAGAATAGTGAATGGTCGAGTCAATTGAGCAATTGGATCTTGTGCAATATCCATCTATACAGTGTTGGGCCGTGTTTAGTCTCACATCATCTACTGTAAGTGAGCTAGGTGCACATAAGTCCTATATATAAACCTTGTACTATAGTGTTAGCGAGAAATATCAATATACAAACATGGCTCAGTTCGTCTCGGAATTTGCAGTCAGTGTTTTGACGATATTTTTACTGCAATATCTTATACTTCATATTCAACATGGTACCAAGTCGGGATACCTTTGTGCTAAAGGATCCCCTTTTATTACCACATTGTTGAAACTCTACTTGTGATGACAATAAAGCAATAGGAAATAGCGGTTTTATGCTGAGAGCCTAAGACTGTCATTTCAAGAAATGTTGAGACATGCTATAAACAAATCTAAGTTTTATAAGAACCAAGACTCTGGAAGAAAATGATACTTTGTTTGCTGGAATATCTTTTATTTCATATTCAACATGGTATCAAAGTCAGGGTACTATTGTGCTAAGGATTCCTTTTATTACTGCATTACTGAAAATCTAAGTTTGATTTTAAAGAATAAAAAATAGTGGTTTTATGCTAAGTAACATGTCATGAATAGTCAATACCTGCTATAAACAAATCAAAATGTTATAGGAATTAAGACTGGAAGAAAAGTTAAGGACTGCAAGTATCGGAAGATTTGAAAACTGAACAGCTTTTTATAAATTTGTCTGTTGTGCTTGTAACTTGTAATAAATTAATATTCATGTAAAAAACCCTCCTTTGCATTCATATTTCATACCTTATGTATACCAGCACACCTCACCCGTAAATCGGTATATCATGTATATCCAAAACCTATTTTCATGCTACTTGTTTACATCGATATACAACCATTAATATCATTATACTAAGTGAAATCTTGAAATTAAACATTTGCAGGTTATTTGTTTGCACAAGGACGTCCACCTAGACCTATAACAGAATCATACCAGTACAGTTATAGGAAAACTTGATCGGTCAACTTTCTATGTTTAGCCCTTGTGCTAAAAATATAAGTGCACATCCATTAATATCAATATACTAATCGAAACTTTAAGAATAAACCGTTAATGGATATTCATTTGCACTGGTACATCCACCAAGACTAGTATACCGACTCTTATCCTAGGCACACAATGTCAATAATTATACTGTCTAAATCTCCATATCTTAGGACCCATAGGTATACCAATACATCTCGCCCCTACATTAGTACGTCACGTACATCCAGGAGCATATCTTATTGTCAATCAATCGTAACTTACATCGTTAGACAACCATTAATAGTGATATACTAAGTGAAACCTCGAAAATCAACATTTATTAGCCATTCGTTTGCAGCAGCACATTCACCTAGAGTTATACATCAACTCCAATACTACGTAAAAGCAAAGCCTTCTTCCACTATAAGTAGGGTCGGCTACATGGATTCTTGCTCAAATCCATGTTGAAAGATACAACTATTTCTTGCGCCAGTTGTCTAATTGATAAAAAAACTTGACCGTTTGAGGTTCTATTTTTAGCCCTTAAAGTAAATACACCAGTACAACTAATCAAAAGCATGCATATTATTACCTTGAATACTACATGTTTGACTATAGCTTCACCAGTACACTTCTTTTTTTTTTGAAGTCTAAAACTTCGGGAGGAGACACACGGTGGTGTTCACCCCTTCATTATTAACAAAAGACAAAGAACATAAACAGGGGAAAACAAAGAAGAGTGTAAGCTCTACAAAGAACCCAGCTCGATAACCGAGAGGGAACTAGACCAACAGCCAGTCGACAACAAGACGGGCACAATGAGACAAAATATTTTCTCTGTAAAACCGTTGACCCCTAAAAATAGCTTCATTCCGCCCCAGCCAGATAGCCCAAACGCACGCCAAGGGACGCAAGAGATCTCTGCGGTCCCTATCCTTGTTAGACACCAAAGATTCCGAGAACGTAGCCGAGTCGGCAGTAGTAATCCATCCCACAGCCGACGTCTCCCAAACGCCCAAAACCACCGGGCAGGCAAAAAAAAGATGGTCCAAAGATTCCACGCCGCTGCCACAGAGAGCACAAACCTCCGAGACCGAGGCAAGCATCCTAGCACACCGATCCCTCGTGTGCAGACAAATATGCTCCTAACCATCAAGAGCTTGCTATTTTGGATGTTTTGCCTGTATTTTTAATATCCTTTTCAACAACAACAAAGCCTTTTCCCGCATTAAGTAGGGTTTACATGGATTCTTCACCTCCGTTCATATCTATCTAGGGCCATTCTCGGGCTTAGATTCAAATAACTAAGATCCCTTCGGATAGTCTCATTCCAACATTTCACAGGTTAACTCTTCCCCGTTTATTAATGAATTTGGGGCAAGCACCATAGCGTGTTTCCCCCTCTTTGGACTCAAAAAAATTTAAAAAAAAAACATTTCATGGGTCTTCCTCGCCCTCTTTTAACCAACTCAATATCCCAAATCTCCCATATTCTAACTGGTGCATTAATGGTCCTCCTTTTTTAAAATACCCTTTTGCCTATAAAAAATCCCAATGGCAAACCATCAATACATTAGTTCACATACACTTCCTTCTATCCTCTCTAGCAAGTTATGAAGTGGAAAAGAAAAATATTGAAGAAGCTCGGTTCATCATTCCGTGCTCATCACGTTCTACTTCTATCTTCATCATATTCTAATTTGTCCAATTTGCATTTCATTTTGTTTTGAAGGCTTTATAAGTTTCTTGTATTATATTTATTTCAGTTAAGTGATATTGTTCGTGAATGTCTTTACTCCTAAGCGAAAGAAGAGGCCTTAAAGAGCAAAGTGCTCATGGACATACTAAGGGTTGCATTATGCAAAAAGTAATTTCGTATAGAAGAGTCGTAAGTAATAGTTAGGCCAAGCTTAAGCACACTATAGAGCCCTTGAATTGAAAAGGGTGAACCTGTATAAATCTCTACATACTATGGTTGTTTTACCTTGTAGTTCATTAGCGCTTACACGCGTTTACCTTTTTCAATATACACTATACAATCCCCCCACCCCCAACCCCCATCGATCTTCCTCTAGTGTCTTTTACACAGATGTATCTCAATAAAATTGGCTGCCAATCCATCTAACAAGTACCTGATAAATATATCTCATTCCCTTCTTCAATATGAATAGTTTGTCAAGCATGGAAGGTTGCGAATAATTTTAAGGAATCTTTTGCCAGTCCAAGCCTATACTCAAGGATTAAATTAATCAACAATTCCTTGCAAATCAACCTTGACTTATTAACCTTCTAGTGTCAGGAAAACTTTGGACCACGCCACCAAGTTGAGCAAAACCAAAAGGAGCAAGTGTGAATGGCTCCTAACTTCCTTGTAAGTCTAAATAAATTATTGGCTCGACAAGAGACATATTTTACAGATTTTGTGAATTAATTCTCAGGTAAATACAGGCACTTTCTTTAAGAGGTTCTGTTCATCGTATTCTCAACTGTTCCAATTACCAAATCGGTCGCATATACTCCTACAACAATCCCGGCAGCAAGAATAATTCATAAAACAACAAATTGTTTACAAGTGAGGCAGTTGAAGAAGCTTCTCATGAAACAGATTGCAAAAATGGATTTTTCACAGCTTGCAGGGCAGATCCAACCATTCCTTTGACTCTCAACAACATCCCGACTCCCGTCATCAGAGGAGAAGCCGATGGAACAGTTTCTTACACTTACACCTCAACTCCCATCCACGAACACTTTACCATTTTTGTTTTTTACCAAAACGGATCCAAAATTTACACGTAAAAAACATATAAATATTAAAAAACGAGTCAATTCAATGTAACACTAACACTACTTAGCCACTTGCCCGGAGCACTGATATCCCGGAGAGAATATCAAACCTTTCTGTGGCCTGCACAAAAGCGCGCACCACCATAGCCACCGGCCGTGCCCTAAACCCCCCAAAACCCTAACCAAACGCCCAAATTAAACCCGATATCCCCATCCTAAAGACCAAAAAACGTAAAAATCCCGTCTTTCCACCTCCGAACACGGCGCTTTGACCATTGTACACGTTCGCCGAGCCTGACCTCACACCGCCCCCAAATCACGACTGCTGGAGCTGAAACAGAGGCGGAATCTCTAGATTCGTACGCGTAGATCTGGTTGGAGTGGTCGATTATACCTGGCAGCGGGGGTCGGCGGAGGGGACGTGGACCTCGCGAAGCGGATGGGGTCCGCCGTCCCTGAGCTAATCACCTCCTCTCTCATGGCGATGGCGCGCCCTTCTCTCTCTCTCTTCCTCCCCCCTCCCTCTCTCTCTCTCTCTCCCCCCGATTTGTTTATCAAAAGGGGGGGTTACGAGGGACCGCGAGGGACGTAGGGAGGAACGGGGCATTGCTAATGTGCGCCTCTGGACTGACATGGCGACATGGGGTGTGGGGATTGGTTCCAGGGGGAGGGGCCTTCATGGGCCTATGATGGGTCTTGTTGGTGTTCAGTTGGCTACAAGGCCGGGCTTGGGGCTAGAATCAAGGTCCATTTGGTTGGGCTAGGGTGCTGTTTCTCTCAATAGGAAGCACTACGATGATCTCGGCCATATGTAGATGATCCAACGGTCTCCCTCTTCTTAAGAAAATCAATGTTTTTTATCACTAAAATATCTCTTTTGGGCTTGAGTAGTTTGGATTTATGATTATTGTAATAGATGATCGAATGGAGTGAATTATGGATTTTTCTACGAGGATCAGTAGGATGGTAAGTCATTGCGTAATATATAGTATTCAACATTGTTGCTTCATTCGAATGTTATTAAGATGTAGTTCTTTATCGGTAAAAAACTAAATTGCAATTTCTTCTCGTACGAGGTTTTGAAAGTTTTTTTAATAGGCCAGATAGGGAGTTCTTACCAATTATATAAACCTCCAAAATGGGAAGAGAAGAGTTGTATGTTTTGGGGAGGGGGTGGAAGAGAGGTTCAAATTAATTACAAAAAAAAAGTCAAAAGAGTTCAGTCACAAGGACTAATAAGAACACTTATACATAGACAAACATATAGCTAGGTCGATGAGTAATACTTAGACAAGTGGTGAATACACGATTCAATAACTTTATTCTTGTATTTTGTTTTAAAATCCTTAATGCATACATGTAATATGCAGTAATATCTCTATTGGTGAAAATACTCTCATGAATAAAAATACAATATTAACCATCAAAATACACAAAAAGAAGAAAATAACACATTCAAAACACATATTATTGTACATACAAACTCCGACAAATCTGCAGAATTCGTGTATAAATATTTTTCACTGACTCTTTCACGATTATGTATATAGTTCTTAATATTTATCATATAAAAAATAAATGCGACCAGACTAGGATAGAAAACATAAACCATTTGTTTTTGGCAACTTCCATAACTAATAATTATCTATAGAAAAACTATGAATCAATCAAACTCACATTTAAACTTAAAACACATTAAATTCCATTTTATAAAAAACATCACGTCAATAATTATAGTGTCAAAGGTGTGAATTTCAGCTTTCATGTTGATTTGACAATTAACATGTATATATAGAAGCTTTCGATATTTTCTAAGAATTTATTCCAACTCCTTTTAGCTTGTATATTTTTTATGCCATTTACATAAAAGTACCAAGAAAAATATCAGAATATTAACAAAATTCTAGCATGTAAATATATCAAGTAACTTAGAATTTTATTTGGGGAATATTCTTAATTGTAAGGCATGCAACTTGCATACCCAAACTTGGATTCAAGTAATACTCACCATTAATGTTCACATGAAAAATGCTTTAAATCTTAAAGATACTTTGAGTGTGAAAAGGCGTAATATATGAAAATGCCTTTTAGTAGTAGATTACAATTAGGATCCTAATTTAGGAAATATATTATGGGATAATTTTTAAATTATTTTTATAGCATAGTAGTTTATATATATAATATATACAAAAAACTAAACCTTTTAAAAATAAGTTAAATAAATCAAGAACATTAAATTATAGGTAATTTAAACGTATGTTTGACCTTTCCTCATTTATTACATCATTAAAACTAAAACATAAAAATTAGACAAAAAATTAATTAAGTGTTCAGATATTTTTAATTAATTGATGTAAAATTTTAATTTATTTTAAAATTTCAAACAAATAAATAAATGTACTTATTTGGGAATTTTACACCACATGCCTTATAAACTTTGCCATTCACTCATTTAACTTGTATTCTTCATATTCATTCCACACCCCCCATAAACTCACACTGTCTTGCGCCGTATGCCCATGTCATCAAGGCTAGTTGGTTAAAGCATTGAGTTTTATTGTAAATATCACAAAATAAAGGAAAATTACAAAAAAAAAACTTCGGAGAAATATGTCTCATTCATTTTCATCCCCCTCTCCTTACCATCTTTCACATTCTTCCTCCCACCCTCCTCTAGCTCTCGACAGCCGATTCTATCACGTCCAACCATGTCCCTCCATCCACCACCTCCACATCTCCTCCTCCAAAGATGATGGCGGCATATCACTAGATTTGGAGTTCTCCTTAGACGATGTCTTTCCTCACGTAGTATCAACAAATCTATGAAAGATCTCCTCAACCTTCCCTCCTCCTCTTCCCCTCATCCCCCTTTATCCCCTCTATCGCCACCACCACATAATGCTCTGGAACAACCCTGTCCCACCTCACATCTAACACTTCCCATCCCAACCCCCTAAAAAATTCCCCTCCCCTACCCCCTCCAACTTCATGACTCTCCCTCTCACGAGAAAACAGTCCATCTTCGCTCCTCGATGTTGACCTCCTCATCACACACTTGTCATTCGTCGTTATTGTCTACGACATCCACTCTAGTGTATGCGTCCTCTGCACAATTGGGATTCCCATGTAGGAGCTTCGCCGTGCTTGGAAATGTGTCCGGAGACCCTTGCCTTAGAACCTTCCACCCTCGTTCTCACCTTCCCCCTCCAAGAGGCCAACATATAGTAGGTGAACCTCCAACATATGATCTACTAATGACCTGGACTACTAGTATCTGACATCGGGATTCACCTCCCATCGACATTCCACTTCATGCGGTCCCTCGACATATATGATAATGCCAAAAATGTCGAAGGCTATCTTGCAAAGTGGAAGCTCCTCCAATTGAATTCCTTAAAGGCATGAACCTCACGTCGCGAGATGCACATTCGATGGCGCGGTAGTTCCGAACCTCTTTAAGTACAACATCGAGGGGACCTAGAGCCAAAGTTCATTTTCCGCGTATTCGAAATAGGGAGGGATTAAAATGATCTTAGGGAATTCTCGAAGTATTTCTCCTTCATCCTCAAGCAGTGCATCAAGTTATGGCACTGAATGTATATGGAGAAATCCATGATATTACAGGTTCATGTGATGCTCCAACTAAAAGGGAGGGAGTTCAGAGCTCGACTAAATGTTTGTGTTGGCTCCACTTCTCCCATGGGGTATTCTCCACTTTGGACAAAGAGCTTGGAAGGTAAGAAGCAGTGAGAGATCGCATGGTCATCGATCGTTGTTCTCTGATGTACATTGATGCCTCATGAAAATCCTATGTTAATTTTGTTGAATTAACGGCGTCGAAGTTGTAGCCGGATAATCTAAGAATCATAAAAAAAGATCACACTGAGAAATGATATGGAGAATCAAGTCTCAGTATAATCGAATTTATTTATTTGACTTGGGTAAGTCCCAAGGTTAAACTCAGGGAGGTAATCTGAGGGTCTAGGATTAATAATTAAATAATCTAAGAAGTTAGGTTTTTTGAGGAAGAAGTAATATTTTTAGTATTTTTATATATTTTTCATGATTTTAATTTATTTTAATTTGAAAGATGTAATTATTTAATCAATGAAATATGATGCAAAGATGAATATGATAAATGAGGGAGTAAGTGAAACCAAGCCAAGCAAGTCAAGTTGATCAATGAGCACATACCCCCAATTATTATTAAATTAAGATCTGGTTCATTTCCCAAAATAAATCTCTCAATTTTTGCAATCAATTATTAAGCAACCAAATCAATTACAATAAATGCATATCTCTAGAGATCAAATAATCATGTAAATAACTTGATGTTCAAAAGTGTATTAGATTATAAATCTCAGTAATCGAGATGATAGAGAAAAATTCAAGGTTTAAAATGACACCAAGAATGCAAAAATCCGATTACTTGTGCTCAAGTTATGAAAGATTGAAGGTCATGGACTAAAATATAATTAAAATAAATATAATCTTTCAAATATACCCTTCTGGAAGGTCTTTGTTGTGATATTGAGAAACTACCTAGGCCTTCTTGTAATTTACCCGCGGTAGGGGTATATATGCAATTTCTTAGACCGATGAGGGTTTCTATGCAAATTACCCAGTGGGCACGTAATCGTGACCTTTTATAATTTCTGGAGCTGGGCAGGGCTGGGGTGTAATTTGCTCCTCCCGCATGTGGCATGCACGTGAGGATATGCGATGTGGGTGGCGGTTGGAGACGGATCCTCCAAATGGTTGCTTGATGCGTGTTTCGGGTATGCACGAGGTGTAAGGTTCAGCTAGCATGTCTGGGAGTTATATGATGCATTCGATGCTTCTTGATCCAAAAGCTAAACTGTGGGGGAACATGAACGGCTAAGATCGGGGGAGTTCTTGATCTAATGCTACATGTAGCACCTGGACTTCTTCCCCTTCTTTGTTCTTCTTAGAATGGGCATCCGGAGCTCAGTGGCTGATGATGATCGAGATGGTTTCTTGTTTCTACAGAGGACAATGATGGAAATGGATATCGAGTGTTGTTGGGGTGGATGAAGAAAGAACGACAGAGAGATGAAGATGGAGGTGCATGTGAATAGTTTTTTGGAGGTTCGAATGGGTTGGAGTGGTGGGAGTTGACTTCGGTCGTTGTTCAACTCCTTGGCGGAGAATGAGCTCCGCTGGATCTTGAGGAAGAACCGCAACAGCATGGATAGCATCGAAGAAGAGATGTTGTCACCGCGAGGATGAAGGGTTATTGTCACCAACCACAACTCTCGGCTCTCTCTCGTTTCATGTTATCAATTGATAGTTGATCATTTTGCAGGTCATCGATGATGGGGTTTAATAGGAGAAAATGGAGATAGAGTTGGTTAGATATGGATCGATTGGGGGTTGTTGCGAGATCATCGGAGAGGGGTGGAGATGGAAGGGTCGTCGAGAAAATGGGGATAGGGTTTTTTAGAGGTGGTTGAGGATTAAGTTGATTGTAGGCGAATGAGGATTGGTTAGGTATTAGCGATAGAGAGAGAGGTGGCCAGAGGGGATGAGCGACAATGGAGAGGAAAAGGGAGGTACGACGACGCCAAGCTGGCGGTGGGTCGCAAGGAAGACGAGCAGCGATAGTCAGGAGGTGCGGCTGGAAGAAGGTAGCACATGCTTAGCACGTGAGAGGGAAACAGATGGTCACGTGCTAGGCACATGACGAGGGAAAAATAAGTAGGGTTGTGTCAGTAAATTAGAGAGGTGAATTATATACAAATGGATTGTGTCAGTAAGCTTAAGTCAAAACATGTCTTATTTATTGCTTTTTTGATTTTTTGGATTTTGATTTTCATGTAATTTATTAAAGCAACAAATAAAACAAATAAGTGAAAATAAAATAAAATAATCAAAATGAGTAAAATATGCACACGAAATAATAGGTTAAAATCAACAAAAATGCAAAATGCATAGTTAGGTCCCAAGACACATTTTTCAGAAATGGACTCCAATTCTTTTGAAATTTGATCTTGATTTATAGATAATTGAATGCACGTTAGTTCAAAAGTGAGTAGAGTACATTTGGACATTGTATGAGAGAAATTAACATTTTTATCTGTCTGTCCTGAAACTAGGGTTTGAGATTGTTTTGAATATGTACAAGTTAGCAATTTTCAATATTGTTTATGGATTAAGGTTATGATATATACACATAAATTGATTTCATGTCAACTGGAGTTAGCATGAATTAATTGAAAATGAGTGAAGTTAGGTGAAAATATGCAGATGGATATGAATGCTAATTTATGCAAAATAATTATAAGTGCATGAAAGTTAATTTTATGAAGTTAGTACATAAATGATCCTAAATTCTTGGGATGAAACTCGATTTTTAACTAATTAGATCGATGAATCACATATTCATCATGCATTGACTGTCGGAGGGAGGGGGAGGGTTAGAAGCGATGAAGGTGGATTGCTAGAGGAGAAGAGAACTAGAGGACGGAGTAAGAAAGGAGAAGATGAGAAGGAAAGATGAAGGGATGGAAATGAATGAAATTTCTTTGAGTTTTTTTTTGCAACAATCCCTTGTTTTTTGGTCCTTACAATCAAACTTAACAGTTTGACCGATGAACCTTTATGGCACATCATATTGTGTAAAATGAAGCAAGTTTATACAGAATATGGAATAAATATGAAGAATACAGTGGTCAGCTAATAATCGACGAAGTTTGTGGGGTTTATGGTGTAAAAATACCCTTTTGTTTATATTGAATAGTGTTTAAATATTATTTATATTAAATTTGAGAATCGACACAAATTGGAGGGAGTGAATTTTGCAATACACAATAATCAAATAATGGCATTAAAAAAATACAAACCACAAGATAGACAAGTAGATAAAGGCAAATCACAAAGTGCATGGCGATTTCAACGTGAAAACCTGAGCGGATGAAAATCACAGCTCATAACCTCATTCTAGGATTTCCCCTTTTCTCTCTTAGCGGGGTTTACGTCCACTATCTCGAGCTACTTTAAATCGTGGATAGCACAATGTCACGCACAACTTGTACACTTTGATAGAAAAAGTATGAGTGACACATGTCAATCAATGGGTGATGCTCTTGTATCTTTATTTTATAGAAATCAAACATGTGCCAAATTGAAGTACATAACCACTTCTTTAACATGTCCCCAATTTCTTTTGATGAATATACTCTCTAATTTTAATCTGGCCTTTAACCAAAATCTTCCCATTGTGATAACACTAGCTCTACAAATCTAGCTAAGAACCATGTTAAGCACTCCTGAATGAGGTATATTTATGCCAAACATCATTTTATTTGTGAAAATATTCCAAAAGGGGAAATATGTATTGAATATATTTCCACATGCATGCAAATTGCGAACATTTTGGCTATACCCTTAGTTGTACCTCAGTTTGAGAAGATTAGGAGAGAATTAAGTTTGAGTAATTTGAGGGACAATTATTGAAATAAATTCCATGCAAAAAGGATCCTCAAATTGATTGTTAATCGATCACCCAAGTACAACAATCAATCATTCTAGGTAGTTTTGAATTTCGTTTCCAAATTCAAAATTTTGCGGAATCACTTTTTCGGAACTTGTGTCCTAACATATCTGACCTTTACTTATTAGGCGTACGTCAAATCAGAACCTTCTTCTGACATGAGTTGTCAAATCATCTTAACTTGGCATCATTCCATCCTTTTTGAAATTCAAATATTTGATTTTATCCCTAATATTGCCTCTACCCTCTATGTTTAAAGAGACTCGCAAACGAGGCCTCAAACCACACTCTCTTCTCCATCGGAATCCACCGAAATAACCTCTTTTTAAAATAAGAAGCAGATCCCTGATCAATTATCAGGTTTAGCGTGATCGATCATTCCAATTAAGCAGTTCGATCACTTGGTTTCAAGTTACTGTTTTTCTTTTTTTCCTGATTCTTTTGATGTTTCTCTGTTCTAATAAGACATAGCCTTCTCTGGGAACCTCCTTCTGTCCTCGTGGATCATTTGAGATAAAAAAGAAGAGACAATCGTCATACAGGAAACCGTGGTCTTCACCTGCTTGAGACCACTTCTATACTTTTGTTTGCCTTGCCCTCTCCACTTGTAGACCCATCCCATAGAATGTGTTCAGAGAGCACTTCCATGTGTATGGTTTGATTTTCAATCAAACCCATATTTACTCATTCTTTGAAACTTTCTTCAACCATAGATTATCCGACTCTCTCATCTCTCTATTCTTCATAGTGGATTTTTACGCAAACCTCAAGGAAATGTGTGATTCTTCGACCTAATATCTTCGGACCACTTGATGAATCTGTGATTCATCACACTAAAAGTTGAAAATAAAGCTACATTCTCAAGTAGTTAGCTGTATTTCATCATTTATTCTGCATTTTTACCATTCATACACTTAGAATTAATATATGTAATTTAGCATGTATTTTTGCATTAAATAGGAAGCCAAATTCCCTTGTAAATATCAACTGTATATTCACCATATATTTACTATTTTTTATTTATTTTTCACTAACTTGGAACTGAATAAAATCAACTACATAGTGTATATATTACTAACACTAATAAAGGGAAAATATATGAAAAATACTAACTCATAAAATTGACCAATAAAACCCAAACCATGGTTTAAGATTAAGAACCTTAAAACGTGAACATCTCTCTCATACAATCTCCTATGGACGCCTACTCTCTTTTAAATTAATGTATGTTCAATTACCTTCAAAATAAGACAAATCTAAAAGAATCGGAGTTCGTATGTGAAACTTGGATTTTGGACCCCCATTGTATAGTGTACATATATATCCATGTATTGTATTTATTTTATGTTTTTATTTTCTTAATTATTAGAAATCTAAGAAAATAGCTTAAGTTGTTAATATTTCTTTTACATTTATTCTGATTTTATTTGATTTTTATCTTATTTAAAAATGGCAAAAAAATGTAAAAACCAAAATACAGTATTTTATACCTATAAGATACTACCCAAAAATATTTTTTATACAGATGATTTATTTTGATTTTTGATCCACGAAAGTTGTATTTCTCATCGAGACAAGCAACTTTTGTGTTGATCGCTTTTTCATTTGACCTGTTTTGTTTTTTACTTATTTTAATCATTTATTTTATTATTTTAATCATTATTTATTTACTTATTTATTTTTTAGATAGCTTATTTATTTTCTTATTATTTTATTTTATTTTATTTATTTTAGTTATTTATTATTTTATTTGTTTTATTTGTTTTATTTTGAATTTTATTTTGAATTTTAATTTTTCCTTATCACATGGTCGCGCCCCCGCGCGCCACGTGGCCTCCCCCTCTCCTTCCCATTCTCACGTGCAACCCTCCCCGTACGTCGCCCACTTCCTGCGGCGGAGCGTAACCGCCTACACAACCACCTCTCTCTCCCCCCTCAACGCCCTCGCGTGAGCCTGCGCAACCGTCGCCCACTTCCCTCTTTCTCCTCGCCCCCTTTGCACGGTCCTCCCATCTCCCCGTGTCTCCCCCCCACACCCGCCTCTTCCCGTCGACTAGGCCGCCCTGCTCCTCGACCGTGAACCTGCTCACCTGATGCCCAAGGCACCCGCCGACCCTCCAAAGCACGTGCAAGGCACGTGGGGGTGGGCACAATTGTAGTGAGGCCCCCAGTTCAATCCAGATTCACGCATAGGTTCCTCCCCAGCTAGCACGTGCTTTGCACGTGCTCCGTGGAAACTTTACGTCCGAGGCCCCGTAGAACCATCAATCACGCATCATCCCTTGTTCTTGCGGGGCACATGCATGACACGTGCCCTCTTGTGCAATTTGCAATAAAACCTTGTCGGGTTATGGTAATTTCATTGTATTTTTTAGTTATTCTGTTTCATTTTTTAATTGCATTTAGAACCTTGTGTTTGTATCCCAGTTAGAACGTTCGCTTATCATCATTTATTTTATTTAAAAACTGCATTGTGTAGGACAATTATTTCCGTATCTTGTGAGTATTTAATAGAATTTTTGCGATCTGCGATTTATTTATTATAATTAATTGGTGAAAACTTGCATTGTTTATCCATTTTATACTATGAAATTTTTATTAAATTATTCATCACTCTAAAAATTCCCCAAAATCATATTAGATAGAATTACATGTGTTCTACATTGTGCCCAAATTTTATGTCATTTGCACACATATCGATGTCTCAATAAAATAGTTGATGATTTGAGTAATTGATTTTTAATTAATTCCACACTTGTATTTTATGGAATTACAAATTGTTCCGGATACCTCTCATGTAGATTTATCTAGGATAATTCCATCTCTGGAAAATATTGGCGTTTGATATTTATTAAAATTATTTTGCTCGAAATCACCCTGCATTCATATTGAATTTGTTATTATTTTATTACATCAGAAAATTCTAAAAAAATTATAGTAGCTTAATTTTGCATTCATACATATTCTGGTCAAGTTTCATTGGGTTTGGAATTTGATCAAAATTTGCAGTCTAGCCCATGAATTTTGCCATAATTGCATTGCATTTATTGCTTGCATAAAGAATACCAAAAAATATTCCATGAAAACCTACATTCTAGATTGCCTAATAATCAACCTAAGGAGACAGTGGCCTCCCTGAGTTTGACCTTGGGCTTGTCCAAGTAAAACATAAATTTGACCGCTCGCTTTAATTGAATAACTAATTAAATGGTGTCTTTTTGATTGATCTGAATTGCATGTCTACAACGAAATTTAATATTAATTCCAAAATTAGCGAGGGTAGATTTGGATTTTTTCACCACTGTCCATTCATACGCTTTTGGGTAGATAGTTCGATGATCAATGACATCTTGAATTACCCTGATTTAGGCTCAACCCTTAGTGGCATAATGGAATAACTTGATCACGATGAATGCCATGATATTCTGATGCCTTTGCATCACCTAGCCACTTATCCACCGCTCAATGGCCCTTACCTAAAGCCCCTCCATCATTTCCTCAACTATGTCTACTCCTGAAATTTTAGAAACAAAACTGCCAACCTCACCTAAGTTACTAATGACATTATCCCCTTGATTTACACTTTAGTGAACCGTCACCTATTCAGTTAGTGTCATTTCATTCTTTCTATTCTGGCACAACCAACAGTGCACCACCTCTCATTGGGCACTCTAGTTCCCCACATTCTACTCCACTTCTCTATGATCGTGCAATGCCACTCCACACATGTCAAGAAGTTCAGGCCTTTTGCCATCGATACTATGTGTTTTTGCTTTTAGTTTGATGATTATACTCCTCCTCCCTAGACAAGCCTCATCCTTCCTGTCCCTGCACCTAATTTTCATGGATTTGTCCCTCCTCCAATTCACCATATCGTATTTAGACAAGTCTTCGGCGTACCTGAACTACCAGTTATATCCCAGTGATAAGTTCACCAAGCATGACACAATCAATGCCCATTTTTTTGGAAGTCCATCAAACTTGAGAGAAAGCTGACATGACGATGGCTCACAACATCAATATGGCGTAGGGGAATGACTATTCACAGTTCTCCAGCGATTAGGCCAATGTCATATACAAGCTTTTCAGATGATGTTCAATGACTCACTCTAGCCATGAACCCTCCTTAAACAAGGCCCCACCCATGGCAACCTCTTCACCACCCTGCTCCTCCTCCTACACCGATCTGACCCCTTCCTTGCCCTTCAACTCCTAATTCATCTTCCTCATGTGGGAAGTTGATTGGGATACTAAAACCTGAAGAAGAAGAAGAAGAATAAGATGACGACGACGACGATGACGACGACGATGACGACGACGAGTCTAGAGCTCCCAAGTTCAGCTATAGCTTTGAGATTTGCCGACACATCATAAGAGAAAAGCTCTCTTGCCCGACACCTCATACGGATGGCAATGATTATGACCTCGACCTTTATACCCTTTTATAACATTTCTATTTATCTTTTTAAGTTGTTCTTTGTTTGTCTCTCTTTTTGTCTATATTTTTTATTAATGAAACTTGCATTTTATTTCTTTCAGCTCTCTCACTAATCATTTTACTGATAATAGGGGGATAAAAACTTGTTTGACTTACAAAAAAGGGGATAATATAAAACTAAAGAGTAATTTGATAAAGGACCAAGGGCCCATTTGTTTGTCCGGAAAGGAATTACAATGAAATGGAATCAAGACAAGAATGGAATTAACAATGGAATGGAAATGAATAAGTTTTTCGATTCCATTGTTTAGTTCATATTAGAATTGAAATATTTATTACGAGATACATCTCTTTCTTATGTTTAGAAAGGTAAAAGAATAGAAATAAAATATCATGCTTCTTCAAGTGGAACTCCAGGTTGCGAAGTGACTCAGAATGCTGCCAAGACATCGGTATCTTTGGTTTCATATTCAGGAGTATAACAAGTCAAATTTTCATCTTTAACACCAGATTTGAATCCAACACATGCTTTAGTCTCTGTTCGTGGTGACATAAGTCCCTCCCTACAACTCACGAATTCAGAATTTTCACAAAATAATCGGGTATCATCCAAGTTATTTTTCATATAATTAATATATTTCATATAAGGAATCAAAAGTCAAATTTAAATGGAAACTATTTTGATTTTTTCTATACAATAAATATATTTGATATATCCATATTCGTATCTGTTAGAATGTTTTATTATCATATATATATATATCCATATCCCAAAAATTTGAAAATGTTATGGGTATCCGTATTCGTAAAAAAATAAAAATACATATCCATGTCCGTATACATATCCTTGTCCACAAACGTATACACTAAAATGTAACACGTATTAATATCTAAAAAACTAAAGATGGTATACATATTCATATCATAGATGCAAAAAAAAACCATTTCCATGTCCATATCCGTTTCCGAAAAAAATCCTCATCCATGTCCATATATGTATCCGCAAAAAAAACTAAAACCCATATCCATGTCTGTATATGTATCCGCTAGAATATAATCAATGTTCATATCTTAGAAAAAAATTGAAAATTGCATCAGTATACATATCCATATTAGAAAAAAACTCATATCACTGTCCATATCCATATCTGGAAAAAAGATAAAAAAACACATATCCATGTTCTCATCCGTATCTGCAAAAAAGTCATATCTGATATATTTTATCCATATAATAGATATAGTTAATATATATGTATTCTTATCCATTGGAATATCTTGTAAGCATATTTGTATCCATATCCAAAAAATGAACCGTATATATATCCGTATCTGCAAAAAAATCTCATATCCAAGTTAGTATCCACATATACATATATTTGTAACTTATCCGACCGTCTGCATCCATATATTTGTATCCATGTCAGTGTCCATATATCCATGTCCGAAAAAAACTATATCCATGTCAGTGTTCAAAAAATCCAAAAAAGAAAAAACACATTTTTATGTCGATAATCATATATTTGTAACAATGATATATTAATTAAAAAATATTGAAGAAGAATATATTCAGCAACATTTGTAAGGAATGGAATCCTAATTCCTAGGCGTACCTAAGAATGTCAATTCACATGGATGGGGGAATCCAGCTTCCTTTGTAATTATTATTCCTACCTTAATATGATCTAACAAACACATGAATGGAATCGACCAAGGAATGTTGATTCCATTCTCCCCTCTATTCCCGCATAACAAACGAGCCCTAATGTATTCGGGGGCTAAATTAATACTCCCATACCATACAACTAAAGAATTTAAAAATAATTTTGCAATTCTTTTAGTAAGGAGACGAAATTAAATTTTCAAACATTAAAATTTTGACTCAAATTAAAGTTTTAAATTTTTTATTCTGATTATTGGTAAAGTTTTATGCTTAGATTAATCTTTTTAAGCTTTTAAATGGATTGTCATCATAAAAAAGGCGGCGAAAATTAGTTATTCATTTATCTCCAACTTTATTTTAAAGACAACATACACATATATCGCAATCACTCACTTGTAAACTTGTTTACATGACCGTAGAGTATTTCAACAAAAAAATATGAAGTGAGCTACAATTATCAGATTGCAAAAGCTCAAAGTTCTTTTATTGAATCAAAGTTTTATTGTTGTGTTTTACATTGTATTCAGCACAGTTGTAACATAAAGCTATGCTCTCAAAATTTCCAAATAAGAATAGGTTAAGAATTAGAAATAATCAACCATCTAACCTCATTGATCGACCAGACTTGATCAATCAACCTTGTTTTACTGATTGATCAATCTTGATCGACCATGTCATTTTCATTGATCTGCCATATTTTGAATCCAATACCTCAACAGTTATAAGATGATCGATCGACCCTTTTAATTGATCAATCAACTTTACACTGATCAATCATAAAAGTTTACCTGATCAGTCAGAGTTACAGAATTTTTACTAGTTTATTGCTTATTTTGTTTCCTACAACCGTTTCTTAAACCATAGTATAAGGGACCTCATACCCAACGTTGGAAGATATGCAATTCACTCTCACTCTCTACAAGTGAAGAAAAAATTCTCTCTGAGTGATATTCCTCTATTCTCTCACCGATTCTTCTAGTTCTTCTATATTCCTGGGAAGGATAGTTTTGAAGATAGCCTTGTCCACAAAGGGTATCAGGAAGAAGCGTCCAATCACCTCCAGGTAATCTAGTTTTTTTGACAACAGTCGAAACACTTTTGGAAGGATACAACTCTGGTGATATTATTTCTTTGATATATTATTTATTCATTGGTGTTATTTGGGACATAACTATCTGTGCTTATATTGTGATAATATATGCAATTATCTTTGTTCTTGGTTAATCAAGATATCACTGCACTTACATTGAGAACTATCTATGATATTTTTGAAAAAAAATATGCATTTTTTCAATAGTCTTTCTGTAACATCTCTCTGCATTAACTTTCAATGCTTGATCCTAAAGTTTGTAGGTGGTTCTTGGATTAGTGGAGCATGCTCTATCCAAGGAAGTCTATGAACAATCAGAGCTTGTCCACCCTTTACGTTGTTGTAATATCAGATATATAATGTTGACTACGATATTTGATAAAAATCTGTAAAGTAGGAAGATTTATAAATGATTCAGACATCAACGTAAATATCTCAGGCTTGTAGTGAAGCAGTTGTTGGCT
Source organism: Ottelia alismoides (assembly GCA_037367405.1). Taxonomy (NCBI): domain Eukaryota; kingdom Viridiplantae; phylum Streptophyta; class Magnoliopsida; order Alismatales; family Hydrocharitaceae; genus Ottelia; species Ottelia alismoides. The sequence goes on along the minus strand of JAZKJV010005215.1, from coordinate 313,924 downwards.
CGACTAACCAAAAATCCTGAGTTGAGTAACTCATGTCGTGGTTTTCACCTGGTTAGGTTTCCACATAACATCTTGTGTAGTGTATGAGATTGATTGGTCGATCACACTGTGCTAAAGTATATTCCACAGAATATTTTAGTATGTCATCGATAAACTATTCACCCCACTTTGGTGTTATCTCGATCCCAAGGATCTGAAATAGCTGGATTAATATGCATATTTGTAAGTTAAACAAACAGACAAATGAACGGTTTGAGATATGCATGCGCGTGTCATCTTCAAAATAAACAGGAGGAATAAGAGGATAAGAAGTAAAGAACTAACATGATGGTGTCGAAGTGCATCGGGGTCCTTGCCTTGCCTCGTCGATAGCTAACAAGAAGACTTATCAGTTTCTTGCTACAACGTAGGAGCTTCTGTTGCTTTGGTCCACACCTAGTACTAGCATAACTCCTACTTGACTGGGGCAGAGAAGCCTTGACTTATCACTCCAGGTCACTCTCTCTGTCTCTCCTATATGGGAACAGGAGAGGTTTGAGTCTATGATGGATAGGGTTGGCTATATCCTAGGGGTAGTATTGATAGATAGAAAAGGATGGGGATTCATGTGAGAAGAGGGATGCAATTGGTGGTTAGGAAAGAGTAAGCCATTAGAGGTTAGGTTAATAAACAGTGACGAGGGTTGTTAGGTGGTTCTCTTGCAGGGAAAAGAAGAAGAGGAAGAGAACATATAGAAGAAGAATGGGGAAGGAGATGAAAGGAGATCAGAAGTTGTTTTGGGTATGACTTGTGTCTGGGAGAATGGTCATGCCCAATAGACAATCGTTGTGTGTTAATGAAGTCTTAAATGGTAGATGGTTGATATGTCTAGGTCTTTGGAAAGATGTAGGCACGTGTCACATGGAAATACAAATCCACGTGTCACACGGAAATACAAATCCTCTGTAAATTAATTAATAAATATAAAATTAATCTAAAATGAACAAAATAATAAAGTAAATATTGCAGACAGATAAATACTACTCCAAATTATGATATTTTAAAATAATTAAATATTATTTTGTAAGGGAAAATCCGCAAATAATATAATTTAAAACTAATATACTTATATAAATAGTACACACATTTTTAATGGGTATCTTCTTCACTTGTAGTTATTTATCATTAAATGAATAAATAGCTCATTTGATCTCATGATATCAATAAGCTTCAAATCTTTCTTTGTGCACATATTACATAAATAAATAAAGTATTTTAATCTTACTTACTCTTTCGACTTCTACCTCTACAAAATATTCTACCATATTTCAAATTATTCCATTACAATGGCAATCTTGTGGATAGGGAACTGTACTAGCTACCTACCCAATTTATTGTAGAAATCTCAGGATCAATGATTGGACCATGCAAAATATAAATAGTCTTTTAGGGGGACGACAGATTAATATTTTTACATATAAGTTAGCATTTTTTACATTATTTTAAATTAGTATATATTTTTAAGGAACTCAGCCATGTCTGATCCCAAGCTCATGTAAATGAGGAGGGTTACGTATTAGGTAGCCAACAACCAACGCAAGAGAGATAAATTCCTAAATAGTGTTCTTTTTAAGAACACTATTTAGCAATTTATTTCAAAACAGTTCGGATTTTTTCAACATGGTTTTAAGCAAACATTTAGATTTCATTGGGGCATTCCCTATTAGCAACGCATTGCATCTTTCGAATGCAATGAGAAGTTGTCAAGGGTTGCTACATCGCTGCCCAGATGTGGTTCAAAATTTGCAAGGATTCCCGGTCAAGGAACGTAGATGGATAAATAAGTTAGTTTTGTTGCATCGTCGCTCAGATGCAGACCAAATTTTACAAGGGTTCTTGCATGATGGACGCATGCGAGTAAAGAAGCTAGTTCAAAAGGGGTTGCAAAAGATGTTGCAGATAGGTAGTTAGAATATTGGCACTTCAACTGGAAAATCGATGGAAATATACATGATGGAAAGAAGGAAAATTCAGATACTTTATCTCTAAGAGACAAAATGGGTTGGAGAGAAAGCAATGAAGATTGAGAAGACATGCATTAAACTTTGGCATTCAGGTAAATGTACTGGTAGAAATGGTGTCGGAGTGGTTGTTCATAAGGATTAGAAGATTAGTGTGGTTGAGTTGCAAAGATTCGAGGATCGGATTTATTTTGCTAAAATTGATGTTCAATGATGAAATTCCGAATATCATCTCAGTTTTATGCACCGCAATTGGTTTAGATGAAAGGATTAAACAAACTTTTCGAAGGATTTGGATAATATTATGCAAGGAATCCTACAAAGAGAGATGATTTATCTAGGTGGAGATCTTAGTGGACATGTGAGAAAGGATGCTTTAGGGTATTTTAGTGTTCATGGAGGACATGGCTTTGGGGACATAAATGAAGAGGGAAAAGTCATTCTGTATTTTGTAATAGCTTATGATCTTTTCATAGCAAACATTCTCTTCAAGAAGAGGGAGGAGCATTTAATTATTTATAAGAGTGTCCCAACTAGAACATAGATAGATTACTTTACGTTGAGGAGAAAGAGATCAATTGTGTTGCCAAAGACTGCAAAGTAATCCCACGAAATAGTTTGACAACCCAACATCGCTTGTTATTCATGGATATGCAAATAAAAGGGTTGTTAAATAAAAGGAGGTTTTTCAAGATATGTTTAACTATATGATGGAATCTCCAATTGAAGCAATCAAGCTTTGGGGAGAAGGTTTTAGAATACTTATCTTGGGATAGTAATGGAAGTGCAAATGAGATGTGGGAGGCAGTAGCATGTTGTATCTGAAGGGTCGCCAAAGAGATGCTAGGCGAGTTAAAAAGGCAAAAAGTAGGCTTGGTGGTGGAGTAGAGGGGTGCAAGAGAAACCCAAAATTAAAGAGCATGCTTTAAAGCTATGTCTAAGGATAAAATAGATGAAACTGTCACAAACTACAAAATAGCGAAGAAGGAAGCAAAGAAGGTTGTAAGATAAGCTAAGTCAAAAGCTTATGAGGTTTTGTACAGAAATCTTGACTCTAAAGAGGGCCAGAAGCATATATTTGGGTTGACCAAAGCAAGAGAAAGAAAGACCAAAGATCTTTCTCAAATGAGATGCATTAAGTATGAAGATGGGCGTGTGATTGTTACTCAGAAGGATATAGAGACTAGATGGAAGCAGTATTTCTATAAGCTTTTTATTGGAAAGGTAATAGAGAGATCACTTTGGGAGATCTAGCTAGTAGTGAAAGTTGCTTGAATCTTGTGAGCTATAGACGAATATAAAGGAAGGAAGCAGAAGAGGCTTTGAAGGTTATGGAATATGGGAAAGGTGTAGGCCATGATGACATTCCTATAGAATTATGGAGAGTTCTAAGTGAGCGTGTTTTGACTTGGCTTACAAATTTATTCAATGTGATTTAACGAAGCAAGAAAATGCTTGAAGAATGGAGGAGAGGCATATTGGTACCTCTTGATAAGAATGAAATTGTGCACAGAGGTATCAAGCTGATGAGTCATACTATGAAAGTTTGGGAGCGTGTGATCGAAAGAAGGTTGAGGCAAGTTTCCAAAGCAAAAGGAAACCAATTCGGATTCATGTCAAGTTGCTCAACTATTGAAGCCATTCATTTGCTAAGGATAATAATGGAGATTTATAGGGATAAAAGGAAGAACCTCCTTACATTTTTTATTGATTTGGAAAAGACTCGCGACTCCGTTCCATGGGAGATATTGTGGAGAGTTTTGGAGAAAAGACAAGTACATGTCATAAACATTAACCTCATAAAGGATATGCACGATAGGGATTCATCTTATGTAAAGATCCGATATGGGAAAATTGATTATTTTGACATCAACATTGGTCTGCATCAAGGTTCAACTTTGAGTCCATTCCTTTTTACTTTGATTATGGATGAGTTGACTAGTCACATTTATGATGAGATATCTTGGTGTATGTTATTTATTGATGATATTGTGTTGATTGATGAGGTCAGAAATGGAGTAAACGCGAAGCTTGGGGTCAGGAGACATGCATTGAAGACTAAAGAATTTCGTATAAGAAGGGCTAAGATTGAATATATGGAGTACACTTTTGATGGAAGCAATGATAAAGGAATTGAGATGAAAATTAGTGATGATAACATTCAGAAGAAAAATTCTTTTAGATACTTGGGATCTAAACATGATGGGGAAATTAATGGCTAAAGTGGAGATAAGCCTCTCCTGTAAGTCGACTAAAGTGGAGAGGAGCCTCTACTGTTCTATGTGATAAGAAAATTCCTTTGAAAATCAATGGAAAGTTTTACAAAACAACCATGAGATCTGTTATGCTCTATGGATATGAATGTTAGCCTCTGAACCATAGACATGTGTAGAGAATGATATTATCAGAAATGAAAATGCTAAGGTGGATGTGTGGACATGCACGTAAAGATCGAATTCAGAACGATGCAATTAGAAGGAAAGTTGGTGTAGCTCCGATCGAGGAGAAGATGCGAGAAATCTGATTAAGGTGGTTTGGCCATTTGCAAAGGATGTCGACTGATGCATTAGTTAGGAGATGTGACTTTTGGGATGTTGAGTCAGTTAAGAGATGGCGAGGAAGGCCCAAGAAGTGTTGGAATGAGACTATCCGAAGGGATATTAGTTTTTTTGATCTATGGTCGAGAATGACCGAAGATAGATTTGAATGGAGGCAAAGAATCCATTTAACTAACCCTACTTAATGTGGGAGAAGGCTTTGTTTTTTTGTAATATATATTTTAAGGATTTTAATTATATTTTTATTTTAAAAGTTAGATGGAGATTTACAAGGTCAAATAAATAGGGGAATATGTACCACATATCGTTTATGCATATATGGGGTTTCCATTCATCTAAGTTATTTTTAATGGATTTTAGTTTTGGTTCTTATTTTATTTAAAAGTTATAATATAAGCACAAAATTAGAGATATATTATTATTTATAGAAGTAGCAACAAATGATAGATGAATAAATGAAACATAGTTGTACGTATACCTACGTGACCTCAAAATTGAACTTTTATATATTAATTTCAATTTTATGAAACCATCTTCACATTAACTTGAATTTTAAAGTGAGTTTGGTGAATTTAGATTGTGAATGGAGTGATACTCAACCTAGATGTTTGACTTTATGACATTTTCTGTTTATATTCTAGAGGCATCTATTTAGTGTGGAACTTGAGACATATTTTGATATTTTTCTTTGAAATTTTCGTAAATAATTTTCAAGAAGAAAATAAGTTGATTTGAGGTTATATAATATACATACACATTAAGGATGCCCGTACTTTATAAAAGCAGTGTTCTGAGCGTTATTTTATTCACAATAGTTCAATCGCTCTGTGTTCTATTTTTACCTCATAGCTCCCTATTTTAATTTAGTTGACCGAGTTAGTACTGACTCAGTCTTCGAGGTTAACGTTAGTTTGTATATATTAATTGCTCCTTGGTCTTGTTCTTTTCTTGTTTTCTTTATTCTTTTGTTTTAGATGAAATTATGTGTTAAAGACACACTACTATTAGTGAGATATTATTTATTAAGAAATGAGAATTAGTAATCATTTACATATGTTTTATCTCAGATTCTAGCCAAGATGAAAGAGTAATGGAGATGAATTTGTGATTCATCAGTTGTTGTTCTTAGCTTTACACTTATACACAATATTAGTACTCAGAGTATAAACAGGTGGTTGCTTCAAATGTTGCTCCAAATGTTAATATGAGAGGTAGGACTGCTCATGTTCGATATTCTTGCAGTTTTGATCCATTAAAGATTACATAAAGACTTGTCTTGAAACAAAATGAACCGAACTCGAACACAATTTTAGATTCATTTATATTTAAAATGGACATAATCTGAATTAGGTAAGTTCACTTAGATTCAGTTCATTAAAGTCTAATTAATATATATGTATGTATGTATTCAATATATAATATATATACATAATATATATCATTTGGATTAACATAATTGGGTATGTTCTTGCTCATAGCCTTTGGAATCGCATGCATCCAATGGTCCCATTTACAACTATTTTCCTAAAAAGAAAACTAAATCCCAATGTTAGCAAAGAACCCTTCCTCCCTTCCCCCGTAACCCTAACACCAAAGCAGTGTCGCTCCCTCGCCTTCTTGTTGCCGCCCTTGACCTTTATTTTGGTCTTACATCGCCCACCTATGGTGAAAAGTTCTCTGACATCACCGCCCATCCACCATGTCATGCCATCGTGTATTGAATACCCATCCTTATCACCCCACCCTCCATCTTTCCCCCTCCCACCGCCCCCATCCTCCCACCAACAATGCTCACATCACCTACCTCGTCATGTCTTCCAATCGCATTGAGGATCTCCCCATGTGTCTCCCAGTTGCAGTTATGAGCCCCTCCTTAATCTGTAGCAATATAGAACTGGTGGCTCACGACGTTGGCGATAACTCCCACTGCAGTCTTAAGAGGATTGATCACTTGTTGCAGGTGCACGTCGCTCCATCCTCCTACTAGCAATAAAGGAGGAGCAATCACTTGTCATGGGTGCTCACATCCCCATCCTCCATCATCCTACATTTCTCTCCCTTCTACACCCTCCATGATCTTTATCTCACCTTCGACCTTTGAAGGTAGGGGCCCCATCATGTTCTTGCTCATACCTTTAAAACTTAATAATCATTGCCCCGGATCTAGAATAGATACTTCATCCTCAAGAAACGAACCATATGCCTTCCCCCGCGGCTTCGAGCTACTCTGCGACAACCTATCCCACCCTAGGGTTAGTCAAGACTACATAAATCTGAGAGTTGTCCCCTTCTCCTTGACTGATAAGGCGGCTTATTGGCTAAAAAATTTAGGGGACGTGGTCACCACTTGGGCCACCTTCAAGACCATGTTTCTCAAGAAATTATACCCAATAAGTAGAATAAGTTAAATGCGGATCAAGCTCACGAGCTTCACCCAACACCCAAGTGAGCCATTTCATGAAACCTGGGATAGGTTCACAGACCTAATCTAGAAATGCCCAGGGCACGTGATAAGCAAGATGATGTTGGTCCAAAGTCTTGTTAGTTTCAGCATGAGGCCCAAGGGTTAGTGAGTGCATCCTCCGGAGGAAGCTACATGGGACACCACGAGGACACCATTTATAAGGTGATCGAGATGGCATGACAGACACATTAGGCATAAAACCTTTGTCCGAGGGCAGAAAGTGTGGTTGTTCAATGCCCGATTGAAGATTTTTCACGGGAAACTTAAATCAAAATGGACGACTCCCTACATTGTCATCGATGCGCATACCAATGGAAGAGTGGATATTGCCGAACTCAAAGATGATGCACAACCTTTCTCAGTGAATGGGCAATTGCTGAAGCCATCTATAGAATCATCCAAAGAGCAGACAACCCAAGTTGAGGTCATCTACTTCATGCAGAGCGAGCACATTGAAGACTCATCAGATCACCCTCCCTCCTGACCCCATCGCTCGCCTTGTACATCTTCTTCCTTTACTTAGGCCAAGGCCTAAGTATAGGGAGGACCGATGCCATATGTACACATCATTCTCCCCATCTCACGATCGCCTCATTTCCACCCTTCTTCTATACTTAGGCTGACCATAGCCTAAGTATAGGGGGAACCAATGCTTATTTTTATATACTCTCCTCACTCACATATCCCGACCACCCATTTTTGCTCTTCTTCTATACTTAGACTATTCACAGACTAAGTATAGGGGGGCGAGCTGATATATCGTTTTCTTTTCTTTTTCACTCTCTTACGCTTAGCTCGAGCTCTGTCTTCTCTACGCTTATTGTGCTCTGAGGACACATCACTCGCTAAGTATAGGGGGGAGGGGTGTATATATACTATGTATATATTTTACCCATAGCTCGTACTTTCAAGTAAGTCTATATGTATTTACGGGATGGGTAACTAACTTAAAAAAACAAAAGAAAAAGAAAAAAAACAAACAAATAAAAAAGACACAAAACAAAAAAAAGAGTTTTGCTACTAACACTGACTGTGTCCAGCCAATTTTTTTTTTAAATGTCTTCTTATTCATTTCTGTATAAAAAACTTTCCTTGCATTAAAAAAATTCAAAAAAAAAGTGGCTGCATTTCCCACACCTGCACTTCATCCAACGTTACATGCATTTGCATTTGTGAAAAGTAAAAGTCCTTGGGTTCTGAACCAAGTTATGAGCAGAAATCGAGAGTAGTCTGGACTTGATCTTAATCCGCCTAATTTTCAAAGGAACTTCACCGAGAAATAGGATTTTAGAAACTTCAGGTCTATGACTTAATTCTTTGAGTTCCACATGACAATGTGCAGCATTTGACTCTTAGTGTCTAACCCGGTCTCTTCATTCTGGGTACGACTCTGGAATAGGGAATTAATTTGTACTATCGCACTATGCACTTAGCTCAACTCAGACGGGGTGTTGGAAGACTGTGTGAGTTTCTTTTCTAGTAGCGTGGACATCTAAAGACCGGAGTACAGGTTGAAACAAAGCTTCAGAAAATGGATGGACGGTTGGGCACATTTTTTTCTAAGACCCCAAAACATGTACGGAAAAAAAGATTCTATATCCGTAGGGGCACAACAAGATCCTTACAGAGCTACAAATATCTAAATACAAAGAAGCCTACTACAAAATAAATATTTGACCAAAAAAAGGTCCAAGCTTCAAGATCACCTACAGATCTTGGTGGAGACTTGGCTAAACTGGTCGGCTTCACAAGGAGAGGTGACTACACTAGCCATCCTCTAGTTCTTTTCTCCTTCTAATTTCTCCCTCTATTCGATTGTGAACTCAACGCGACAAACCTTAGAAGGAAATACCTGATTCCCCGAGATGAGTTACTGGAAAGGAGGTTTGCATGGTAGTCCGGCATCCTGGATGGGAAGAGTTAAAACCGTTCACACACATGAGTCGATTGTACAATGTTCATGGGGTATGCTTTGGGAAGAGGATTGATCTAAGATGACTTCTGAGCAGAAACTGTGACAATGATGTGTAGAACTTGAAGGCTGTTGATTTCAAAACCCTAAGTCTCACAGAAGTTCCGCCACACTAATAATCCAAAGGTCGAGTCTAGTTTCATTTTCACCTTCGGCTCATGGTCTTGGTATGGAACCCACTCTCATTTCACCGCATTGCATTTCTTTTGATGCTTAGGGACGAGCATGGTTTAAGTATAGGGGTATGATGAATATCAGATTCATCACTCTAAAAGTCATGAATTAAGCCCAAATACCTAAAATTCATTGGCATTTCTTCATTTATTTGGCATAATTAGCATTCATGCATGTTGTGATAAGAATTGCATTTTATCACTCGTCATTGCACAAAATAACAAGCCAAAATCTCAGCCTAATTGACTTATAAATTAACCTAACTTCCTTGATTTTTAACTAATCCATGCTAACTCCAAATGACCTGAAACCACCTCCACTATGTACATATCACTAATAAAGATAGGGATTTTTACCCAGCATACCCTATACACATTTTAAAATGCCTCTACGACCTTTTGCACAACGTAATTACCCCCATCGACCCTGTAAATTACCCCAAGAACCCCCACGGGCTTAAAACATAGTACCAGAGGGTTCATGGGGTAAGAGTTGACAAGTTTACGGGGTCGACGATGAACTAGGTTGTTTCAAAGGTCGTGGAGGTGATTGGCAAAGTTTATAGGGTCTGCTGGGTAAAAATCCCATAAAGATAAATGAAAAATACAAAATAATCACTAACCCAAATAAGTGGACCAAAAACCCAAACCCTAGTTCTGAGATTTCCGGACTAAAACCTCGATATCTTCCTCATCCAGTGTCCGATTTGATCCTACTCACTTTTGAACTAATGTACATTCAATTACCTTCAAAACAAGACCAAGTTCAAGTGAATCATGCCTCATATGTGAAAGTTGGATTCTGGGCCTCTTTTGTTCATTTTTTTATTTTTGCGGTTTTTAACCAATTATTTTATGTACATAACTGACTCTTTTTATTTTATTTCTTGTTCATTTATTTTCTTTGATAAAAGTTTTATTAAATGTGTAAAAATACAAATCCAAAAACTGTCACGTTCGTATTTTATTGTTCATATGTGAAAGTCATAGTCTTCACTAATTGTCTATGCAAAAACTGTCATGTTCGTATTTTATTTTATTTCATCTTTTTCTTACTTAATAAAATCCAAAAAAATAGATTAATGTGTAAATATTTATCTTGATTTTATCATATTTTTTACGGATTTTTATCTGGTTTAAAAATGATAAAAAAATATAAAACCCAAAAATCCAGGTATTCTATGTACATGGGATACCCAAAAAAATCACATTTCACAAATGATCGATTTTGATTTTAGTCTCTCCATAAAAGTTGTAGATCTCATCGAGACGAACAACTTTTGTGAAGAAGATTTTTCAATCCGGTGTCGTTTGCCATTTCTTTTTACATTATCTTTGTATTTTTATTTTGGATTTTTTCTGGGGCTGACACATGCCTGCTCCTGGAGCCGCCATGTGTCCCCCATTTTAGCATTTATTTTCGTTTATTTTTAAATTTTTTTTAAAATTTGATAAAATTAAAAATTAATAATAATAATAATAAAATGCCACATGTTATTTTGTGAACCGTCCAATCTCGGCTGATCGGACGACCCACGCACTTCATCCCCTTCCTCCACTTTTCCAATCTGGCGCCCGCTCCACCGCCGCCTCCACCAATCCCCTTCCTTCTTTGGAAGGCCATCACCCCCACGGATTTCGTGCCTCGTCAGTCCCCTGTCTTCCTCCGCAAATCGCGGCGCCGTCCGCCGCGTATCTCGCCCCGACCACGTCTCTCGTCCAATCTCGTCAAAACCTCCACTCGCGGTCACCTCCCATAGTAGCGGCAACCTTCACATCACTGATCCCTTTCCACTCCGACAAACCCTCTCGTCGCTATTTAAGCACCAGTGCCAACCCCTTCTCAATTCATCCGTCGATCTACAACTACAAAGGAAGACCCCTCTCAAGGCGGTGACACCGCCTTCCCCTCCGACATGTCCTTCCAGCTTGACGTGATCCAAGGCGCATCACACCTCATCGCAACCCTCCTCCACGAGGCTGCTCCGCTTCGGATTCCCTCCGTCGAGCTGTGCCTTTAGGTACTCACCTCCTCCTCTCTTCGCACCTCCTTCATCCTCATCCCACTTCCAAATCTGATCATTTCGCCTCAACACCCCCGCATCCGTCTTTGATCGAATTATCCCCTTCGATCCTTACACCACCAAGTGCTCCCGACTGTTCCTGCTCCTTCGTCTTCGACAATTCCAACGACGATGCAACCTCCATCACATCAACGTTCAAGTGGTCCACCGCCAAAGACCACCAGGCACCACCGTGCCCCATGCTTCGGCTGCCTCGAGCAATATCTCCGCCCTCCCGAGCTTCATCAACCACCGCCATGCCTAGGAGATCCCTCGCCTCCAGAAGCCTAGCCATCGCCTTTGCTCCATCGACAACTGTACTTCATCGATGCCACGCTCCGCCACGCGCCGCCATCGGGGACTCCTCCTTCGCTCAAGCATCCTCCACCTTCGACTGTACCTCCTTCTCCAACAACTATTCCACCGCCCTCGCTTCCCTAAAGACCGCCGACCATTTGTCGGCTACAGGAGCTAAGCATCTCCCCTTCCAGGAGCTTCACCGCCGCACCTCGCCGACCCTCCTCCACGCCAACATCAACCAAAGGAGGCAGTGAGCCACCGCGCTTCGCCGTGCCTTCGACTCCACCGCTGTGCCATCGATTGCTGGGATCGAGTCCCGAGTCCTCCCACGTGCGCGACATGTGAGGAGGAAACGTCCTCCAGCTAACCCAGGGGTCACGTGCTACGCACGTGACAGCTTGGGCAAATTACACCCAACCCCCTGAACTCCTGTTTATTCACAGAACCATCCCACCGACCAGAGGTCACGTGCCTCGCACGTGACCCTCTGGGAATTTTAAAGAGAACCCCTCCCGGGTTCAGGTAATTGCATATTAGTCCCTTCATTGCTATTTTATTTAATTCATATTTTGTAATATTACAGGCAGACCCCTGTGTTTCCCACTTATTTTGAACCTCTACATCGCATTATTTTTATTATTCAAAAATATCTTGTGTTTCTCAATTAATTCTCTACGTCATGATATGCTTGCTGTACTTTCATGGTCTATGGTTAATTAATAATTAATATTCTTGTGACAAATTGCATATTTTACCCATTCCGTGCTCTGAAATTCATAGTTAATTGATCACTGCTCGAAAAATTATCGAAAAATAATTGATTAGAGGATTAATCGTGATTAACATTATGCCAAAAAAGAATTGCATTTGCATGCATATTTTGCGTTATAAAAATCATTTTACACATTTCAATCTTTAATTTTTAGTATGTACTAAATTTAATATTTTTGAGGATTAGGTTTTTTCTGAGATTCATCACCTAGTGATAGATCTTGGATAATTTTATCACTTGGGAATGATTAGGTTTAATATTTATTATAATTTATTATTGAAATTCATTATTTTTGCATTCATAATTCATAAAATATTTATCTAGCATCCAAAAATTCCAAAAAATTACAGTGCATTTATTTCATCATAATTCATATATCGGCCAAGTTTCATATTTTTCAAACATTGGTTGATTGATCTTTACATTTTAGTCCCTAAAGTTGGCCACATTTGCATATTGCATCCCTAAATTGCATTAAAAATACCAAAAAAAGACTATCTCGAAAACTGTGTACGATCTTTGATAGAAAAAATCCTCGGTTATTCCTTTGCCTCCTTGAGTTCGACTTCGGACTTGCCCAAGTAAAATAAAAAAGAAATCACGCGATTGAAAATTGACTTAATTTATTGTGGTTATTTCTTGATCGATTCCGATTGCCCGACAATGAACATTAATTTAAATGCTCGATAATCACAACAATTAACCAAAGGCAAATACGGACTCATCAGATAGTGCCGTTGCCGGGGAGGCAAACGTCTTAGATTTTGTCTAAAAATTTTTGTGTTCGGGTCGTCTGACCCCCGAACTTTACATATTTTCCCCTCTTTTTTGCATTTATTTTCTTATTTTATTTTTGATTAATTTTTGTGTCACTCTCTTACACTCTCTCTTATTTTTCTTACGAGGTACTCGGCGTACGTGGAGCGGTTTTCTAGAACTAATGCATCTTCACCGACTTCCGAAAAGCCACATTAAAAATTAAGATCGAGTCGAATCGTGAGATAACGTAGATTCTAGGATTTATTTCTGCGACTTTAATTTTTGTAATTAATTGCCCATTTCTAGCGGTGTCCGTCTGGACTCTCGCATGTGTAAAAAAGAGCTTGAACTTTTCTGTGGTGTCTCGTGGCATGTTTCACTCTCCGGTGAGGGTGGGGTCTGACTTAAGTGGCGCTTAGGATAGACCTGCACATACGACTACTAGAGCTTTTAATTTTTGATTGTGCTCGTAGAACCTAGGACCACACTTCACTTTAATCGAGACACACATTAAATTGTTCAATTTAGTCAAAAATTTAACTCATTTCTTCCCGACTAATAGAACTTTCTGCTAGGTGCAGTTTTTCATTGGCTTGCATTCATATAGACTAATTTTTCAATTCTTGTATTGCATCCACATGGATATTGCGAGGAATCACTGTAAGTCTTCTAACTGAGCATACATCATTGTTTTTCATGTGCATCAGCTTTTCCCAAATTTCTCCCTCCTGTTTTATCACATATTTTTAAAGGAAATTGGGACTGGACAGTAGACGTGCATTTGTGCTCACCTTAAATTTTCAGTGATCACCTAATTAAAATTAGGACTGCTAAACAAAGTCGATGTTAATTAACTCATAAAATCAAGAATTTTTACGGGAGAGCAACCCCGACATTGTATTCTTTTATCTTACAGAAAGGAGAGAGACGCACACTAGGATAGAGTCGAGCTAGATTTTCATATTGACTACTGATTCTACAAAAAATGATTAGTTACTTCTCAGTAAGGATCTACGGGTAGCCGGTAAACGGTCCAGATTTCCTTAGTAAAGTGGGTGGTTTAAAGGACACTGCATAAGGCTCCGTCCTTAAGTAACATGGGTAGTCGTTTTATGGTATGTACTTACACCCATACTGGTTGAAAGTAGGTGCAACTAGTCGTAAGAATTTGGGCCATTCGTTAGGGAAATACAGGTACCTAACATCTCGCTTAAACATTTGCAAGATTGGAATTATCACCAATTAAAATTAACAAGATAATTGGTCGGACTCTTGCGGCCTTCACTGTGTGAGTTGGTGAAACAAGGATCTGTATTGTGTTTGTTTTGTGCGTAGATTCAAGATAATCATCGGATACTGCACACTTGTGCCTAAATGATGAATCGTAAAACTCTTTCAAATCATTTGAAATCGAGAATGGAAGAATGTGGTGATTTTTGTTCGGACTCTATGAATCCTCCACCGACCTCCACAAACTTACCAATTTCAAAGTTTCGGAGACACTCTTACTCCGAACCACCTTTGGTTCGGAGGCATTTTTCACATGAACCCTATTCCTACAATTCCTTCTTCTTTCTTGAAGGAGGTCAAACCCACACTGTTTCTCTCTCTCAGAAACACGTCGAGGAAAACTCTTACCTCGATGGTTCTTGTTCAAATTCTTTCCACTCTATTAACTCAACTCCGTTATATTCTGAAGGTGAAGAAGAAGAGGAGAAGTTACAGAAAATGCCTCACAAGAAAAGAGATCACGAAGATGAACCAAACGAAGACCCGATGTAGATGATTTTGGCAAGATTGGTTGCATCTGAGCAGCAACAACTTTTACTGAGAGAACGACTGAAGAACCATATGAATTTTTACGGGACTTGGAGCTGGTATGCTCTAATCCGAGGCATCCTCAGGTTAGCCAAGATTACATTTGCCTCACTACACTTCCTTTCATCTTAAAAGGGAAGGCAGATTACTGGGTAAAGAATTTAGGAGTGACGGTGGCTACCTATGATAGGTTCAAGAACCTATTCTTAAAAAAAATTTACCCTTTGAGTTGGACAAATCAGATGAGGACACGCATCACTAGTTTTTCTCAGATTCCTAATGAACTATTCTGTGATGCTTAGGATAGATTTAAAGATCTACTACAAAAGTGTATGTGCCATGATCTGGATGATAACATCTTGGTCCAATCACTCTATTCTGGCTTCAGCTACGAGACATAGGGATTAGTGAGCGCTGCTTGCGGTGGCAATTACACATCACGAGGTGTTGAAACCGTCTGGAAAGTACTAGAGCAAATGGCTGAGACAAGCCGCTCATAGATTGCCAGTAGGGCATACACCGATTCCCTGAACACACTTCAGTCTAAAGGGGGAAAGCAAACTGTTGCAGAAATAGCGGAGGATTTGACTCCAAACATGAGCATCATTGCTGATAAGTTAGTAGTAGTAGATCAGGTTCATAAGAGGATGAATGACATCGACAACATGATCTCCCAGTTTCAAAAGCAAATGGAGGAGCTGATCGAGAAGGTATCCAAGATTGGGATACCAGCTGCATCCGCGGTTCCAATTTATCGTGTGCATCACGTCCAGGAGCAGCCAGCATCAAGACAACAACAACCATGGGCTCGTGACCAATCCTATGCCCTACCTTTCCAGCAATCACCCTCACCAGCTGAGATCGTCGAAGAAACACAACCTTCAATGTTTGAGGTGAACATCTGGTACACTCAAGACCCTACCCGACAGGGTAATATGGGGGATCGTCAGCCTTACCAACGTCCCATCACTTTTTATAATGATGCATTCCCTCCCGCTCCGCAGCACACTCAGACTACTACCTCACCCCAGCATCGGAAACAACCGCAGCAACCGTACAACCACCGGAATCAACACCAGCAGGCATCCCAACAATACCTGCAGCAATACCAAGCACCATAGGGCACCCCTCAAAGCAACCATCTCAACCATCCAACTCTAAGGGAGAAACCGTAAATATCTGGCAGCAGATGCTCGAGGAGATTCGTTATTTTCAAAATGAAATGCAAGATCTATGGATTGATGTTAATCGCTTGTCCCGTTAGAGAGATGAACGAACAATCCATGCTACTACCATTCCCTCCTAAGTTCAAGATAACCCTAATAGCTTTAACAAATCTCAATCTTCCCAACAAAATGGCCAGGTATACTACTCAGACTTTCACATATCTGAACATGAGATCCTTTCGTTTGACAATATCAATACTATGTCACTCAGGAGCGGAAGGACCACATACGTACCAGACCGGGCAAGGGAAATGGATCAAGAAGACTCGAAAGATTAAATGGAGGACACTTCCGAGAGTGAAGAAGAAGGAAACCTGAATTCAGTACTAGTGAAGATCCCAACACACGAGAAAGGAAAAGCATCCATGGAGTCTACAAAGGACCTTGCACCTCCAGTTGCTGTAAATATACCTTTTTTCACCTTTTCAGCAACATGATTTTGATTATTATCAGTAGAAAAATGATTGTAATAAGAAGTCCATTTCTAATAAAGATGCTCTTATTTATAATTCGGGTTCTTTATCTCCTGTCTCAACTGCTTCCATTCCTTTCCCCTATGCTCTTATGAGAGGAAAATGCAAACCAAATAAAAACATTCAAGATGACCCAGAAATAGAACGATTTTGTCAGGAAAATATCACAGTCATAGTACCATTTGATCAATATGTGGCTAACAATCCGGCATTTCAAAAATACTTGAAAGTGAAATATACTCCCACCAGGACTCGCAGGAAGAAACCAAGTCAATTTGTGGAGACTCATATCTTGATAGTGGAAACTACCAAATATGTCAAAAATCAGCATCTGCCAAGAAAAAAAGGGATCTAGGTGCTCACTATGTGGAGAGTCGCATCGGCGGTATTGCGTTCGCACACACACTACTAGATAATGGTTCTTAGATCAGTCTTCTCCCCTTAGCCTTATACTACAAATTAGAGTTAGGACCTCTCAGAAAATCATTATCTCTGCTCCAATTTACGGATAAATCCACTAAAAGGCCCAAGGGAGAAGTGTGGCCATCTTGATCAAGGGTGCAAAAGACACAGTGGACTTCACTGTCCTTGATATAGAGACCCCGAACCATTGTAAATAATCACAAATCATTCTAGGAAGACCATTCTTGTGGACCGCTAAAGCATTATTCGATTACGGTACATGAATGATGAAATTCCGCTCTCCAGGCGGAGAGGTGGACTTGGAGATGAAGCAGATAAAGTGGCAAAGACCTGACTCCGAATCTACCATTGAATACTCAGAATCGTCATAGTGCAATTTCATTAGCACTAATGGGCCTTGGCATCAACTTCAAGAAGTTCAAAGTGAGAGCCCCTCATCAGAAGAAGAAACAGTGCACAATGCAGTTTGTGAGATGTTGCCTGAACTATCTAGAGACACAGATACCTATACCCTTGATGGCATAGACATCCTTCTGGATTTATCAGTCCCTTCTTCTTCAGGACAGTCAAGAAATATCGATGACGAGTCAGACACGGCTTTGGCCGAATTACCGCATTATTTTTGCGATTCGACTCACCTTGCATCCGAATTGGTAGCCACCACATCATAGATTGATTCACTTCAACCAACACAGAGCCGGACTCAAAAGCCATTCAACCAGACCTAATTGATGATTCAGATTTGCCTGAGCTGAAACCACTTCCTCCTACACTCAAGTATGCATTTCTTGCGAGACCCAAGGAGAAATTTCCTGTGATCATTAGCTCGTCATTAACCGAAGATCAAGAATCTAGATTGCTTCAAGTTCTTGAGAGAAATTGTAAGGCCATTGGTTGGACTGTGTCAGATCTCATGGGAATCAATCCCGCTCTCTGCTTGCACCAAATTTATGTTGAGGATAACGCAAGACCTTCCCATGAATTCTAGAGAAGATTAAACACTAATCTCCGGAAAGTAGTTAAGAAAGAGATCGAGAAATGGTGCAAGGCAGGATTTATATACCCCATTTTAGACTCCAAGTGGGTGTCCCCCCTTCATGTTATCCCGAAGAAATCAAGAATCCAGATGGTCACCAACGAGGAGGGGATAGAGATCGCGACTCTAGTACCCACGTCATGGCGCATTTGTGTTGATTGCAGGCGCCTGAATGCTGCGACCAAGAAAAATTACTTTCCACTGCCATTTATTAATCAAATCTTGGAGAGACTTGCAGGGAAAGCATTCTTCTGTTTTCTTGATGGGTACTCGGGCTACAATCAAGTTGCCATCTCTCTCAAGGATCAGGAAAAAATCACCTTTACATGTCCTTTCGCCACTTACGCGTTCAAGCACATGCCATTCGGGCTTTGTAATGCCTCAGACACATTTCAGTGGTGCATGATCGCCGTTTTTGCCGAAATGGTGGGCGACTTCCTAGAAGTCTTCATGGATGACTTCTCGATCCATGGTGATTCATTTAATACATGTTTAGCGCACTTGGGCCGAGTCCTCAAGAGATGTAGGGAGGTTAATTTGGTACTATCCTAGGAGAAAAGTCACTTTATGATGACAGAGGGTATCATATTAGGGAACGTCATCTCCAAAAAGGGAATGGAGGTCGACCCTGACAAGGTGGATGTGATCAAGAAACTTGAGCCACCAACCAACGTTAAGTAAGTGAGGTCATTCTTAGGGCATGTTAGATTTTATCAAAGATTTATTCCTGATTTTTAAAGATCGCATGCCCACTGACTGAGCTCTTAGGAAAGGACACCGAGTTTATTATAAATCACAAGTGTCTAGAGGCCTTCGAGCTTCTAAAAAAGAAAATCTGTGAATCGCCGATATTACAAGCTCCTGACGGGTCTTGTCCCTTGAGATCATGACTGATGCATCAGATTTTGCTGTCGGACCTGTGCTTGGACAAAGATGAGATGGGATACCTTATGCGATCCACTACGCGAGCAAAGTTTTGGATCCTGCCCAGAGAAATTATACGGTGACTGATTTCTCGTGGTAGTTTGGGCCCTGGAAAAATTCATATCATATATATTAGGCTCCAAGGTGACAATTTTTACTGATCACACGACTATCAGATATCTAATGGAAAAGAAGGATGCCGAGGCATGTCTTTTGAGATGGATCTTATTAATCCAAGAATTTAATTTAGAGATCAAGGATAAACTTGGAATAAAGAATGTTGTTGCTGATCACCTTTCCCGAATTGAGCAAAATGATTATTCTGATATTGGATCAATTAAAGAGACTTTTCCAGACGAGTCAGTTAGCGTTACTGACTTAGTCCCATGGTACTCCGACATAGTGAACTATCTTGTCTCCAAGAAAGTTCCCCTAGGTTAGACGAAGGGCAGAATTGACTGACTGAAGTCATATTCAAGAAAATACCATTGGGACGATCCTTTCCTTTTCTATAAAGGACCGGATTGCATTTGGCGAAGATGTATTCCTCAATAGGAATACCGGATTGTCCTCACACACTGTCGTTCCCTTGAGGTTGGAGGACGCCATTTGGGAAAGAGAACCGCGTACAAGGTACTCCAATGTGGATTTTACTGGCAGACCTTATTTCGAGATGCCAATGATTTTGTATGGTCGTGCCCAATTTGTCAAAGAATGGAAGGGACTGTTGGATATAGAGATGTAATGCCCGTGCAACCAGTGATTTTCTGTAATATTTTCGATGCATGGGGAATCGATTTTATGGGACTTTTTCCAAGTAGCCATGGATTTGAGTACATCTTGTTGGCTATTGATTATTTGTCAAGATGGGTGGAAGCTATCCCAACCCGAACCGCGGATAGCAAAATCATCTGTAAGTTTATCAAGGATCATATCATCGCAAGGTTCCGGATCCCAAAGGTTTTGATTTCAAATGGGGGTAGCCACTTTGTGAATAGAGAAATGAGATCATTGGCTAAGGAATATAAATTCGAGCATAGAATAGCCAATCCATATCATCCACAATCTAATGACATGATAGAGGTTTCTAATAGAGAGGTGAAGGGTATTCTTCAGAAGTTGGTTCGTCCAGATAGGAAGAACTGGTCTCAATTTTTGGACCAGGTTCTGTGGGCCTATAGGACAACCTACAAGACTCCACTCAGTACTTCACCTTTTAGGATGATCTATGGCAAGCCATGCCATCTACCCGCATAGCTAATTCACAAATCAGAATGGGCGATAAAAAAGCTTAATTAGAGTTGTCACCTTGGGGAACTATGCCGAGACTTAAATCTGAATGAGCTAATTGAAATCCGAAACTGGCATATGACAATAGTGTGATCTATAAGGACAAAGTCAAGAGATGGCATGAACGACACATTAGGCATAAAACCATTGTCCCTGGGTAAAAAGTGTGGTTGTTCAATGTCCGGTTGAAGATTTTTCACGGGAAACTTAAATCAAAATGGATGGGTCCCTACATTATCATCAATGTGCATACCAATGGAAGTGTGGATATTGCCAAACTCAAAGATGATGGATGACCTTTCTCAGTGAATGGGCAATTGCAGAAGCCTATATAGAATCATCTAAAGAGCAGACAACCCAAGTCGAGTCATCTACTTCATGTAGAGCAAGCACATTGAAGACTCATCAGATCACCCTCCCTCCCGGCCCCATCGCTCGCCTTGTACATCTTCTTCCTCAACTTAGGCTAAGGCCTAAGTATAGAGAGGACCGATGCCATATGTACATACCATTCTCCCCATTTCACGATCACCTCATTTCTACCCTTCTTCTATAGTTAGGTTGACCAGAGCCTAAGTATAGGGGGAACCTGTGCTTATTTGTATATACTCTCCTCACTCACATATTCCGACCGCCTCATTTTCGCTCTTCTTCTATATTTAGACCGTTCACAGTCTCAGTATAGGGGGGCGGGCTGATATATCTTTTTCTTTTCTTTTTCACTCTCTTACTCTTAACCCGAGCTATGTCTTCTCTACGCTTCTTGTGCTCTGAGGACACATCACTCGCTAAGTATAGGGGTGTGTGTATATTTACCCATAGCTCGTACTTTCACATACGTCTATATGTATTTACGGGATGGGTAACTAACTTTAAAAAAAGGGAAAAAACAAACAAACAAAAACAAAACAAAAAAATAGTTTTTTATATATACTCTCCTCACTCACGTATCCCGACCGCCTCATTTTCGCTCTTCTTCTATATTTAGACCGTTCATAGTCTAAGTATAGGGGGCCGGGCCAATATATTTTTTTCTTTTCTTTTTCACTCTCTTACGCTTAGCCTGAGCTATGTCTTCTCTACACTTCTTGTGCTCTGAGGACACATCACTCGCTAAGTATAGGGGTGTGTGTATATACTATATATATTACCCATAGCTCGTACTTTCAAGTAAGTCTATATGTATTTAATGGATAGGTAACTAACTTAAAAAAAGGGAAAAAACAAACAAACAAAAACAAAACAAAAAAAGAGTTTTACTACTAACACTGTCTGTGTCCAGCCATTTTTTTAAAAAGGCTTCTTATTCATTTCTGCATAAAAAAAAACTCCTTGCATTAAAAAAATTCAAAAAATGTAGCTGCATTTCCCACACATGCACTTCATCCAACATTACATGCATTTGCATTTGTGAAAAGTCATTGGGTTCTGAACCAAGTTATGAGTAGAAACCGAGAGTGGTCTGGTCTTGATCTCAATCCACATAATTCTCAGAGGAACTTCACCAAGAAATAGGATTTTAGAAACTTCAGGTCTATGACTTAATTCTTTGAGTTTCACATGACAATGTGCAACATTTGACTCTTAGTGTCTAACATGGTCTCTTCATTCTGGATACGACTCTGGAATAGGGATTTAACTTGTACTCTCGCAGTATGCACTTAGCTCAACTCAGACGGGCTGTTGGAAGATTTTGTGAGTTTTTTTCTGATAGTGTGGACATCTAAAGATCGGAGTATGGGTTGAAATAAAGCTTCGAAAAAGGGATGGATGGTTGGGCACAATTTTTCCTAAGACCCCAAAACATGTACGGAAATAAAAGATTCTATATCCATAGGGGCACAACAAGATCCTTGCAGAGCTACCAAATATCCAAATACAAATAAGCCTACTACCAAAAAAATATTTGACCAAAAAAAGGTCCAAGCTTCAAGAAAACCTGCAGATCTTGGTGGAGACTTGGCTAAACTGGTCAGCTTCACAAGGAGAACTGACTACACTGGATACCCTCATGTTCTTTTCTCCTTCTTCTAATTTCTCCCTCTATTCGATTGTGAACACATCGCGACAGACCTTAGAAGGAAATACCTGACTCCCCAAGGATGAGTTACTGGAGAGGAGGTTTGCATGGTAGTCTGACATTCTGGATGGGAAGAGCTAAAACCTTTCACACATATGAGTCGATTGTTCAATGTTCATGGGGTATGATTTGGGAAGAGGACTGATTTAAGATGACTTCTGAGCCGAAACTATGATAATGATGTGTAGAACTTGAAGGCTGCTGATTTCAAAACCCTAAGTCTCACAGAAGTTCTGCCACACTAATAATCCAAAGGTCGAGTCTAGTTTCATTTTCACCTTCTGCTCATGGTCTTGGTATGGAACCCAATCTCATTTCACCGCATTGCATTTCTTTTGATGCTCAGGGACGAGCATGGTTTAAGTATAGGGGGATGATGAATATTAGATTCATCACTCTAAAAGTCGTGAATTACGCTCAAACCCCTAAAATTCATTGGCATTTCTTCATTTATTTGGCACAATTAACATTCATGCATGTTGTGATAAGAACTGTGTTTTATCACTCATTATTGCACAAAATAAGAAGCCAAAAATCTCAGCATAATTGACTTGTAAATTAACCTAACTTCCGTGATTTTTAACTAATCCATGCTAACTCCAAATGACCTGAAACTACCTCCACTATGTACATATCACTAACAAAGATAAATGAAAAATATAAAAAAATCACTGACATAAATAAGTGGACCGAAATCCCAAACCCTAGTTTTGGGATTTCCGCATTAAAACCTCGAAAACTCACTCATTAAGTGTCCGATTTGATTCTACTCACTTTCGAACTAATGTACATTCAATTACCTTCAAAATAAGACCAAGTTCAAGTGAATCGAACCTTATATGTGAAAGTTGGGTTTTGGGCCTCTTTTGTACATTTTGTATTTTAGCGGTTTTGACCTGTTATTTTATGTACATATTTGACTCTTTTTATTTTATTTCTTTTTCATTTATTTTCTTTGATAAAAGTTTTATTAAAATGCATACAAATCCAAATCCAAACTAAGCTTGAAATCAAAGAAACTAACAAAGTCTGAGTCTTCACTAATTGTCTGTACAAAAATTGTCATGTTCGTATTTTATTTGATTCTTCTTTCTGTTACTTAATAAAATAAAAAATTAGATTAATATGTAAATATTTATCTTTGATTTTATCATATTTTTTACGGATTTTTATCTGGTTAAAAAATGACAAAAAAATATAAAACCCAAAAATCCAGGTATTCTATGTACATGGGATACCCCCAAAAAATCACATTTTACAAATGATCGACTTTAATTTTGGTCTCTTCATGAAAGTTGTAGATCTCATCAAAATGAACAACATTCGTGAAGAAAAATTTTCAATCTGGGGTCGTTTGCCATTTCTTTTTAAATTACTTTGTATTTTTATTTTTGATTTTTTTCTGGGGTTGACACGTGGCCGCTCTTGGAGCCGCCACGTGTCACCCATTTTTAGCATTTATTTTCATTTATTTTTATTAATTTTTTTAAAATATGATAAAAAAAATTAAAAATTAAATAATAATAATAATAATAAAATGTCACGTATCCTTTTGTGGACCGTCCAATCTCGGTCGATCAGACGACCCACGTACTTCATCCCCTTCCTCCACTTTCCTAATCTGGCGTCCGCTCCACCGTCGCTTCTGCCAGTCACCTTCCTTCTTTGGCCGGCAGTCGCCCCCACGGATCTCATGCCTCGCCAGTCCCTCGTTTTCCTCCGCAAATCACGGCGTCGCCCGCCACGTATCTCGCCCCGACCGCGTATCTCGTCCTCCATTCGTGGTCACCTCCCATAGTCGCGACAGCCTACGCATCACTGATCCCCTTCCATCTCCGGCAGACCCTTTCCTCTCTATTTAAGAACCAGTGCCACCCCCTTCTCGATTCATCCATCGATCTACATCTACAAAGGAAGACCCCTCTCAATGCGGTGACAACGCCTTCCCCTCCGACGTGTCCTTCCGGCTCGACGTGATCCGAGGTGCATCACACCTTGTCGCATCCCTCCACCGCATGGCTGCTCCGCTCCGGATTCCCTCTGTTGAGTTGTGCCTTCAGGTACTCGCCTCCTCCTCTCTTCGCATCTCCTTTGTCCTCATCCCACATCCATTTCTGATCATTTCACCTCAACACCCCCGCATCCGCCTTCGATCGCACTATCCCCTTCGATCCTTCCACCACCAAGCACTCCCGACTGTTCCTACTCCTTCGTCTTCGACAACTCCAACGATGACACAACCTCCATCACATCAACGTTCAAGTGGTCCACCGCCAATGACCACCATGCACCACCGTGCCCCACACTTCGACCGCCTAGAGAAATATCTTTGCCCTCCCGAGCTTCATCAACCACCGCCGTGCCTGGGAGATCCCTCGCCTCCAGAAGCCTAGCCACCGCCTTTGCTCCATCGACAACCACACTTCGTCAACGCCACGCTCCGTCAAGCGCCGCCATCAGGGACTCCTCCTTCGCTCAAGCATCCTCCACCTTCGATCGTACCTCCGTCTCCAGCAGCTAGTCCACCGCCCTCGCTTCCCCGACGACCGCCAGCCGATTGTCGGCTATAAGAGCTAAGCATCTCCCCTTCCAGGAGCTTCACCGTCGCGCCTCGCCGACCCTTCTCTGAGCCAACATCAACCAAAGGAGGCAGTGAGCCACCGCGCTCCGCCGCACCTTCGACTCCACCGCTGTGCCATCGACCATCGGGCTCGAGTCCCGAGGTCCTCCCACATGCGCAGCACGTGAGGAGGAAACATCCTCCAGCTAACCCAGGGGTCATGTGCTATGCACATGACCGCTTGGGCAAATTACACCCAACCTCCTAGACTCGCGCTTATTCATAGAACCATCCCACCGAGACCCTATAGGAATTTAGTAGAGAACCCCTCCCGGGTTTAGGTAATTGTATATTAGTCCATTCACTGCTATTTTATTTAATTCATATTTTGTAATATTGCAGACAAACCCCTCTGTTTCCCACTTATTTTGAATCTCTACATCGTAAAATTTTATTATTCAAAAATATCATTGCGTTTCTCAATTAATTCTCTACATCATGATATACTTGCTACTTTTTCATGGTCTATGGTTAATTAATAATTAATATTCTTGTGATAAATTGCATATTTTACCCATTATGTGCTCTGAAATTCATAGTTAATTAACCACTGCTCGAAAAATTGCCGAAAAGTCATCGATTCGAGGATTAAATTGTATTTAACATTGTTCCCAAAAAGAATTGCATTTGCATGCATATTTTGTACTATAAAAATCATTTTGAACATTTCAATCTTTAATTTTTAATAGGTATTAAATCTAGTATTTTTTAGGATTAGGATTTTTCTGAGATTCATCACCTAGTAATAGATCTTGGATAATTTTATCACTCGGGAATAACCAGGTTTAGTATTTATTATAATTAATTATTGAAATTCATTGTTTTGCATTCATAAATTCATAAAATATTTATCTAGCATCAAAAATTCCAAAAAAAAATTACAGTGCATTCATTTCATCATAGTTCATATCTTGACCAAGTTTCATATTTTTCAGACATCGTTTGATTGATCTTTTACATTTTAGTCCCTAAAATTGGCCACATTTGCATATTGCATCCCTAAATTACATTAAAAATACCAAAAAAGACTGTCTCAAAAACCGTGCACGAACTTTTATAGAAAAATTTCTAGGTTGTTCCTTTGCCTCCTTTAGTTCGACCTTGGGACTTACCCAAGTAAAATAAACAAAAATCATGCGATTGAAAATTGACTTAATTTATTGCGGTTATTTCTTGACCGATTCCGATTGCCCGACATCGACAAATTCAACATTAATTTAAACGCTCGATAATCACAACAATTAACTAAAGGCAAATACATACTCGTCAGAGACCCGCCTTTTCATAAATACCTTAAGATTAGATGCACACCAACAAGGACCAACAAAAAAGAACCCAAGCCGAACAAAGAAAGACATACTCTCTATTGCCACATCTCGTCTGATAAAAAAATGAGCTACCAAGGAAGAAAAGAGACATGGGTGCTCACTTGTAACAAGCCAGATTAATGAGATTAAGTTTGTGCCCAAACCTTATTGGACAATGGCTCATCCATCAATCTCATGCCCACCACTCTTTATGAGCATCTAAAACTAGGTCCTCGTAAGAACTCTAGAGTGGTACTTCAATTTCTGACTCTTCAACTAAGATGCTTAAGGGTGAGATCAGAAATGTAGTTATCAACATAGAGGGACAAAACTATCCCATAGATTTCACAGTCCTTGACATGGATGCCCATAAAAACTGGAAAGAGTCTCAGATGATATTAGGGCGACACTTTCTCAGGACAGTTGGAGCCCTATTTGATTATACATCTGGGAGAATTCGATTTGGAGAAATTGAGCTAGAAATGAAGCAAAGTAGGTTTTCAAGATTGGACACTGAATCTATCATTGAGTCTAAAAATTCAGAAACTGAGGTAGAAGAAAATACAGAAGCAACAATTGGGCCATGGAAACAGAACCCAACCACAATGATAGAATCACTCTCATCTAGAGAGGACAATATTGATGAATTAATATGCCAGCTCATTCATGCATCAACCTACACTCATGGAGACTCAGAGGTCCCTCTTGACCAGTCAGTCCATTCTCTGTCTGGATAATTCTGGAGTGAGGTAGAAGGATCGGACGCGGCATTTGCCAAACCACATTATACCTTTGGCGATTTGATCCCTGAAACAATTCAATCGGTGGCCGATAATGTTACACAGAACCGGTCCATAGCACAACCAGAATCAACAATGATATAGCCAGATTTTTTGAATGATAAAGATTTACCTGAGCTCAAACAGTTGCCCCATACTCTTAAGTATGCCTTCCTTGTGGGAAATAAGGGATAGTTTCCGGTCATCATTAGCTAACATCTGACCAAAGAGCATAAGACCTACCTGCTTAAAGTTTTAGAAAAAAACCGCAAGACTATGGGCCAGAGATTGTCGGATCTTCAAGGGATTAACCCGACCCTTTGTTCACATCATATTTACCTTGAGGATAATGGTAAACCCTCTCGTGAATTCTAACGTAGGTTGAATCCAAATTTATAGGAAGTGGTTAAGATAGAGATTGAAAAATGGTGTGGGGCAGGGTTCATTTATCCCATCTCAGACTCCAAGTGGGTGTCACCTTTGCACGTAGTTCTGAAAAAGTCGGGACTTTAGGTTATCACCAATGAGGAGGGAGAGGAGATCACGACACATGTACCCACATCGTGGCGCATCTGTGTGGATTACATGCGCCTGAATGCCACAACGAAGAAGGATCACTTTCCGCTACCTTTTATTGATCAAATTTTGAAGATATTGGCA
This sequence comes from Ottelia alismoides, assembly GCA_037367405.1. Lineage (NCBI taxonomy): Eukaryota > Viridiplantae > Streptophyta > Magnoliopsida > Alismatales > Hydrocharitaceae > Ottelia > Ottelia alismoides. Next base: position 286,227 of record JAZKJV010005215.1, on the reverse strand, counting down.
GGAGGAGAATACTTCATTTTCCTAGACGGGTATTCGGGTTGCAACCAAGTAGACATCACCCTAGAGGATCAGTAAAAAGACTACTTTTATATGTCCTTTGACACTTATGCATTCGAGCGCATGCCTTTTGAGCTCTGTAACACCCTCAACACTTTTCAGTGGTGCATGATTATAGTTTTTGCCGAAATGGTTGGAGATTTTCTGCAATTATTGATGGCTGATTTCTCGGTCCATGGTGCTTCATTCGATGATCACCTAGCACACCTGGATCGGGTCCTCAAAAAGTGTAGGTAAGTGCATATGGTGCTCTCTCGGGAGAAAAGCTACTTTATGGTAAAAGAGGGCATCGTGTTGGGGCATGTCATCTACAAGAATGGAATGGAGGTTGACCCTGCCAAGGTGGACGTGATCAAGAAACTTGAACCACCAACTAACGTAAAGCAAGTGTGGTCTTTTCTTGGGCATGTCGGATTTTATAGGGGATTTCTAGAGGATTTTTCGAAAATTGCCCGATCGCTAACCGAGGTCTTAGGAAAAGACACCGAGTTTATTGTCAATCATAAGTGTCTTGAGACCTTCGAGATGCTCAAGAGGAAGATCATTGAGAATCCCATCCTACCAACCCCTGATTGGTCTCTTCCCTTCGAGATCATGACTAACGCTTCATACTTTGCAGTAGGGGCTATGTTAGGATAGAGGAGAGATGGAATGCTATTCACTACGCAAGTAAAGTTTTGGATCTGGCTCAGAAAAAGTATACTGTGACAGAAAAGGAAATGCTTGCAGTAGTATTTGCCTTGGAGAAATTCAGATCATTGCTTATAGGATCCAAAGTGACAGTATACATAGATCACTCAACCATCATATGCTAAATGGAGAAAAAGGATACAAAAGCATGTCTCCTCAGATGGATACTCTTGCTTTAGGAATTTGATTTGGTGATTAAAGATAAACTTGAAGTAAAGAATGTGGTGGTTGATCATTTATCATGGATTGTACAAGACAAAATCCCTGATTCAGAATCAATCCGTGAAACCTTCCCAGACGAGTCAATTTCTATTATTGACTCTCTCCTATGGTATGTCGACATGGTTAACTATCTTGTCTCTAAGAAAGTTCCCTAGGGTTGGCCCAGGAATAGAATCGACCGACTCAAGCCAGAAGCCATACACTACCATTGGAAGGATCCATTCCTTTTCTTTAAAGGATCGGATTGTATTTAGAGGAGATGTATTCCTCAAGTGTAATACCAAAGTGTCTTCAATCTCTACCATGCCTTGGAAGCAAGAGGACACCACCATCGAGAAGTTACTATAGTGTGGATTTTATTGGCCCACCTTGTTAAGGATGCTTACAATTTCATTAGGTCGTGCCCCATCTGTCAGCGAATTGGAGGGACCATTGGTCCCAATGATGTCATGCCCAAGTAACCTGTGATTATTTGTGATGTATTCGACGCATGGGGCATTGAATTTATGGGCACATTCCCTAACGATCAATCATTTGAATATATTCTTCTCATGGTAGACTATCTATCTAGGTGGGTGGAGGCTATCCCTATTCGAGCCACAAACAACAAGATCATCTGCAAGTTTTTCAAAGATCATATTATTTCGAGATTTGGGATCCCTAAGGTATTAATATCTGACAGGGGTAGCCATTTTGTTAACTGAGAAGTGAAGAAGTTAACAAAGGAATATGGCATTGAGCACTGCTAGTCCGTACCACCCATAATCCAATGGCATGACCGAAGTGTTAAACATAGAAGTCAAAGGAATTTTACAAAAGCTCGTCTGCGCTGACATGAAGAACTGGTCCCAACTCTTGGACCAAGTTCTATGAGCTTACCAGACAACTTACAAGACCCCATTGGGCATCTTCCCGTTTCGAATGGTATATGGAAAACCGTGTCATTTGCCCACATAACTAATGCATAAATCAGAATGGGCAATCAAAAAGATCAATTGAAACTGTCACCAAGGAAAGAAGAACATGGATATGGATTTAAATGAACTATCAGAGATCAGAAATCAAGCATACGGAAATAATATCATTTACAAGAACAGAGTAAAGAAATGGCACAACAAGCACATCCGAACAAAGAGCTTTGTCCCCGAACAGAAAGTGCGGTTGTTTAATGCAAGATTGGAAATTTTCCAAGGCAAACTGAAATCTAAATGGATGGGACCTTTCATCGTGAGAGAGGTTCACAAAAACATAAGTGTTGAGATCTCAGAGAATGCAGACAACACACATATTTCTATAGTCAACCGTCTACTGCTTAAACATTTTGTCGAATCAAGTGAGCAATTAGCGCAAGTTGAGCAGATCTCCTTCACTCAGGGTATTATTTTAGACAAAAGACTCAAGCAACCCGGATGAACCCCCTCTCCCATGAACATTCTGTTACTCTTTTGTATATCCATCATTCAATTTATATCCTCGGTTCCCCACATGTAATTACTTCATATACTTAGATTGACCTGTAAGTATAGTGGGACCAACCACATTGTGATTTCTTCACTTCTATTATTTCTTCTTATCCTCGACCGCCTCATTTCATGCTTTTCTACCATGCTTAGGCCCTCAAAAGTCTAAGTATAGGGGGACGAGTCGACTTCATTTTATTTCACTCAACTGTGCTTGGTACGAGATGTGTACATTTCACTTTGTGCCATGAGGACATAACACTTGATAAGTACAGTGAGTGTTTGTATATATTCTATATACTTTATCTCTAGCTCGTACTTTCATTGTTTTTTTTTTATAAAAAATGGGTATGGGTATAAGTTGTGTATATTATGTATACTGTACTAAAATTCATGTGTATATTTAACAAAAAAGGGTATAAAAAATTAAAAAAAACATTGAAGCTAAAAAAACTTAATTTTTTATCCTTGGCATTTTCACTATCACTCAAGACTTGAGGAATGAAAGAAACTCGAGTTCTTAAGGTCCTTTGATTCAGAGCTAACCGGCCTTAGTCATTAGGGTTTGAGACTTAATAATCCCCACTTCCCTAGTTTGAAAGATATGAGCGCTATATTGCACTCTCAATCTCTACCTTTTAAGAATATGATCAACACATCACTTGCTCAACTGCATGAACGATGAGATGAGTTGAGATTTCACTTGAGGGTCTGTGACTTGAGATCAGAGTCTCGACCTGATTTTATGATACTCGAGGATGGATAAAATCGATGAAAGCTTCAATAAACCTGAGTATCAGCAAACCCTAGCTAATATGTGAAAAAGTTTGCATGTTATCTCTTGATATTGACCTATGTGTCAGGGTGTGATGAAACTAAATAATTGTTGCTCAGTGTGCGCCAACTCTTGATAAAAGCAATGGAGCTAGCCAAAAAGAAAAGAAATAAATATTGAAAGAAAAGAGCTCTCAAACACAAAGTCAAATTACAAAGAGCTTCCACCAAAGGCAAGCACTCCTAATCATTTCAAAGTGTCTACTTGGACCAAAGCTAAATAGGACCAATGAGTCGGGCTAGTACCTCAAAAGGGGCTCTACATCATAAGCGATACAAGTTTGCGTGTAGGTATACTAGATACTTAAAGAAGAAACACCCCGGTGTACTCCCAGGAAAACAGGTACAAATGACTCAAATCCTTTTGATGGACACACTGAATAGAAACAAAAAATACATGTATTGAGTAATAAGGCACTCAAGATGACCCTTGTTCCAATGTGAGGGAGAGAACCTCCATCATCTGGCCTGCCATATGCACTTTCAAGTCTGACGAACTACTGAGACGGTAAACTGAATGCAAGAACTGATTTATCCCCTAGTGTTGAGGATTAGGTCTTAAGGAAAGTCTCTTGGATCAAGACTTTGAGTGGCCTTTTGACTCGACTCTCATGATTGCAGTACACACTAAGCTTCATATCCTTATACTATATGTATGGACAACGAGTCTGATAATTAGAGAAGTTAGATTCCTTTTGACTAGAATCAGGTTGAGCTTAGAATTTTAGGACCATTAAAATCTAAGATTATTAATAAGACAAGTCTTGAAATTCACATGCACAATCAAGGATTTAACTTTCTAACTCACTACAATTTGCTTGGGGGCAAGCAAAGAGTAAGTATAGAGGTGTGATGAATCCATTATTCATCTACTTTATATGGACATTTTAGAAAATCCTCTTAATAATTCACTAATTAAATCCCTTAAAATCAATTAATTAACATTCACTAATTGTGCTTCAATTAAAGATTAAAATCTATAAATAAATAACCTTATTTTTGACCTTAATTGATATTATCATTTTATGTACATAAATCAATTATTTTAACCCAATTCTTTCTCTATATTGTTCTTTGATTAATTAACTAACATGATATCAAGAATTAAACCCATGAAAAGAGCAAAAATAAAAGAAATAAAAATATCAGACATTGTATATTTTGTACATATTTGCTTTATTGATTTTATTTTAACTTTTTATAATCTATAAAAAATCCATAAAAATTAGATTAAGTATGTACATATTGTACATATATTAATCCATTAATTAAAATCAAATTTAAAATATAAAAAGTCATAAAATGCAAAATGCGGTATTTTATTATCTATAGAGTACCTCCAAAATTACTTTTTATACATTTGATCTCTTTTGCTTTTAGCTCCTTCACAAAAGTTGTAGATCTCGTTGAGACAAGCAATTGACCACTTTTTGATTTGATTTCATTTACTATCTCCTTCCTATTTTTCTTTGCCTTTTATTCATTTTTTTATATTTATTTATTTTTTTTTATATTTTTTACTTTTATTTAATTTTAATTTTAAACTTATTTTGTATTTAATTAACTTTTATTTTTATTTTTATTTATTTTTCCTTCTCTTTTTCCTTCATCTCTCTTCTCTCTTCGCCTCCAACCTAGGTCACCTGCACAACACGTGACCCCATCCTCCTTCCCCTTCGCACGTGCGATGCACGTGTTGCCATCCTCCTCTGCATGTACGTGCACGACACGTGACTCATGCTCACGCCCATGCCGTTGCGTCGCTCCCCCTGCTCCGTTCCCTTGCTGAACCCGCTCCCCTCCTCCTTCCCCGGCCATTACACCTCCACCACATAATGCATGGTGCCCTGTCACCTCGCCTCCTTGCCTTTACAACCTCCACCCAACCATTTTTACTCCTTCACCATAAAAGTCTCACCACCTCCTTTGCCCATCTTCATCCACCATTTTGAAAAGGAAAGGTCCCAGCTCCTCCTCTTTCACCGGTGACAGAGGCGAGAAGAGAGAGCTTCGAGCCACAACGAACCCTTCTTACTTCGGTGAGATCCGTGGGACCATCTCCCATGTTGCAGCTCCACCTCCCGCGAGTTTCATAGCCTCGCTACATCCGTCGGTAGCGTAAGGCGAAGACCTGAGCCGCCTTGTGCAACTCCATCTCCAAGCGAAGTCCTTCCTCCCTCGATCCATTCGTATCCCTAGGTATCACCATCGCATCATCTCCAGGTCCCTCCTCGCATCCGATTTCTCTGATACCGAATCTTCAGCAAATCACACCTCTTCCTCGACTCGTAACCCACTATGCCACCTCACCAACCTCCCTCTCCGCTGCTCCCTACCCTCTAGACCCCCTATGCCTCCGGCCTCGCTAAGGTCGGAGCCTTACTCTGTTCCCTAACCGCTGCTTGAAGCTCCGCCCCCATTTCCTATCGATTTTTTCTCGCTAACCTTGCAAGTGTTTCAGCCGATGATGAAACCTCAAGTCCGAGCTACATGAACCACACAATGAAGAACACATGCGATCACCACCGTAGAAGAAGCCCCAATTCCCCGTTGTTCGATCTTGCTCGAATCAGCATACCAAATCGCTTCAGAGGATCGGACCATGCTCAGCGCTCTGGGTCCAACCGAAGTGAGGTACATTCGATACAAGGAGGGTGGACCGATCCGAGACTAAAGTGCCTCACGTGACGCATGCACGTGATGTGTAGAAATTACAACCACGCCCAACCACCTTCTGAATTTGCAGAAAAGCCCCGCACATGAAAAATTCAAGTGACCTTTAGAAAAATTGCACACGGGTCCCTCCAGCTTTCCAATATTGCAAAAATACCCCCACATGGGGGTAGTGAAGGATATGATATAATCCTCAAGCGCATCACGGAAGCGTGAGCATCGTATCATATACGATGAATAACGACTAGTCACACTAGTTGTTCTATGCAGCGAAATTTAAAAAATTTTATGTGATGAAACCACTTGATCCAAGAACGATTCTCAGATCGTTTCATCTAAAATCACATCAAGTATATAGGAATACCTCTTGTAACGTGGTTGATCGAGTCTCTATGAAAAGAGACCTCCTCTCTCAAGTCCGATCTTTGGAGAAGACGCTTGCGAGCGTATGGATGAGTCGCGTGATCCTCGCAATCCAAGAAGTTGATCTAAGCACGGTGAACTCCTGATATCGTCGCACGAGATCAAACACCTTCTTCGAGAGCGAAGCACTCCAAAGAAGATGGAGAACCGAGAGTCGTCGAGGTGGCGGCACAATGGCGGAGCGACGACGGAGTCTCCTCCTCCAGGGTATGGTGGACGGCCACCAACAGAGAGGAATAGGAGATGGCGTGTGAAGGGAGAGGAGAGGCTTATTGTCTCTTAATTTCATAATCCTAGAGAGCATGGAGTGTCTCTCTATTTACAGGGTTTTGGGATCCATGGATCACAATCCATGGGACACACAAAATCAATGGATGAGATTGATTTGTGTTTCTTTCAATGGTCAAGATTATTGTTGGTAAAAACCAACAACTAATAATTTAATTAAGTTAAATATATTTGATAAATCAAATACGATTCAATCCTGAATCAAAACAAGCAAACATGGAGTCAATTGGTTGGAGAAACCACCCTCCATATATGGAGTGGACGGCCACCAATTTCCTTAGGCAAATTGTGGTCGTCCACCCTTCCAATATGGAAGGGTGGGATCTCCACCAAATTTGTGATCTCTTGTAATCTCTGTGTAAACTCCATGATTTTTACAACAACTCTTGTTGTAAATTATTCTACAAAAATAATGCATAATTATTTTGAGAATATTGCAATCTTGCCATTAAAAAATAGCGAATCACATTCACAACCCAAAATGAAATGTGATTTACATTTTCAATTAATTACACAATGTGAATTCAATTCACACTAATAATTAATCAACAAATATAAATCATAATAATATCTCTCTAATACATTATAAATCACATTTATAATATATTATGAATAATTGGATATTGCTATCCCAATTATTCTTAACCATAATAATTAAATCACATTGAATTATATTGGATAAACATTCACATGCATCAAGATAATTAATTCACATTTAATTATCAATCTCTCAATGCTTAGATATAATTCAACTATGGAATTATTCTTCCTTTCAAGAATAATGTGTTTTCTCCGCAGATACTTGGAGATAAGGACGGGGCGATTGTATTGTTCCACGTATAGTGACTTGGATATTGATATCACATCTCAAATCTAGATCTCATGGACCTCCCACAGATGCTTGATTGAATCAAGACCGTAGACCTAATCTTCTCATTAGATCGGAATCTTATTCAGACCAATGTCCAATGCTTGGACTAAGATCATGTTACTTCTCTACTGAGAGGAGTCACTAAAATCCAATCCATGTTTCATCACTCCCTCGGAATGGAAGCGTCATAGTTATACAATCGTTTATGATCAAATCACCCCCAGGTATTCCTAACACCTGTACATCTTGCATACTGGAAGACATAATGATCAACATGAAGATATAGGTCTATTTTACACTGTCATCTTCAGGGTTTGATCACCAAGTTTCTCAATCTTGGTCATTACGAATCAGTATTGATCATATGCTTTCCCAAAGCATATATTATACCTTCAGATTCTTGTCATGCTTCCAAAGCACGATGACCATGCATGGAATTTGATCAGGATCCCAATACATCATGAGTGAGCTCGTCTCCCGGTTCACATGTGAACCTGTATGATCCCTTTTAGAGATCGTATTACTGAAATGCCCTTACATGCACACCAGCTTGCCGGTGTATAGACCTTGGTTAGGTCATCAACCTATTGGTCTGCCAAATGTACATACTCAGACATATAGCAATACATCTGTCTCCGATCAGAGCATGCATGCCTATATCGTGATAGTATTCGACATAGGACTTTGGTTATCTCGATCTCTTTAAGTCAAGCCTTTGACCTAACTAATATGACACCTCTGAATCTCTATTCCTATGTAGAGGACCTGCATCAAGAGGTTGGTCAGATATCAGCCTATATGAGAAAGGATTGCCATCTCCAACTCAGGTTGGAGATCATCTCTTAACAATCATTTGACGATGTTTGATGAGTCCTCCATCTAACTCCTTAGATATTCATCCAAACACCAGCCTCTGTGATTCAATTATTGAATCAACAGCTATATGATTATTAAGATGGCCATGGTACATAACCCTAATTGTACAAAGGGACCCATTATGCAAATTAGTTATTCTTTATTTCAGATCATGGAATGATATTTGCAATAACATTTATTGCATAATGGCTCGCCTTGGGCTTGCATGTCCAACAATCTCCCACTAGCCCAAAGAGCCATTAATGGGCTTATCATTTAAACCCACACTCATGTGACAATCATAGGCTATTTAGAAAAATAGCTAGGTAAGCTGATCAGTCACTCTGTTCCTGAGAGAATATGCCAAGTCCTTTTATGTCACTTGCAAATACCCTAGAAACAGTGCTCGCATCCAATGCGAATGTTGCATCTTATGCAACCAATACTCAATCTTGTCAGTTATAGTGTTCTTAATACTATAGCTTAACAATTATTATAACCAGTATTTCCATAATCCTTATCAGAATACCCTTATTCCTGGAGATCTCTATCTCCTAAGGTATCCATAATTAAGACCTTTTAGATCACTATCTATGAAGTCTTAAGTTCTTGAAGATAAGACTTTGAGATTACTATCTCAAAAATCTTTTCATCTTTGAAGATATTGTTATCACTGCAATCAAGTGTTTTGTCTCCTTAGTAGGTTCTACTCCCACTGCATGGCAGATATCTAACTTTTGTACATATCTAGCATACACTCAGCTTCTTGTAACTAATGCACAAGGGCAAGTAGTTCTAGCATGTACTTCCTCAACTCTTCGAGGTGCTATCCCTTTAGATAGGTCAGTACCATATCTTAAGGGAAGGAAGCGTTTCTTGGAATTTTCCAGAAAATGGAACATGTCCAAGGTGTACTACTAATGTGACGGTCCCAATACACTCTTCTCTTTGCTTATGAACATCTTCAGAACTAAGATTTTAAGAGGTATCCTTGAGATCATATCTCTAGGTATGGAACGACCTGTCTATAAAACACTTATTATTATCCTTATATCATTCAAATGATTAGGATATCATCTACATTTAGCACGATGAACACAATGACACTCTCACTAAGCTTCACATGGTACACCAAGATTCGATCTGAAATCATAACATTTATAATTTCATCAAATCCTATGGTCCAATTATAAGAAGCTTATTTCCATAGATGGATTTCTTTAGCTTGCACACCTTGCTTTCCTTAATCATGAAACCCTGGGGCTACTTCATGTGAATATCCTCGGAGAGGTATTCATAGAGGAATGCAATCTTGACTTACATCTTGAAGATTCCATAGTCAAGTTGTGTAGTGATGAATCCACAATTCATCATCTTTATTCTATCATTTTGGCACCAAAAACCCTAGCAAATGCCTGTAAATAGCCTTAAATAGAGCATCTTAGCATTCATGCATGTGCATCTAAATAGTGTATAAAATACTGTAATTAAAGCCAAAATTATAGAATAAATAAAAGAAAAGAAAAAGAAAAAAATATTGTAAATATTTGATGACTCAAAACCCCGAGACCTAGGCATCTTGATGAATAGGTCGACAAGGAACAAAGTAGGGGGAGATAAGGGCCAAATACCTATATTTAGTAATTCATTCTTTATTCATTTTGGGACCTATTTTTGGTTCCACTTTTTGTACATCAAATAAAGAAACTTTGTACATGAAAGTTGTAGATAATTTAATAAAGAAAAATACAAATTGATTTCACTAAAAAATAATATACAGATAAAAAGTTATGGTCTGAATAAAAATCCAGAATCCCAACTTCCCAGACCCGTATCTCACAAATGAAAGCTCCAAATGAGCAAACTCACCTTTAGTTGTATATAGAATAAAATAAGCTATTTAATGGCGGTGGTTTCGCATTTGGCGGAGCTACGGTTTGAAAGTTGAGTTTTGGACCCTCATTGTATACTTGTACAGATTAAAATATTTAATCTATTATTTATTCATTATTTTTGTAATTTTATATTTTTATAATCTTGTAAATATTACTTATAATAAATATGTATATTAAAATCCAAATAAAAATGCAAAGAAAACTCAAAATAAAAATATATGTATATCAAATACACATGTATAATACCTGTACCCATACCTATACAACACACTCTTATATTTTATTAAATATACAAAACACATAAAAATAATAAAATAAAAATATAATCATGTGTATAAAAGTATGTTATAATTATATAAATTAATAATCAAAAATAAATAAATTAAATACATACAATAAAAATAAAAGAATACAATATATAGAGGAATATACCTATAAAGGGTATAATAGACAACTTGTAAAAAAATACCTCTAAAAAATAAATAAAAATTACCATAAAATAATTTATAAAATTTTAAGCATTTTTTATTTTATAACCATAATTTAATAAAATAGTTTACTATTTTATTTTGATTTTACAAAATGTTCTTCCAGGCTTTTTCCTGGTTGGTCCACGTGGACCAACTAGGTGGGTTGGAGAGTTGACCTTGGGTCAACTCTCTGACCTCTGCCTGAGTCTTTGTCAGAACACGTTTTTGTCTCTTTTCTCGATTTTTTCGAGGCGTATTCATTCACCGCTTCATGTCGAGGTCTTCAGCAAAGTTGTTCCTCGTGGAATGGGCTTTCACGCCCTGGGTTTGTCACGGGCTGAGGATCATCGATGCGTGCGTTTCGCCTCGTTCTTTGCACCCCCTTCACCACTTTTCAAATAACCACCCATCTCCCTTCTTGGTCTTTTGAACACCTTTTGACTTCGTCTTGGCTCCTTAGGATGCGCTCCGGATCGACCATGGTGACAGCGTGGTCTCCAGCCATCTAAAGCGGGTCTTGGCGTGGTTATATGGCCGTTCCACCATCTCCGATGGGTCACCGTCGTCGAGGTACCCACCTCTGGTTTTGATAGCCATTGAGGTCCATTTTTGTTGTATTTCGTGTATTTTTTTGTTGTTTGGTTAGCTGGTCATCTTAGCCCACGTTTTGTGCCTTAATCTTGTTGATTCGTCAAGCGTTTCACCCCCAGTCCCTTTGGTCCTCCCCTCTCCGCCTCTCTTGCGCTCTGAAGCTCCCTGGAGGTGATAGCTCCACCGCGAGCTCATCAGCCAAGGCGTTCGAGGTCGAAGGCGTCTCCACCACCTCCCGCAACACCGGCGGTTGAGGTATTGTTCTCCTCTGGCTCCGGCCATTGAGGGCCACTTCATCCCTTTCTTTTTCGTTCATTAGGTTAGCCTTAGTCCTAGGAGCATAAGCCCTCAAGAAATATTGAGATCTATCGGGTATTTCGCCAAATCTCCTCACCTCGCCGGAGCGCAACTCCGACCAGTCACCGCCGCGTCGCTTTTCGCCTCGATTCCTCCTTCCTAAGGTCCAGGCATTTTGCCCTGGACCTCCTAATCGTTTTTGCAGGGTCAACGCGCTTTGACTAGCGCCTGGGAGCGATTTTGGCACTCGCCGGAGCTCAGCCGAGCCCCCCAGCTCCGCCGGCACCCCGCGAGCACCCCGGCCTTCGCCATGGCATTCTGACGCCCCCAGGAGGATGAGGAGACCCCCAGGAGCCTCCACGTACATTTTGAAGCCCAATAGTCGCCGGAGGGCAGCGATCTTGGACGGCAAAGTTCGCCCTCACCGGTGCTCGTCGTTGTTTTTGGTCCTCGCCTCCCAACCGTCGGATCGAGGAGAGCCTCCAGATGGCACAGCTACCGTTGGATGGAGTAACGTTCGCCACTGTCGGATCGTCTCCCAACGATATAATCTCCGCCGTCCAACGCGAAGCGTCATCGACCATTGGATCCGCGCCACGTGTCAAGTGAAGAAACCAGTGCCGTTGGATCACCTTAGCGAGGGATTTTTACAAGTATACCCTCGCTATTTTGTAATTTTCTTTTAGTCCTGAAATTTTATTTAGCAGTTTAAATATTTTGTAAATTTTGCAAGTAGGCCCTTAGACTTTTCGTATTGACTCATAGGTCCTCTGCCACGTCACCTCACGTGACCTGTACACGTGAGGTGCGGGCATTTTGCATTGAGGCCCTCGACCCTTTTATTATTTCGTCCCAGTCTAAGGAATTTTATATTTAGTGTTAAATTTTTAGAGAAATTGCATGTAAGCCCTCGGGTTTTGTGGAAATTACTCTTAAGTCCTCGCCAGGCGCGTGCAAGTCACGCGCCCTGGTGGGTATTTTATGTCGATACCCCTGCGGGTTTAGGAATTTGTAATTGGTCCATAAATTCGAATATTAAGTGCAATATTTTGTGGAAATTTGCTTGTATGCCCCTGGACTTTTAGATATTTGCATATATACCCCTGCCAGGCTGTGGAATTTTTGTGTGCTTGCATGATTTAATTAGGGCATTGTTTTAAATCGAAAAATTCTCAAAATTTAAACTTAAGCTCTTGTTAACTTGTACTTCCACGCCCTATTTTTACTTTTTGATTTTATTGCGTTTTAATATTTATTAAAAATCAAAAACATGCTTTTTATTTACTGTCTAGCTTAGAAAATACCAAAAAAATATTAAAATACATCAAAAAATTCCAAAAAAATTCCCTACTGTATATTTTAACCTACTTTAGTGTCATCCAAAAATCACTAAAAATCTCAAAAGAAAAACCTTAAGAATTCAAAAAGACTTAAAAACTTCAAAAAAATCTAAAAAATTGTAGAAAACTCCAAAAATTATAAACTCAGTTCTAGTATCTTCTATATTTTATTATCTTTACTTTAAAATTAGTTTGAAAAATTTTGGTGGTTGTTTGTTATTTTTAATCCCCATTTTACCCCCAACCAGTAGCTTGTTCACTGTTTTGGTTTATTTCAGTATTTAAAAATACCAAAAACATCCTGAAAAATACCCAAAAATCACAAAAACAGTAAAAACTTATAAAAATACTAAAAAGATTTTATTTCTGATTTTTTTGGCTATTTTTGCATATTTTTGTAAATATTTTATCACCCCTTGTCTTACATTGTCTTTGTACTCCAATATTGAAAAAGAAAAAATATAAAATATAAAATTATAAAAATTAGAAAATTAAAAACCAAAATACAAAATTGAAAATGAAATTAAAAAAAATTTAAAAATTTAAAATTAAAAACCCACAAAAATTATTTGCTTGCATAGTGTAGACATCACTCACATTCACACACACATTTGTTTGATCTACCCTGTTTGCTCCCTGTGTTCGAACTCTCTGCATATTTGCTCTATACACCATTTGTGCTGAGTTAAAAATATATTTTAACTCCACATTTATTTCCTATTGCTTGATCTATAGTGTGGGTTAATTGTTGATTTTAGTTCAGGGTTCATTACGAGTCACCGCAACGACCTCGGTTGTCTCCGCCTTGTGTGAGACATCATTTTAGACTCCGTGAATTTTGGCTAAATCAAATGGCATTGTTTCCGGGGAGCAACAACGCGTAGGTCTTATTTTTGTTGTGTTGTGAATCATTTGTCTGCATTTCGCGGCTGTTATTTCTATTTGTATTATTTTTGATATATCTGTTGAATTGTCTAACCACTCTCCTTGTTTGGATTCCGTGCGAGGTACGCGGATCGAGGGAGGAGCTCCACTTGGAGCACCTGTGCACCCACGTGAGGCGACTTGACTTAGCACGAAGGCGGGCTAGGAGAGGATTTTGCAGACAGTTCTAGTGCATTTTCTTTTATTGTATTTGTTGTGTAATTTGTGTGAGAGAGAGACCTATCATTGTAATAATACAGGTACCCCCGGACATTTAGACTCTCGAGCCTAATTTCCGAGTGATTGTTCACTTGGAGGCTCGCCGCAGTTTTTGTCGGCTTTCTTTGCATTCTTTTTATTTTGTTTTGTTTTTCAATTTTATTTCTTTTGTGTGATTGAGCTCGTAGTTTTAGGATTGCTTGCGATAGACTAAGGCCAAACACTTAATATTTTGCATGCACCTATAGTCTCATTTGGACTTAGTCAAATTTTAAACAGTTGATCATCACCTTCAATCCGTCGCGCCGCGAGCTCTCCCTGCCAAGCGCTTCTCCTGAACTCAATTTGTCGAGAGGAGGAGGGGTGAGCCTAGACCGGACTCTAGGATTGAGGATTTGTGGTCAACTTGTGGTTCTTCCCGCTAATAGCAATTTCTGAACTTAGGGCGATTTCATCGGCTTTTGCATTTGCATATAGATAGGTTTCAATTCTGCTGAGCATCCTTGCATATAAAGTGCTGAAGGCAAGGTGAGCATTTCTTTTTAGCATGCATCATTGATTTGACGCTTGCATTGCTTTTCCGACTCTACCTCTGATTTTGCCAACCTAGGATCTTAAAGGAAATGAATCCTCGTTAGACGCGTGCATTTCTCACTAAAAATCCAAAAAAAGTGATAATCAATAAAATCGGGACTGCTAACATTACTTGACCCTAAAATCGATCAAAAAGAAAATCTTCTCTTGGGGCGAGTAATCCCCTCATTGTCTTTGTTTTACTTGCTCGCGCACACCCTAAGGATAGTGCCCAAATCCCATTCAGCCCCCTAAGTGTGTGTGCAATCTTGGACTTCTCACCGAACTCTAAAACAGACAAGATAAAAAGACCGAATTTTCGGTCTCTACCGAGTTGAATAGGTGAATTGAGGGTTTGTATTCTTTTCATTTTTGTCTGTGATTGTTTTGTGTGTGTCCTAGATCGCTCCTGCGCACTTGCGCCTTCTTCTTCACTCTCTTGACTTGACCGACGTGCTCTCCCGAATCATTTCCTTTTGTTTTCGAGATGGATCCCTGGAGTGCATTTTATCCGGACTTTGCGGACCCCTCGCTCGCTCCAGCCGATCCACCTCCCTTTTATCAGAAGGATCTTCCTCCTATTTTTTCTGATTTTTGTACATACCCGCCTCAGCCACAGTATCAGACTTCGGACTTCTACCCACCTCCACCCCCATCTAGATATTATCCACATCCACCTTCACATCCACCCGAGTCTGACCTGTTGGAGTCACCTCCCTCGATCTCTATGAGTGATATCTTGAATCGGATGACAAAGCGCATTGATTTGGTGAATGATGATCTTGCTTTCTTGAGGAAGAATCAGATTAATGCTCCTTTCGTCGGGAATACGGCTTCACTTGTAGGTGATCATGGGAGCTTGCAATCGCCAAAAATACAAAAAAATGAGAAAAATTTAAAAATACAAAAAGAATTCGGGAGACACTTGGTTGATTCATATTGTGAGGAGAGAGTCCATTTGTCGGAGCCCTTGACCACACATCCTTTCACACTTATTCCCACCTTTGACCCCGAGGATGCCACTGTACATACTGCTCTTGGCATGCCTCGTGTATATGCTGATTCTGACTTCCTCCCTTGTATGGAGGAAGTCCAAAAATTCAAAAAAATATTATCTGAACCCGAAGTGGTGGCTACTATTCATGAGATTATTCGTGCCCCACTTCAACAGGCCATGACCCAATTATTTGCTCCTCTTCCCAAGAAGAGAAAGTGGAGGAGCAGATCTGAGCGTCACATTCTGACCATGGCCACTGCCCACGCCATCACACACCGTCCCATTCCCAAGAAGAGGAACACATCGGCACCTTTCATCACTTGCACCATCTCTGACTACACTTGTGATCGCACTCTCCTGGACGGCGGTGCATCTATTAGCATACTACCCTTCTCACTAGTACAATCTCTTCACTTAGGGCCTCTAAAGAAAACCAGGATGATCGTTCAGTTTGCTGATGGATCTATCAAGAGGCTGAAGGGTATCCTTGAAAACGCCGTCATTTCTATTCAGGGCACGAGCCACCATGTTGATTTTTTCGTGTTGCCCATGGAGAACTCCACAGGGGAGCCATCTCCAATCATCCTAGGACGACCATTCCTCGCCTCTGCGAGGGTCGTTATTGATTATGGATCAGGAGAGGTTCGCTTCCGTCCTGTTGACGAGAGCGAAGTGTTGATCACCGCACCCACAGTTGACCAGAGACCTGCACCTGATGCACCTTCACCGATCATAGCTGACTCCGAGGCATGTGACCGATCTGATGATACTAGAGATGCTTCCTTAGCGACCGTTGATGAGACCCGACGGATCCCCCGAAAGGGGAGTAAGTCGGAAAGCATAGACCTCGCAGTTCCTCCTCCTGGTGTGTGACGATGTGTTAATGAAATCCAAAGCATTTATGTGATCGATCCATTTGAGCGGAGGGCAGATTCCAAGACTGGATAGGACGGGCTTGGTTTGACTACTTCCACTGATGTGTCCGTCCCTGGTCCTTCAGAGGTAAAGATGATTGAGGTCGGTTATGATGCAAACCTTCACAATTTTTGGCCTCTTGATGAAAAAGATGATCCGGGTGAAACTCTTGAGGACGAACATAGTTCGTATACTTCCACTGATGATTTCGTTCCTTTTGATTTTGACCTGGACGACAACTCGCAGGACGCCTCCGATTACACTTCTTCCGAGGATGATGAGTTTGTCCCATTCCACTTTGACATCTGCGAGACTTCCAAGGACGGACCTAGTCGTACTTCTTCCACTCACCCGTCTGCGCCTTCACACCATAGGACCACCAAGGGAGAACCTAGCCATACTGCTTCCATTGATCAGTTCGTCCCTTTCCGTTTTGATTCCAATGAGGGCCTTCACCGTGTCGACCCTGATCGGCTTCCTTCCACTGTGGACCCCGATGTCGACATACACCATATCAGATCTATCCCTCAGCGATCCCGCAAGAAGGTTTGCTTTCCACCTTCTTATGATCATCCATTTATGTTGTAGATTATCTCCCGTGACTCTCTGTATATCTTCCGTATTGTTTGTCCACCCATTCTCGTGTTTGCCTTGCTTAGGACGTACTTTGTCCTAAGTATAGGAGGGGTGGACGAGCCGATGCTCTTTTGTCGCTCTGTGTCATCGCTCCTGTTGTCGCCTATACTTAGGGCTTCTTTTACCCTAAGTATAGGGGGAGTGGTGTGTACATTCTCATGATCTCATTTCCAGTCTCATCTCCTTTCTTCTTTTCTTCTTTTCTTCTTTTCCTTTTCTATTTTCTTTATCTACCGAAAAAGGTGTCGCCCCTTTTTGTCAGTCTTCTATACTTAGGACGTACTTTGTCCTAAGTATAGGGGGGTGTGCACCCCGAGTTTCTCTATTTTTGGATCCTCTCCATTGTCTCCTCTTCTTGTATATACTTAGGGATATTTTACCCTAAGTATAGGGGGATACAATCTGAGTACGATCTGTTCATTCCCACCCTTGACCCTCCCTACGTTGTGTACAGTCTGCTATACTTAGGATTATTTGATCCTAAGTATAAGGGGGAAGGTCAACTTCTTATTGGTTCATTAATTCATTCTTTAGACTTGTCTATACTTAGTACGAGTTATGTCTTCTCTTTTCTCTCCGATCTATGAGGACATAACTCAAGCTAAGTATAGGGGGGTCGTCTATACTACGTATATACTTTAGCCATAACTCGTACTTTCGTATTTTTCTAATAATATGGCTATTAATTCTTTAAAATTCATTAAAATTCCTTAATAAAAAGGTATTTCATTCCTCAAATTCTTTTTGTATTTACTGATTAATAAATCAGGTGAAAATGTTTTTTGCAAAATATTTGAAAAATAGTTTGAAAATCTTTGTGAACATCTATTGAAAACTATTTTGAAAATATTTTGTTACATGTTTTCAATCTTTCTAAAAATGTGTGGTTTGTAAAAATTTCTTTTTCTTTGTGTGAAATAAAATGTTTGAAAAATGATTTGCAAATGGTTTGAAAAATGGTTGCAAAAATATTTTGAAAAATTTATCTATACTTTTTTGAAAACCTTTGCAAAATGATTTTCAAAATGTGTGTACATGTTTGTAAAAATGTTTGTAAAAATTATTTTGGACTATAGTTTTCAAAATTGTGTGTAAAATTATTTTCAAATAAGTCTGAGGAATACATACATCACACCTAAAATTCTTTATGTATATATGTATAAAATTGATCACTTACCCTGTAAAATCCACCTCTTTTATATATAAGAAGCACTTCCGTGTACATATTTTAACCTAGTTTTCAGCCAAAACTTTTTGTTTTCAAAAATCCCAAAAACATATGCAAAACTAAAATCCAAAAACATTTGAAAAATCTTTTTGAAAAAATACAAAAAAATGCATCTTTTCAAAAAACCATAAAAAGTTCAAAATCTTGAAAATTGCATCACAAAAATATTTTCTACATCGCATTGCATAGCATTCGCATTTTTCGGATTGAGTTTGATAGTTGAACAAGTCTAAGTAAAATCCAGAGATTGGAGCTTGATTGGACCTAAAATCTACTTAATAACAGGAACCTTATAGGAACTGGATTTGAGGTACTTCAGGTCTAGTTGACTTAATTCTTTGAGGATCACGGGACTTGGTTCAATGGATTCTTGACTGCCTAAGTAGAGTATTTCGAAGCACACGCACAACTCTTGTTGATAATGACCTAACTTGGATACTTGCACCTTTCAAATGGCTCAACTCAGTTGGGGTGGTGAGGGGATTGGATTTACCGGTATGAGACACACACAAGTGGAAACATTTGTCCTCCTCTAGGGAGGGAAGTGCACCCCTGATGAATCCACGATTCATCATCTCAATATCTTGATCTTAGCAAAATCCACGAGTAAATTCCTTAATAAATGTGTATAAAATCCATAAATTAACAAAATGACTCTTGTAAATAAAATACATTAATTATTGTATATTAGATTGTAAAAAATAAATTAACACTAAAAAGCTGCAAATTAAAGGAGTTTTTCACCTGTAAATAGCCCAAAATTTCATGGATTTTTAATAATTTTATTTCAACTCCTTTTTGGCTTATTCTTTCTCTATCTTGTTCATAAAAATGTAAATAAAAATACAAAAATACAAAATAAATTTCACCTCAAATAAATGCTCCTAGATCCCAAAGAGAAAAAGCCGTAAAGTCCAACTTCCAAGCTAAATTCCCGCTCCGTATGAATTCCAAATTTACCAAACTCACTTTTAAAGTTCAAGTTAGAAAATTATCTATCCAACGGAAGTGATTTCATTAAAATCGGAGCTCATTTGCAAAAGTTGGATTTTGGGACCTAGATGTACATTATGTATATATTCATTCTTTCTTCAATTTTTTATTTTATCTTTCCTAATCACTAAAAATACAAAATAAATAATGATTGTGTTGTATTTTTATTGTAATATTTTATCGTATTTTCCTGTTGTACATAGCTACTATTAAAAAGACAAAAAAATATATAAAATGGAAAAGCAAACAAAAAAAATGTACATGTTGTATATCTTCTTTGGTAAATTTTCCACTATTTTTCTTATCTTTATATTTTTTATTGTATTTTAGTAGCCTAATTTTATTGCATTCACATTCTCTACAATAACTTCCATTTTCCTCCATTAACCTCCATGTCTTCATCAACCTCCATTCAACACCATTATTCATCCAACTTCCCATTCAACCCCATCACTAATTTAACCTCCCATTCAACACCACCACCATTCTAACTTCCCTTTCTCTTCTCTTTATATTCATTAGTACATGCTCATTTTTTGCCATCCGCCATTCTTACAGAAAAAGGAGAGAGCTTGGAACGTGGTGTTGGTGACAGCGGCGAAGCGTCTTCCTCAAGCGACGACCTCCTTCAGGCGAGATCCGCGGAGCTCCGCTCCGTGTCACGAGTTCCCCATCGAGCTCACGTAGCTTCTCCGATTTTGATTTCGCCAATCGAATTGAAGCGATGACAGGAGTCCAGCGTAGCTGCTCCGCAAATCCGGTGGACATCAGGTAAGTTATCCCTCTCATATCTCTTGTTATTTTTTTTGTAACAAATTTTTTTGTTGTTTCACCACCACATATCACCTCCACCATACCTTTTTTTATCATATACCACCATCACTATAATATCCCCATCATTCTCATTTTTATTTTCATTCACTGTTTAAAGAAAATTTTAAAAAAATATAAAAAAACTTAAACAAAAAAAGTTCTTTTTATTATTACAAGCAGCAAAACAAAAAAAATAAAAAAAAACTAAAAAATTAAAAAAAAAACAGAAGAGGAAGGAGGCAGCAACCCCCTCCCCCTCCCCCTCCAGTCGGTTGCCACCGCCGCCAGCCGGCGGCCTCCTTGCCTTCAGCCGCCCCCACCGCGGGCATCTCCGCGGCGCCGCCGTCCCCGACTCCGCCCGCGCCCCCTCCACTGTAGCATCCCTGTGGCCGCACGCCCCCCACTCCCAGCCGCGCGCGGCCCCTCCAGGCTTCCATCGCCGTTGCTCCTCTACGGCCACGGCACGCTCCTCGACCCCTCCTCCACTGCCCGCCGGCCGCCGTCACTCCTCTTCCGCTCCTCCTCCCTCACGGCCGCGTGCGGCTTCGCGCGGGCCGCCGCCGCCGACCCCCCTGTGTTGGGTTCTCCTTGCAACGAGGAAGGAAGGTCTTTTCTTTTCTCTAATATTTTTTATTCTAAATATTGCAAGGTTGTCCATCATGTTTCTGTAATTACGAAATCATCCTTGTACGTACTTGTGTTGTTTATTTTCAATTTTCTTTTTGCAAAGACATCCCTGTGTTCGCACTTCAATTTGGACCTTGTTTATGCATCTTTTTGTTCAATGAAAAATACCATTGTGATGAGCAACTGATTGTCTACATTCTAGATATTTATTTATATTTTTATGGTATTTGGGTAATTAATTAAAATTATTCAACTGAAATTTTACATAGTTTACCCATTTTGAGCACTTAAATTCATATCCAACTCACGGTTGATCCAAAAAATCCACAAAAATTAGGAATGATGCCTTGAAATGTGATAAAGTTATAGACCAAATTTCACGTCCATTGGAGTTGTCTTCTGCTTGAAATATATTGTAGAGTGTTTTTAGTATTTGATTTTTAATTAAATCCAGTATATCCTTTTTGTGAAATTTCAACTCTACTGGATTGCTCATCTAAATATCTGTCTGAGATAATTCTCACTCTGATTAATTTGATAAGGTGGATTTATTAGAAATTATTTACTCACTGTTACTTTATTTTCACTAAAAAATCCATAAAAAATTCATAACTTGTAAAAAAATTCCAAAAAATTTACTGTAGTCTCCTTGCATCTTGTTTTAGTTCCAGTAATTTTTTCATAATTTTTGCTTACTGTTTGTGTGATAAATTGCGAAAAAAAATCCATAAAAAGTGTGCATTTTTCATTGTTACATTTTAAACCCATAAAATTCTAAACAAATGTGTTTTGTGTTCGCCACTGGATTAGGACTTTAGGAAAAATATAATTTGGCTGAATTAGATTAATTTGACATTAAAATTAATTTAGCCTATTGTATGATTTATTAGTGTCTTGATTCACTTGCATTTGCCTTTCATCTTTATTTTTGCACTAAAAAATCTAAAAAATAACCGCATTGGATATCTAGACCTAAGTTTTTGAATTAAACCCGAAGTTGTTCCTTTGCCTCCCTGAGTTCGACCCCGGACTTGCCCGGGATATAAATTAAGCCGAGACACTCTTCACGGAGATCTTCTCTCGGTTCTGACCGAATCGCTAAGTACACGTATTACAACGAACACGAATTAATCATCGTATTTAGCGACTCGTCAGATGGCGCCATTGCCGGGGAGGCAAACGGCTTAGGGACTAATTTAAAGATTTGGATTTAGATTTTCTCTACTCAGGTAGTCTGACCCCCGAGCCACTTGTATTTATTCCATTTTTTTGCAATTATCTTTCGTTCTCATTTTTGTATATATTTTGTTTTTGAACTCTCTAACATAAATTTTATTTTTCTTGCGAGGGCCCGGTGAAGTTGGAGTGCATCGGAGGTCGACGGACGTAGCGCGCGTCGACTGCTGAAGAGAGAGGAGAATCAATTTATTTTCGAGAGCATTTCTTTTTATTTTTGTAATTATTGTGTTGTAATAACTTAGGTAATTTGCTCTTTCCAGCGGCTCTTGTTTGAGAGCTCGCGTTTGTATCTGGACTGGACTTTGGACCCACTCGTGGTCGTGTGGTTGATTGACGTAGAATAGGACTTGCACTCGCAGCTCTTAGAGCATTTTATTAGAATATCTTTATTGCTTGTGCTCGTATTTTTTAGGACCACACATCACATTTAACGAGACGCACTTAGACCGCTGGGCTATTAGTCAAATTTAACTTGTTCATCACTCGCTAAAAAAACTGCTTGTCTAGGAACGGTTTCTCGTTTGCATTCATATAGTATAAAATTTCAATTCTGCCTTGCATCCCGCATGTAGAGCGTGAGGATCACTGTAAATCTTCTGAACTGGGCATGCATCATTCATTTGATTATTTGCATCGACTTTTCTCGACTCCCTCCCTTTGGTTTTTGAAACTTAGGTTAGAAGGAAATCAGGACTGATCGTTAGGCGTGCTTTGTTTGGTGGACTAATCAAGTGATAACCAAACTTAAAATCGAGACTGCTAATCAGAGTTGACCAAAAAAATTGATTAAAACTAACACTTGTTTTGGGAGAGCAAAACCCTCATTGTATGCTTGGTTAATTGTGATTGTTGAGAGGTGAGGATGCATCCCTAGGATAGTGCCCAAAACCTACTTTTGAGCCTTGCGTAATTGGATTGATATCTTGATTTATCACCTAATTAAAACTGAAAAGATAAACGGTCGGACTTTTGCGACCATCACTGTGTTGAGTAGGTGAACTCAGGGTTTGCTCTTGTGTTTGTTTGTTTTGTGTGTTATTCGGTGCACTTGCACGCTTTCTTCCTCGATCCGCTTCATTCTCCCATCTCCCTTCCAAGATGTTAGAATTTTGGTCATCATATCCAAGTCACCCTTCTTCGACCATATTCCGATCATCTCCACCCACTTATTCCTCCTCATACCCATACACCGATCGCAAAGTCAGAACTCTGACTGACTTCTCCACTTCTTCGTCCTTCTCACCTACCCCACATTCTTGCACCTCTGACCCACAACCACCCTGGATTGACTCACCATATTCTTGTCTGCTTGCTGGAATCAAGGAACCAATCGAAGAGCAAGTGACTGCTGAGATGAATGATTGGCATAATTAGTTGACCCCACATACCTCATTTTCACCTCGAGTTGGGACAGAACAACAATTGTTATATACACATCCCGACTTAACCTTAGGGTACAACATAGTCGATCAGACAAACCGAATGGAGAGGCCTGCAACGTACGATCTTCCTGACTTGATTGACCTGAGTGATAGAGACCCCATTGACCAACCTTCGTATCACCCATTCGGAGAGCCGACATATACAAGGGATTGGATTCATGCGACCGATCTATAGACTCCCTGTCTACTGACTCCTCCTTATAAGGCTTCGACCAACATCTGCCATACAGAAGGGCCATACTCAACCCAATATTACACGCCTGAGTCAAGGTGTGTTGAGTATAAAAGCCTGAATTCTCAGCAGTATCCTCCAATTGCACAGACTTCTCTCATGAGGTGTAATGAGAACTTATTGGAGGATGACATTTGTAGACCGATCAAGAGTCCAGGTAGGAATGTGGATCATGGATTTCACGGATTGAATCTTGAAAACCTGGAAGATACTGGATTGACCACACGTCATGTACAACTGGAGTCCCTTCTACCTCCCTCTTCTACTAACCACTTTCCCTCCAAACCAGAGTCTGTACATTCTCCTAGTCCTCCTTCACCTACCAAAAAGACCAAAAAAATTGAAACTCAGAAAATACCATAAAAATTGAAAAAGGAAAAGATCTAAAAAAATTGGATCCTGCAGTTAGGGAAGCATTGGATAGAAAGTTGATTTTCGAGCTTCCCTTAATAATGGCCATTGAGCACTTTCCCGACCTTAAAAGATTTGTGAGAAGTAAATTGATGCCTAAAAGGTCGGGCAATAAGAGAACGAGGACTGAGATACATATAGTGTCTATGGCCACATCTTTGATGATAGGGAGAAAAACCAAGAGCCGCAGAGTAAAGCAGTTACCTAGATTTGATTGTGAAATCAAAGATACCACATTCACCCATGCAAGAATCGATGATGACTTACCGATTAATATCCTCCCGACCTCCGTGTTTGCCAAGCTCAAACTCGGATCTGCCAAGAAGTCAAGAGAGATCATTCAGTTGGCAGATCGGACCATTAAACGGTCGAGAGGAACCATTTCAGTCATCGTCACTTTCCAAGGTGCTCTACTGGAGATAGACTTCACGATCATTGACATTGAGCACCGAGGAGAGTTCACCCAGTCTCCGATCATTCTTGGGAAGCCGTTCTTAGCCTTAGCTAAGGCAACTATAGATTGTAAGACTCGGGAGATCGATTTCTCTACATTGGGAGCACTCCGACCTCACCCGATCTTTGAGGACACACGATATTCCAAGGTAACCCGTAAAGTTGCAGACAGTCGTGACCTTCGAGAGATAGTTGAGTCCCGTCTCTCTACTACACCTGAGATACCGATTGTCCAGACGACCATTGGTTTAGAGACTTCCTACAACCACTCATCGCCTACTGCTTGCACCACCACCGCGACAGCTTCTAGAGAGGACTCAAGACCAGAAGCTATCATTGAGTCGGACATGACCTTTGTGGATTGCCTTGATCATTTCGATGATCTGACACAAGAACCCAACAATGTCAAGCCAACTGAGAATACTGTGCCTTATCAGAGACGTGTGCTGACCCTGCAGGAGTATTACAACGCATACGGTGACTCATCTGATGATGAACCTCTGGTCAGAACCTCACACACACCACATCCAGGACATACACCAAAAGAGACAACTGGGACCAAATTGACCAATCTAGATAAATCGGTTGCTCCATCCTCTAGTCGGTCATATGGTAAGAAGAAGACGGGTGTTGATTCCTTGAGGTGTTCCCCCGAACTCCTTAAGACGTATCAATCTCCTCTTCCTCTTGATGCTTCAGGTTCTTGAAAACTGACTAAGAAGGTTACCTTCGATGTTTCAGAGAAGGAACTTTCTGAGGAGTCCTCATCAGGTCCGGATGAGGTGATCTATATGAGTGAGCTCAGTTCGGCTGTTCTGAAGCCATACTTGAGCAAGAAGCCGTGTGTCGACCCCCGTTGGACGTTACCCACACCTCACTATTATTCTTCGGAGGACGATTCTGACAGCGACACATGTGTATACTACCCACCCCATCGCTCCCGCAAGAAGGTCCGTCACAAACCTTCTTGATCCTTGTATATTCTTCCTCCTCCTTGTACATATTTTCCTTCCTTTATTCACCTCCCTCCCTCATGATTCGCATCACTCGCCCCAGTTCCGTATCATTTTCATTTTGTGGCTTTACTTAGGATGACTAGATCCTAAGTATAGGGGGGTGAGTGACCCGATTTGCTCATTCTCTTCTTTTTATTTTCTTTTTGTATATTATTTCCCATTCTCATTGGTCCCCCATTCTTGTGTTCTTTCCAATACTTAGGCTGACTAGAGCCTAAGTATAGGGGGGCCGATGCCCGTTGTGTATTATCCACATTTTTTTTCCTTACTTCTATTCTTTTCACCCACTTGTACTTAGTACGAGCTATGGCTTTTTGTCACCTAGTGCCATGAGGACATAGCACAAGCTAAGTATAGGGGGGCATGTATATATTACATATATACTTTACCCATACCTCGTACTTTCATGTATTTTCGTATATATTATATAATAATTATGGGGTGGGTAAAAAACAAAAAAAAAAAACAAAAACAAAACAAAAAAAACTTTTTCCTAAAAAACTCCTTTTCCTTATTTGCTAAAAAAAACTTTAAAATCCTTTAAAAAAAATTTTTCAAAAAAAAGAGTCTTTTCTTATTTACCTATCTTTTCCAAAAAAAAAGAAATGTCTTTCTAAAAAAACTCTTGAAAAAAAAGCAAAACTTTTCTCAAAAAAAAACTTTTTGAAATTTTTTTTCTAATTTTTTTAAAAAATCAATAAAAAAACTAAAAAACTAAAAAAAACTAAAAAAACTAACTAATAAGTTGGTTTAATCCCTAACACAATTCACTTTCACACAAGACTAGTGATGATCAAGAACACTTGGTTTATGAGGTCTTGAGATTTTGAGTTAACCAACCTTAATCATTAGGGTCCTTGACTTAATTATTCACATTTCCCTAGTTTGAAAGATTTGTGTGCTATATTGCATGCTTAGTCTCTACCTTAAGAATATGATCAACACCTCACGTACACGACTGCAATTATGATGAGATGAGTTGAAATTTCACTTGAGGAACTGGGATGAGGGATTTGAGTTTGGACTTGATTTGATGATGCTCGAGGATGGGATAAAATCAATGAAGGCTTCATGAAACCTGAGTGTCAGCATCTTTAGCCAGTATGAGAACATGGTTCTTGTACTATCTCTTGACATTTACCTATGTAACAGGGTGTGATAAAATAAAAAAAATGTTGATCAGTGTGCGCCAACTCTTGGTAAAAGCAGTGGAGCTAGACACAAATATTACAAAGCAATGAAATGTCGAAGAAAAGCTCTCATTCCACAAAATCAATTATCAAAAGAGCTTCCACCAAAGGCGAGCGCTCCCAACCATTTCAAAGTGTCCACTTGGACCACCGCTATTAGGACCAGGAGTCGGGCTTGCACCAAAAAAGGGCTCTGCATCGTAAATGCTACAAATCTGAGGGTAGAAGGTACGATAGGTACTCAAAAAAGGCACACCCCGATGTACTCCCAGGAAAACAAGTGCAGACGGCTCCAACTTCTCTTGACGGGCGCACTGATCAACACCAAAAAAATGCGTTGCGTAATAAGGCACTTGAGAGGATCCTTGTTCCAATGAGAGGGAGAGAAGAAATGACACAATCCTATGCCCCTCATCAACTGGCCTTCCATCTACACTTTTAAGTCTGACAACTAAAGAGACGGTGGATTGGATGCAAGAAATGGTTTATTCCCTAGTGTTGAGGATCGAGTTCTTAGGAGAGTCCTTTAGACTGGAACCTTGGGTGATGTTGCGACTCTACCCTTATAACTACAGTCCACACTTAAAGTCATATCCCTTATATATACGTATACAAAGAGAGTCTGATGATAAGGGGAATTGGGTACCTTTTGACTAGAGCTCGGTTCAGCTTAGAATTTTAGGATCTCTAAAACCGAGAGTTCTTGAACGGATCAAGTCTTGTATTCACATGCACAGTCAGGGGTTAACCCAACTTATTCATTCGTTATTTGCTCGAGGACTAGCAAAGTTTAAGTATAGGGGGGTGATGAATCCACGATTCATCATCTCAATATCTTGATCTTAGCAAAATCCACGAGTAAATTCCCTAATAAATGTGTATAAAATCCATAAATTAACAAAATGACTCTTGTAAATAAAATACATTAATTATTGTATATTAGATTGTACAAAATAAATTAACACTAAAAAAGCCGCAAATTAAAGAAGTTTTTCACCTGTAAATAGCCCAAAACTTCATGGATTTTTAATAATTTTATTTCAATTCTTTTTTGGCTTATTCTTTCTCTATCTTGTTCATAAAAATGTAAATAAAAATACAAAAATACAAAATAAATTTCACCTCAAATAAATGCTCCTAGATCCCAAAGAGAAAAAGCCGTAAAGTCCAACTTCCAAGCTAAATTCCCGCTCCGTATGAACTCCAAATTTACCAAACTCACTTTTAAAGTTCAAGTTAGAAAATTATCTATCCAACGGAAGTGGTTTCATTAAAATCGGAGCTCATTTGCAAAAGTTGGATTTTGGGACCTAGATGTACATTATGTATATATTCATTCTTTCTTCAATTTTTTATTTTATCTTTCTTAATCACTAAAAATACAAAAAAATAATGATTGTGTTGTATTTTTATTGTAGTATTTTATCGTATTTTTCTGTTGTACATAGCTACTATTAAAAAGACAAAAAATATATAAAATGGAAAAGCAAACAAAAAGATGTACATGTTGTATATCTTCTTTGGTAAATTTTCCACTATTTTTCTTATCTTTATATTTTTTATTGTATTTTAGTAGCCTAATTTTATTGCATTCACATTCTCTACAATAACTTCCATTTTCCTCCATTAACCTCCAAGTCTTCATCAACCTCCATTCAACACCATTATTCATCCAACTTCCCATTCAACCCCATCACTAATTTAACCTCCCATTCAACACCACCACCATTCTAACTTCCCTTTCTCTTCTCTTTATATTCATTTGTACATGCTCATTTTTTGCCATCCGCCATTCTTATAGAAAAAGGAGAGAGCTTGGAACGTGGTGTTGGTGAAAGCGACGAAGCGTCTTCCTCAAGCGACGACCTCCTTCAGGCGAGATCCGCGGAGCTCCGCTCCGTGTCACGAGTTCCCCATCGAGCTCACGTAGCTTCTCCGATTTTGATTTCGCCAATTGGATTGAAGCGATGACAGGAGTCCAGCGTAGCTGCTCCGCAAATCCGGCGGACATCAGGTAAGTTATCCCTCTCATATCTCTTGTTATTTTTTTTGTAACAACTTTTTTGTTGTTTCACCACCACATATCACCTCCACCATACCTTTTTTTTATCATATACCACCATCACTATAATATCCCCATCATTCTCATTTTTATTTTCATTCACTATTTAAAGAAAATTTAAAAAAATATAAAAAAACTTAAACAAAAAAAGTTCTTTTTATTATTACAAGCAGCAAAACAAAAAAAATAAAAAAAACTAAAAAAAAAAACGGAAGAGGAAGGAGGCAGCAGCCGCCACCCCTCCCCCTCCAGCCGGTTGCCACCGCCGCCAGCCGGCGGCCTCCTCGCCTTCAGCCGCCCCCACCGCGGGCATCTCCGCGGCACCGCCGTCCCCGACTCCGCCCGCGCCCCCTCCACTGTAGCATCCCTGTGGCCGCGCGCCCCCCACTCCCAGCCGCGCGCGGCCCCTCCAGGTTTCCACCGCCGTTGCTCCTCTGCGGCCATGGCATGCTCCTCGACCCCTCCTCCGCTGCCCGCAGGCCGCCGTCACTCCTTTTCCGCTCCTCCTCCCTCACGGCCGCGTGCGGCTTTGCGCGGGGCGCCGCCGCCGACCCCCCTATGTTGGGTTCTCCTTGCAACGAGGAAGGAAGGTCTTTTCTTTTCTCTAATATTTTTTATTCTAAATATTGCAAGGTTGTCCATCATGTTTCTGTAATTACGAAATCATCCTTGTACGTACTTGTGTTGTTTATTTTCAATTTTCTTTTTGCAAAGACATCCCTGTGTTCGCACTTCAATTTGGACCTTGTTTATGCATCTTTTTGTTCAATGAAAAATACCATTGTGACGAGCAACTGATTGTCTACATTCTGGATATTTATTTATATTTTTATGGTATTTGGGTAATTAATTAAAATTATTCAACTGAAATTTTACATAGTTTACCCATTTTGAGCACTTAAATTCATATCTAACTCACGGTTGATCCAAAAAATTCACAAAAATTAGGAATGATGTCTTGAAATGTGATAAAGTTACAGTCCAAATTTCACGTCCATTGGAGTTGTCTTGTGCCTGAAATAAATTGTAGAGTGTTTTTAGTATTTGATTTTTAATTAAATCCACGTATATCCTTTTTTGAAATTTCAACTCTACTGGATTGCTCATCTAAATATCTGTCTGAGATAATTCGCACTCTGATTAATTTGATAAGGTGGATTTATTAGAAATTATTTACTCATGGTCACGTTATTTTTTTACTAAAAAAGCCATAAAAAATTCATAACTTGTAAAAAAATTCCAAAAAAATTACTGTAGTCTCCTTACATCATGTTTTAGTTCCAGTAATTATTTCATAATTTTTGCTTACTGTTTATGTGATAAATTGCGAAAAAAACCCATAAAAAGTGTGCATTTTTCATTGTTACATTTTAAACCCATAAAATTCTAAAAAAATGTGTTTTGTGTTCCCCA
The DNA here is from genome assembly GCA_037367405.1 of Ottelia alismoides. Taxonomy (NCBI): domain Eukaryota; kingdom Viridiplantae; phylum Streptophyta; class Magnoliopsida; order Alismatales; family Hydrocharitaceae; genus Ottelia; species Ottelia alismoides. The sequence continues at coordinate 255,878 of JAZKJV010005215.1, read as the reverse complement.
CTGGATTAGGACTTTAGAAAAAATATAATTTGGCTGAATTAGATTAATTTGACATTAAAATTAATTTAGCCTATTGTATGATTTCTTAGTGTCTTGATTCACTTGCATTTGCCTTTCATCTTTATTTTTGCATTAAAAAATCTTAAAAATAACCGCATTGGATATCTAGACCTAAGTTTTTGAATTAAACCCGAAGTTGTTCCTTTGCCTCCCTGAGTTCGACCCCGGACTTGCCCGAGATATAAATTAAGCCGAGACACTCTTCACGGAGATCTTCTCTCGGTTCTGACCGAATCGCTAAGTACACGTATTACAACGAACACGAATTAATCATTGTATTTAGCGACTCGTCAACCCCAACCCATCCAGTGATTAGGAAGTCTAAAGACAGGAGGTTATGGGTTGCGATAAAGCTTCAAAAGAGGGATAGTCTACTGGCTCAAGAGAAAAAACTCCTTATGTAAATGCTGTTGTATATGGTATTAAAAAAAGTGTTCAGGAATGTACAAAAATAAATAGCCTGCAAAGTATGTACAAATGTTGTAAAGTCAATAAGCAAGCTTGAGTTCCAAAGTCAAATATGCGAGCCTGCAGCAGGATGACTTGACTACACTGGTCTTGCATCCCAGGATAGGTAGCTACATTGGCTACCGTCCATTCTTCTCTTCACCCCCTCCTCTTGAGCTGGTTGCCACTTGAACTTAGAAGGGAATACCCCGCTCCTCGAGGATGGAGTTATTGGATTGGGGAATCATTGGGTTGTTGTACTGGAGAAGTCAGTTCTTTGCCATTCTAGTTGGGGAGAGCCACCATCACTTACACTGTACGAGTCAGATTCATAGTCGTAAGGGTTTGCGTATGAATTGAGATATTTCTGACCTGGCTATTGAGGAGACTTGGACAGAGTTTTGGGATTCTCAAGGACTGTTGGATTTCAAATTCGGTTCTCATTAAGGTTCCGCACGCACTAAAATTCCAAAGGTCCAACTTAAGCTCCTTGTGAAGACGAGTTTGATAATCAAATAAAATCAAACTTTCTTCTTTTTCTTTTCTTTCTTTTTCTTTTTCTGCACTTATTGCATATGCTAGGGACTAGCAAAGGTAAATATAGGGAGATGATGAATCCACATTTCATCATCTTTATTCTATCATTTTGACACCAAAAACCCTAGCAAATGCCTGTAAATAGCCTTAAATAGAACATCTTAGCATTCATGCATGTGCATCTAAATAGTGTATAAAATACTGTAATTAAAACCAAAATTATAGAATAAATAAAAGAAAAGAAAAAGAATAAAATATTGTAAATATTTTGTGACCCAAAACCCCGAGACTTAGGCATCTTGATGAATAGGTCGACAAGGAACAAAGTAGGGGGAGATAAGGGCCAAATACCTATATTTAGTAATTCATTCTTTATCATTTTGGGACCTGTTTTTGGTTCCACTTTTTGTACATCAAATAAAGAAAATTTGTACATGAAAGTTGTAGATAATTTAATAAAGAAAAATACAAAATTGATTTCACTAAAAAATAATATACAGATAAAAAGTTATGGTCTGAATAAAAATCCAGAATCCCAACTTCCCAGACCCGTATCTCACAAATGAAAGCCCCAAATGCAGAAAACTCACCTTTAATTGTATATAGAATAAAATAAGATATTTAATGGCAGTGGTTTCACATTTGGCGGAGCTACGGTTTGAAAGTTGAGTTTTGGACCCTCATTGTATACTTGTACAGATTAAAATATTTAATCTATTATTTATTCATTATTTTTGTAATTTATATTTTTATAATCTTGTAAATATTACTTATAATAAATATGTATATTAAAATCCGAATAAAAATGCAAAGAAAACTCAAAATAAAAATATATGTATATCAAATACACAGGTACAATACCTGTACCCATACCTATACAACACACTCTTATATTTTATTAAATATACAAAACACATCAATAAAATAAAATAAAAATATAATCATGTGTATAAAAGTATGTTATAATTATATAAATTAATAATCAAAAATAAATAAATTAAATACATACAATAAAAATAAAAGAATACAATATATAGAGGAATATACCTATAAAGGGTATAATAGACAACTTGTAAAAATATACCTCTAAAAAATAAATAAAAATTACCATAAAATAATTTATAAAATTTTGAGCATTTTTTATTTTGTAACCATAATTTAATAAAATAGTTTACTATTTTATTTTGATTTTACAAAATGTTTTTCCAGGCTTTTTCCTGGTTGGTCCACGTGGACCAACCAGGTGGGTTGGAGAGTTGACCTTGGGTCAACTCTCTGACCTCTGCCTGAGTCTTTGTCAGAACATGTTTTTGTCTCTTTTCTCGATTTTTTCGAGGCGTATTCTTTCACCGCTTCATGCCGAGGTCTTTAGCAAAGTTGTTCCTCGTGGAATGGGCTTTCACGCCATGGGTTTGTCACGGGCTGAGGATCATCGATGCGCGCATTTCGCCTCGTTCTTTGCACCCCCTTCACCACTTTTCAAATAACCACACATCTCCCTCCTTGGTCTTTTGAACCCCTTTTGACTTCGTCTTGGCTCCTTAGGATGCGCTCCGGATCGACCATGGTGACAGCGTGGTCTCCAGCCATCTAGAGCGGGTCTTGGCGTGGTTATATGGCCGTTCCACCATCTCCGATGGGTCGCCGTCGTCGAGATACCCACCTCTGGTTTTGATAGCCATTGAGGTCCATTTTTGTTGTATTTCGTGCATTTTTTTGTTGTTTGGTTAGCTGGTCATCTTAGCCCACGTTTCGTGCCTTAATCTTGTTGATTCGTCAAGCGTTTCACCCCCAGTCCCTTTGGTCCACCCCTCTCCGCCTCTCTTGGGCTCTGAAGCTCCCTGGAGGTGATAGCTCCACCGCGAGCTCATCAGCCAAGGCATTCGAGGTCGAAGGCATCTCCACCACCTCCCGCAACACCGACGGTTGAGGTATCGTTTCTCCTCTGGCTCCGGCCATTGAGGGCCACTTCATCCCTTTCTTTTTCGTTCATTAGGTTAGCCTTAGTCCTAGGAGCATAAGCCCTCAAGAAATTTTGAGATCTATTGGGTATTTTGCCAAATCTCCTCACCTCGCCGGAGCGCAACTCCGGCCAATCACCACCGCATCACTTTTCGCCTCGATTCCTCCTTCCGAAGGTCCATGCATTTTGTCGTGGACCTCCTAATCGTTTTTGCAGGGTCAACGCGCTTTGACTAGCGCCTGGGAGCGATTTTGGCACTCGCCGGAGCTCAGCCGAGCCCCCCACCTACGCCAGCACCCCGCGAGTACCCCGGCCTTCGCCGTGGCATTCTGACGCCCCCAGGAGGAAGAGGAGACCCCCAGGAGCCTCCACGTCCATTTTGAAGCCCAATAGTTGCCGGAGGGCGGCGATCTTGGACGACGAAGTTTGCCCTCGCCGGCGCTCGTCGTTGTTCTTGGTCCTCGCCTCCCAACCGTCGGATCGAGGAGAGCCTCCAAATTGCATAACTACCGTTGGATGGAGTAACGTTCGCCACTGTCGGATCGTCTCCCAACGATCTAATCTCCGCCATCCAACGCGAAGCGTCATCGGCTATTGGATCCGTGCCACGTGTCAAGTGAAGAAACCAGCGCCGTTAGATCACCTCAGCGAGGGATTTTTGCAAGTATACCCTTGCTATTTTTGTAATTTTCTTTTAGTCCTGAAATTTTATTTAGCAGTTTAAATATTTTGTAAATTTTGCAAGTAGGCCCGTAGACTTTTCGTATTGACACATAGGTCCTCTACCACGTCACCTCACGTGACCTGTACACGCGAGGTACGGGCATTTTGCATTGAGGCCCTCAGCCCTTTTATTATTTCGTCCCAGCCCAAGGAATTTTATATTCAGTGTTAAATTTTTGGAGAAATTGGATGTAAGCCCTCGGGTTTTGTGGAAATTACTCTTAAGTCCCTGCCAGGCGCGTGCAAGTCACGCGCCCTGGTGGGTATTTTATGCCGATACCCCTACGGGTTTAGGAATTTGTAATTGGTCCATAAATTCGAATATTAAGTGCAATATTTTGTGGAAATTTGCTTGTATGCCCCTGGACTTTTGGATATTTGCATATATACCCCTGCTAGGCTGTGGATTTTTTTTTGTGCTTGCATGATTTAATTAGGGCATTGTTTTAAATCGAAAAATTCTCAAAATTTAAACTTAAGCTCTTGTTAACTTGTACTTCCACGCCCTATTTTTAGTTTTTGATTTTATTGCGTTTTAATATTTATTAAAAATCAAAAAAATGCTTTTTATTTACTGTCTAGCTTAGAAAATACCAAAAAAATATAAAATACCTCAAAAAATTCCAAAAAAAATTCCCTACTGTATATTTTAACCTACTTTAGTGTCATCTAAAAATCACTAAAAATCTCAAAAGAAAAACCTTAAAAATTCAAAAAGACTTAAAAACTTCAAAAAAATCTAAAAATTGTAGAAAACTCCAAAAATTATAAACTCAGTTCTTGTATCTTCTATATTTTATTATCTTTATTTTAAAATTAGTTTGAAAAATTTTGGTGGCTGTTTGTTATTTTTAATCCCCATTTTACCCCCAGCCAATAGCTTGTTCACTATTTTGGTTTATTTCAGTATTTAAAAATACCAAAAACATCTTGAAAAATACCCAAAAATCACAAAAACAGTAAAAATTTATAAAAATGCCAAAAAGATTTTATTTCTGAATTTTTGGCTATTTTTGCATATTTTTATAAATATTTTATCACCCCTTGTCTTACATTGTCTTTGTACTCCAATATTGAAAAAGAAAAAATATATAAAATATGAAATTATAAAAATTAGAAAATTAAAAACCAAAATATAAAATTGAAAATTAAATTAAAAAAATTAAAAATTTAAAATTAAAAACCCACAAAAATTATTTGCTTGCATAGTGTAGACATCACTCACATTCACACACACACACATTTGTTTGATCTACCCTGTTTGCTCCCTGTGTTCGAACTCTCTGCATACTTGCTCTATACACCATTTGTGCAGAGTTAAAAATAAATTTTAACTCCACATTTATTTCTTATTGCTTGATCTATAGTGTGGGTTAATTGTTGATTTTAGTTCAGGGTTCATTGCGAGTCACCGCAGCGACCTCGGTTGTCTCCGCCTTGTATGAGACATCATTTTAGACTCCGTGAATTTTGGCTAAATCATGTAGCTAGGGTTAGCAATATTCTGATGGGTTTAAGTATGGTCACTGAAGAGCAAGTCTCATCGCAAGCGATGTCTTCTCTTCGGTGTGTAGCTCTAGACTACGAACTGTGTCTTGAAGGTCTCTACCTTCTCATCAGGTTCCCTCTTTCTATTGAAGATCCATTTACACCTTAATGGGTCTTATCCATATAGGTGAATCCTCGAGGGTCCATATACAACATTTGTATATGAATTCGACTTTAGATTTTATTGCTAACATCCATCTTTCCACGTCATGATCTTCACAAGCTTCATCACATGAAGTAAGATCATTGTCAGATTTAACTGACACATGGAGTACATCCTCAAACTAATTTGAAGAGGTATTAGTGCTTCATCTATAATTATCCTTTCAGCTTCTGATTGCAGGAGCCTCATTATCTTTTCAAGATTAAATGAGTTCCTACACTTCATTTTCATCTTGATTCTCAAGATAATCATCCTCTAAGAATCACATTCTCAGAGATGACATCTCTTTAAGAATTTCAAGGTCATAAAGTAGGCATTCAATATCATCCTTTATTTTCCTAATGAAGTAGCACTCTCCAGTGCCAGATTCCAGCTTACTTGCATGGAACCTTATTAAGGATATATATATATTGTAGTCTCTACTACAAATATATACCTGGAAACTAAGAGGTAATTATTCTAAAATTCATAAAATCATGTCGCACATGATTAAATTGTATCTCCCTACAACTCTATTGAGTTTAGGTGCATCAGGAGGAGTAAGGTAAGGCATATCTCCATAAGGTATTCTATGAATTCATCTAATAGGTATAGGCTACCTAGATTAGATCAATTTCATTTCATCTTCCTTCAGACTTTGGTTCCAAACCAAAATTATGAAATCTTTGAACATTTCAAAGGTTTCCAAGGTGAAGGCAAGAAATCTCATATCACAAATAATCATCTAATGATATCACATATCATCACTATTTATCATGATATAGATGATCCGCATACATCAATATGTATGAGATATTGAATACCTTGACATCTTACACCATTCTCAGAGAAGGGTGCTTTAGACATTATTAGTTTGAATACAATATTCACAAGTATGTAAGATTTGAAATTTTAGACATTCTAAAGTTTCTTCTCTTACTAGTCTATTGATCTCATCAATAGACATATGTCCAATTCTTGATGCCAGATGATTGTCAAATGATCTTCATCTTCCTATTGATCTTTTAAAGTTTAATTTTCAGTATTAGAAATCATAATGAACCATTCATTAATTTTCTAATTTAAAAAAGTAGACTCCTTCAGATGTCAGATTACTATCTGAAATATGTCCATCATAAATCTTATGATAAGTCTATTCCAGAATTCATATTTATTTCCAACATTTAGAAATAAATAATGAGTGTAATCTAATATCTAGGTCATAGAGACATTCTCCAAGACTAAGAGCTCCCACTGAAAATATGAAGTCTATTGATCCGGTGGAAATTGTTGCAACAATTGCATCAATTCCAACATGGATGACCTTTAAACCTTAAGATCAAATGTCTAATCTTCTAATATATATGCAACCAATTTCAAGTGTCACTAGAAGATTGAGATACAATTATTAGACTTTATCTTATCAAATAAGTAAGTCAATTTCAATGATTATATGTAGATCATTCTGATGTACTATCTGATTCCTTCTCTAAGGATTCTAGATAGATTTGATAGTCATACTATCAACACATCAACTCATTGTTGTATTGGCATTCATCCAACTCTTTGGATGTCATATGGAAGTCACAGAAGTACAGTAAACTCTTTGACTTTCTATCTTGCTTGGGTCCAACCCATGCTTCCACTGCGCTCCCTTTATCTATAAGCAACCATTGCTCAAGACAAAGGATCTCTTATGTCGAAATCAAAAAATTTCAATATAAGAGTATTTCAACATTTATACATGCTTCATTCAATTCATACAATATGAATAATATGAAGCATCATGAATGACCAGAGTAGAGATATCAGGATGATGACACTCATCATATCTACATGCATCTTAACTCTTAAAGACTTAGGTTCAGGTGGGTATTCAAACATTTTGAATACATCATCTCTTATAGAGCCGCCATTCTGCATAATGCAGTGAACCATGTCATTCATGATTAAGTGTCAAGAGCACATATATATGCCAGAACATCTTCTTAGAATTTTATAAGGATTATTTGACAATTGCGATCATCATCGACATGTCACTTCCAAAGTACATTCGATGAGAGATCAAGACTACAGAGACATACAAACCCTAGGGTTGTAGTCCTATTATCTATTTAATTGTCATTCCTCATTATTATGAGGAAACTTGCACATTGCAACCACATACAATATGTGTCCAATTGCAAGTACAATATCTTGATCATGGATCCAATCCATGATATTTTACTAGTTATTATTGAGTATATTATTGAGTGGGTTTAATGAAGGATTATCTGAAATAAGAAATTTGCATATACACACACACACGTTTTACTTTGATTTAAGAATTTTTATATCAAAGTGGTCTTGCCATTTCAACATTGAAAGTTCATTCCCTTAATAACTTTCAATGTAAGAGATATACTTACCATTATATCTCAAGCAAGATCTGGGATCTCCTTCCTTATCTTTGTCACATCCCAACTGTAACTCGAATAAAAAGAAGCGGGAACACATTCCGCTTTGCAAGTCCAACTTGCATCTCCCAATTTGGTCTTTAACACCCGGACCCACCACCCCTAAGGTGATGTTGACCCATCACTAATTGAACCAACCATCAACAGGAATACAACTCGCTATGCGCAATCCAATATCACCCCAATAATATGAGGACCCGATATTGGGGTCACTACGCATACGCCCTTACTCTTTAGAGAAGCGAAGAGCCCGATCCAAATGGATCGTATGCAGGAGCTGTCACTTTGGACAGGAGTCTCCTATATACAATATCTGGCGACGGAACCCTTCGCCTTGATGGGAGACCATGGATGTCACTTATGTGATCCTCCACCTCATATTCAAATTTTAATTAATTATTATGAATCATATTCATATAATTAATTCTTCCAAGGGAAATACACATCTATTCATAATAGAGTGTTTTTAGTTGGATATAATCAACTTAATCACATTAAATTAATTATCAATCCAATTCAATCAACAAACTTGATTTTACTTGAATATATGGTATTATCTCAAAGTACGTATTAATTCGAATATTAATGATTAGAAAATACTTCATGATCTCTCAGGCATCATCTGTTCCCTACCCGCTGTCATGGCCAATACCGGCGAGAGTGGGACAGACCACACACGGTGCAACCTGCTACCCCAACGCTCTCTGACTAGACACCATATCCGCCTCGGGAAAAAATAATGCCGAGCCAATCACTTTGTACTTGAGATGATCAACGGTTCTTCAACGAAATTATACCATATAGTAATAATCAAAACAATTTTGATTATAAGGAAATTTGCTAACCAAATTCCCAATTTAATTCAAGCAAGTTGTTTGTTGATTGTGTTTCCAATAATGATCTAGATCAAATATAATCATTTTATTGGTTGATGCCAAGTCAATTAAGAAAATAATCATCACTAAATATTTTCAAATATTTTTTCAATAATTATTTCAGGAAATTAATAATTAATTTCACTAATTGACAATCACATGGTTCTTGATATGGAATGTAATTTCAGCAGTGACCCCTACTAACCAAAATTAACCTATCTCAATCAAATTAAATCCAAATTACGCAAAATCAGTTTCTTAAGATTTATAATTTGATTTATGACAGAACTTAAGTGATATTTCACGCATTTCTAGGTGCATAAAAATAGTAAATCACTCATTAATCATGTTAAGATTCACAGTTCCCGCAACAATGAATACATGTTTATTCAAAAGGCCATATCTCGAGCAAACATAATCCAAATTACGTAAACTCAGATCCTATGATTTCCTTATTTAAAGGGAAACAAAATAAAAGTAATTAATTCGTGTTTAAAAATTTTAAACAGGGCCGAAATTATTTGCTAAACAGAGATGCGAAAATGAAATGCGATAAAAACTTTCGCGACCTTAACGAACCCAAGTCATCCTACGTTTACGGATCATATCCAAAAAACCTTCGACCTAAGGCTATGATACAACTTGAAGGATATGGTATAATTCTCAAGCGCATCATGGAAGCGTGATCATCGTATCATATACGATGAAGAACGACTAGTCGCACTAGTTGTTCTATGTAGCGGAATTTAAAAAAAATTTATGTGATGAAACCACATGATCCAAGAACGAGTCTCGGATCGTTTCATCTAAAACCACATCTAGTATATAGGAATACCTCTTATAACGTGGTTGATTGAGTCTCTACGAAAAGAGACCTCCTGTCTCAAATCCGATCTTCATAGAAGACGCTTGCGAGCGCGGGGATGAGTCGCGCAATCCTCGCAATCCAAGAAGTTGATCCAAGCACAGTGAACTCCTGATCTCGTTGCACGAGATTAAACACCTTCTTCGAGAGCAAAGCACTCCAAAGAAGATGGAGAACCGATAGTCGTCGAGGCGGCGACACAATGGCGGAGCGACGACAGAGTCTCCTCCTCCAGGGTATGGTGGACAACCACCAATAGAGAGGGAGAGGAGATGGCATGTGAAGGGAGAGGAGAGGCTTATTGTCTCTTAATTGCATAACCCTAGAGAGCATGGAGTGCCTCTCTATTTATAGGGTTTTGGGATCCATGGATCATAATCCATGGGACACACAAAATCAATGGATGAGATTGATTTGTGTTTCTTTCAATGGTCAAGATTGTTGTTGGTAAAAACCAACAACTAATAATTTAATTTAGATTAAATATATTTGATAAATCAAATATAAATCAATCCTAAATCAAATCAAGTAAACATGGAGTCAATTGGTTGGAGAATCCACCCTCCATACATGGAGTGGACGACCACCAATTTCCTTAGGGAAATTGTGGCCGTCCACCCTTCCAATATGGAAGGGAGGGATCTCCACCAATTTTGAGATCTCTTGTAATCTCTATGTAATCTCCATGATTTTTACAGCAACTCTTGTTGTAAATTATTCTAAAAAAATAAGTCATAACTATTTTTAGAATATTGCAATCTTGCCATTAAAAAATTATGAATCACATTCACAACCCAAAATAAAATGTTATTTACATTTTCAATTAATTACACAATGTGAATCCAATTAACACTAATAATTAATCAACAAATATAAATCATAATAAGCTCTCTCTAATACATTATAAATCACATTTATAATATATTATGAATAATTGGATATTGCTATATGCATTATTCTTATCCATAATAATTAAATCACATTTAATTATATTGGATAAACATTCACATGCATCAAGATAATTAAATCACATTTAATTATCAATCTCTCAATGCTTAGATATAATTCAACTATGGAATTATTCTTGAACCCTTTCAAGAATAATGTGCTTTCTCCGCAGATACTTGGAGATAAGGATAAGGCGATTGTATTGTTCCACATATAGTGACTTGGATATTGATATCACATCTCAAATCCAGATCTCATGGACCTCCCACAGATGCTTGATTGAATCAAGGCCGTAGACCTAACCTTCTCATTGCATCTGAATCTTATTCAGACCAATGTCCAATGCTTGGACTAAGATCAGGTTACTTCTCTAATTAGAGGAGTCACTAAAATCCAATCCTGTTTCATCACTCCCTTGGAATGGAAGCGTCATGGTTATACAATCGTTTATGATCAAATCACCCTCAGGTATTCCTAACACATGTATATCCTGCATAATGGAGGACATAATGATCAAGCTGAAGATATAGATTAATTTTACACTGTCATCTTCAGGGTTTGATCACCAAGTTTCTCAATCTTGGTCATTAGGAATCGGTATCGATCATATGCTTTCCCAAAGCTTATTTCATACCTTCAAATTCTTGTCATGCTTCCAAAGCACGACGACCAGGCGTGGAATTTAATCGATCCCAATACCTCATGAGTGAGCTCATGTCTCCCGGTTCACATGTGAACCTGTATGATCCCTTTGAAAGATCGTATTACTCATATGCCCTTACATGCACACCAGCTCGCCGGTGTATAGACCTTGGTTAAGTCATCAACCTATTGGTCTGCCAAATGTACATACTCAGACATATAGCAATACATCTGTCTCCGGTCAGAGGATGCGTTCCTATATCGTGATAGTATTCGACATAAGACTTTGGTTATCTCGTTCTCGTTAAGTCAACCCTTTGACCTAACTAATCTGACACCTCCGAATCTCTATTCCTATGCGGAGGACCTGCATCAAGAGGTCGGTCAGATATCAACCTATATGAGAAAGGATTGCCATCTCCTACTCAGGCTGGAGATCATCTCTTAACAATCATTTGACGGTGTTTGATGAGTCCTCAATCTAACTCCTTAGATATTCATCCAAACACCAGCCTCAATGATTCAATTATTGAATCAACAGCTGTATGATTATTAAGATGGCCATGGTACATAACCCTAATTGTATAAAGGGACCTATTATGCAAATTAGTTATTCTTCATTTCAGATTAGGGAATGATATTTGCAATAACATTTATTGCATAATGGCTCGCCGTGGGCTCGCATGTCCAACAGGTAGATTACTTGGTAACCCCTCCGACTACGAGAAATTGAAGAAAAGTCCTTAGAAGGACCATTTTGAAAGGAAAACTTAACTTTTTTTTGCATTTTAATCGCTAGATTTTTCATTATAGCATAACTCTCTCATTCTAACTCAGTTTTTAATAAACAATATGTCGTTTCAAAGCTCTTTTCATGCTCTTCAATTATAGATATCTTGTTAACTTAACAAAGATTATTTGAATTGATTCATTCGAAGAAGAAGATAGTTCTTGCTTTACTTGAATCTGACTCAATTTCTCTGTGATATTTATGGATAATTAATCTATCTTCTGCAGGAGCCCGAGTGAGAGGATTGCACCACAATAACAATTTTATATTATTGATGATTATTTTCTTTGAATAATTAACATGTATAGGGAAATGAGGGCTATTAAATTGATTTCTGATCTAATTTTCTCGACTGATCAAGGATTGATTCATCTGCCATGTTTTTGGCTATTACTAACCTCCTCTAATTACATGACATAGATCTATAATTTTTAGGAGATTAATTGGGCATTATAAAGGAAAAATTCCTCTCATCTTGAAATATTCTACTTAGGGATTTTTGGGATCTATTTTTTAAGAAGATATTTGATCATTGATTCTCCTTTACTTACACTTTGGATTGAATTGACCTTATTGATTATATTTTTGTGGATATGTGATCGTCTCTTGAGGATTAATTGATTGATGATTTCATCTTGGATATATGATTAACTTTTGAGATTATTCAAGGACTGATAATTGCTATTCGAAGGCTTAAAGATAATACACAATCACAGATCCTCTGTTTCCCTTATTTTATTTATTTATTTTGCGTTCTCATTTGCATTTGCATTTTATCTTTCTTTATTTCATTCTCTGACATAGAAATACAAATCACAAGTTATTAATCACTTAGATGAACTAAGAACCACGCAATCAAAATCATACCGCTCTCTGAGTTCTACCCACATATTCAAATTTGTGGTTTTTGATACTCTAAAATTTGTCTCCTATACTACAATATTAGATTATTAAAGATGCATTTTCACGGTTTATCACACATCTGAACTCCAAATTTTATGAAACCACTTTCATTTTAAAGCTTATTTTATTTTGAACACAATGAAAGTGAGTTTGATTCATTTTGATTTCATATGGAGTAGATATTGATCTTTCAATTATCGTTTTACGGATTTTTTCAGAGCGTTGTCCCTTTTATTCTGTACATTGTTTATTTTTGCAATTATTTTTACTATTTAAAACACATTTTTATGTATAAGTTTCAAGAAGAAAATATTTTTATTTAAGATCGAATTAATGATATATAAAACAGTACAAGATATATGCATAATAAATAGTGATGAATATGTACAATGTGAAATGATTTTTGAAGATATTTATAAATTAAGGACCATATATCCCCTTACATTATTCATTGTCGATTAGGTCAGGGCTTGATCTATTCTCAGGGTCAGGATCTGTCTGTATTTATTTCATGAACACATCATTATTTTCTTTCTTTTTACTTTCTTCTTTATTTATTTATTTTGAGTCAAAATAATGGTAATAATACACTATTAATAGATGATATTGAATTTTTAATAAGTGAGAATTAATGTTATTTACATGTGTCGATTAGGTCAGACCTTTGGATTATTAATTTGTCGGAACCTTATTGGAAATAAGATTTAAGACTCAACAACCCTTGAGTTCCACAAGTCTCTGTTCAGTTCGCCTCAACAGTGAGGTCAGAACAAGTCTTCATATGTAAACTCTTATTAGTATGAATCTTACTTGTATGATAAATGTGAAATATAGTTCCCCACATATGAAATAGCAAAGAACAACCTTCTCTGGCAAGGTGAGTCTGATTCCCCAATCTAGCTACTCTTTCCTTGAGGAGCGGGGTATTCTCTTCTAAGCTCAAGTTCAATCGGCCCAAGAAGAGGAGATAGAGAAGAGAATGAATTGTAACCAGTGTAGCCATATATCCTTTGGCACTTGTCCAGTGTAGCCAAGTCTCCAACTGGAGGCTTTCCTTGTAATATTTGACTTTGAAACATATGCCTTGCTTATTGATATTTTTCTCCGATGAGAATGATTTTTTTATTATTTGCTTTTTGTCTGACTAACTTTTTTGGAGACTTTATTTCATACTTTTGTACATACATCATTGCATCATTTACATAAGGAGTTTTTAGTTTTGGACCAGTAGACTATCCCTGTTTTGAAGCGTTATTGCAACCCACAACATCATGTCTTTAGACTTTGACGTCGCTAGACTAGGTTGGGGGCACTGGCCTCCAATTGGGGCTACTGTGTTTCCATTAGTGTATGTCTCAAGCTAGCATATTCTGCCCCTCACCACCTCATCTGTGTTGAGCTACATGTAAAGGGCTTGTCCAAGTTAGACAGCATGTCATGAAATATTCTACTTAGACCAGTTAAGATGACATGTGAACATAGTCTTGTGGACTTAAAGAATTAAGTCGCTCGACCTAAAAAGTCTCAACTCCTGTTCCTACAAGGTTCATCCGAAATTAAGTGGATTAAGGTATTAAACAAACTCCACTCTTTAGACATTATTCCAGACTAGTTATCAATATCATTCTGAAAAATGCAAATGCAACAATTTGTTATTGAAGTGTATTGTCTGATTTAAGATTTTTATGTGGGTTTTAAATAGATTTGCAAATTTTTATGATTTTAACTTTTTCAATTTTTATATGATTTTGGAAAGAGTTAGAGAATTGAATGAATTTACAAATATTAATAAGGAGTATATACATACTCACAACAAATTTTATACAAAGATATATACAAGAATTATACAAGTTTTATACAAAAATTATACTTACAAAAGAATGTTATTTACAAGCTTTATATACAAATTTTACAAAAAGATTTATTTACAAGTTTTAAATTATGAAAGAATTTTATTTACAAAAGAATTTTATATACATAAATTACAAGTAATTATGGGTTTAATATACACAAACTTTACAACAAGTTTATATACATATTTTATACAACTTAATTTATACACATGTTTGAAAATAATTTTACAAAATATTTTTACAAACCTTTATAAAACATTTCCAAATAATTTACAAAAAATTACGAAAGTTTTTACAAATACTTTTACAAAAACTTTGTACAAACTATTTTACAAAAATTTTGCAAACCAATTTTTAAAATATTTTATTTTTAAATATTTTTCAAACACTTTACACAATAATAATTTTATACAAAAGTAATTTTATGAAATATTTTACAAACAAAACGATTTTACAAACATTTTACATATATTTTACAAAAATAATTTTATAATGGTTTTACAAAATATTTTTACATATATTTTTACAAAATAATTACAAAACATTTTTTAAAAAGATTGTTTACAAACACTTTACAAATCATTTTACAAAACACTTTTATTCCCCTTTATAAGTGCATGCCATTTTATTAAAAATACAATAAAGTATGAGCTATGACTTATAAAGTATATATATAATATATACCACACCCCGTATACTTAGCTCAAACTATGTCCTCATAGTGACCAAGAAGCGACAAGGAAGACATAACTCATGCTAAGTATAGAAAAGTGAAAATAATCCTATACTACAACGACGACTCAAAGAATAAAGTATAGAATGGGTAGAAGTGGTCATTTCCCCTGTACTTAGGATAAAATAATCCTAGGTATAGAAGCATGTACAAACAAGGATAATCGAGGAAAAGAATGTACAAACTCAACGACTCGACTTGTCTCCCTATACTTAAGGTAAAAGATCCCTAAGTATAAAGAAGAATATCAATAGTTGAGAGCAAGAGAGAGAGAATAAAAGAAAATAAAATGAAAATAAATAAGAATGAAATGAACGATGCCACACCTATACTTAGGGTAAAGGATCCCTAGTATAAGCAATAATAGGAGTAATGATACATAACATAAATAGAACAACTCAAGTCATTCACCTCCCCTATACTTAGGATCTAGTCATCCTAAGTACAACAACAACACACACACACACACACACAGAGAGAAGAGGTAAACGATAAAAATGGAAGAAAGAAGGAATAAAACTAAAAGAATAGATAAAGTAAAAATTAGCTCATGTATCAAACATAGAAGAAATCAAAGAATAGTCGTCCGATACCACACGAACAGAATCAACAATGGAGGGAGTGTATCATGCTCTAACTATGGCTTCAACAACTAACCGTTGACCACAAACAACCGTTGATTAAGCCAAAAATCAGGTGGTCCTAAGTTCCACACAAGGTGGGAACTCAGTCGCTGAACCGAGCACTCAGAAATCCGGACAACAATCAACAATTAACCCACGACAATCAAATCAAGCAATGAAAATAGAAGTGGAGTTAAAATTATTATAACTCTACAAAAATGTGTATAGTGTGCAAGTGTGTAGAGGTCGAACACAGGGAACAAGCAAGATAGATCAAGCAAAATGTGCAAAATGTGATGTGATCAAGTGCCTACAAATCTGCAAAATTTTGTGGGTTTTTAATTTTTACTTTTTGTTTAAATTTTATATTTTTATAATTTGATTTTTAATTTATTGATTTTGTATTTTCTTTTTATATTTTATATTTTTTATTTTTATAAATAGAATATAAACACAATATAAGAAAAGAGAATAATAGAGTATCTATAAAAATAGAGAAAAATAACCAAAATTCAGAAAATAAAAAGTCTTTTTATAATTTTATATTGTTTTTTTATTTTTATAGATTATTCTGAATTTTTTGGGTACTTTTAAAAGTCAAAATACTAGAAAACAATGAACTAAGCCACTGGCCGAAATTAAAATGAGGAATAAAAATAGCAAATAGTATCCAAAATTCCTCAAATTAGTTTTAAAATAAAGGCAAAAAAATAAGGAAACTACAGAAACTGAGATTACATTTTTAGAATTTGTCTTGAATTTTTAATATTTGTTTGAAGATTTTTAGATTTTTATAATTTTTAAATTTTTTGTATTGAAATTTTTAATGATTTTTGGTCTTAAGCTAAAAGACACTAAAATAGACTAAAGGTAACTTTGTTGGAATTTTTCAAAGCGTTTTGATATTTTTTTGGTATTTTCTAATGCAAATAGTGCTTAAAATACATGTTTTTGAATTTTTATAAATATTAAAATGCAATAAATATGCGAAATAAAAATATGAAATTAAACTACTATGCAACGGGAACTTGTAGTGATTTTTGTGAATTTTTTAGGTATCTATAGATGCATGCAAAAAATAGAGGAGCATAAAGAAAATACAAGCTGGCAGGGGCTTTTCTGTATATAAGCAAAAGTAGAAGGGCCCACGTGCAATTTCCACACAAAATATATATAACTTAATTTAAAACTTCACGGCCCAAAAAGAAATACCCCAAGCTCCAAGGAGATATTCGCAAAAACGCCAAACCCACGTGACTAGACACGCGTGCCTAGCAGGGGTATACTTGCTATTACCAAAAACCTAGGGGCCAAAATGCAAAAGTGCCAACATTTTATAACTACAAATAGAAGTTTTGTTACTAAAGATAAATATACAAAACACCCGGGGTTCCCTTGCAAAATTGCCAGGTCACGTGCGTAGCGCACGTGACCTGGCGAGGGACCTAAATGGAATAATACAAAACCTCTGGGGGCTTAGTGCAAATGTTACGGAAATAAATAATGGCCAATGAAAGTTTGCAGTTCTATTACTAAATACAAAATGTGCGTGGGTAGTTTTGCAAAATACCCACACAATGGCGCGATCGAATGCCGGATGAATCTTAACTTATGCCACGTGTCGACGCGAGATGGTGCGATACCCCTTCGCAACGGGCGGATAGGATTAGATCCTCAATGATGATCCAGCGGTTGACAAAGGGCGAGATCCTACGGCTGCTGCTTCCCTAGATGAACAAGGGATGATCGGACGACGGGAAGGAGTCGACGAAGAACAGGGACGAACCCGCCGCGAGGCGAGTTTCCCAGGTCTAGATCTTCCTCCTCCGCCGCGAGTTGATGCTCCAAAACGCCCCGGAAGCTTCCTGGAAGATCTCTGATTCGACTGGTGGTCTCAAAAAGGTCGGAGGAGCTCCGGCGTTCCCCAGCGAGGTCGGAGGAGCGGAGGCCCTCCAGGTGTCACCGATGAACGGGCAAAACGCCCCCAGTCGTTTGTGAAGGCTTGAATACATGCAAAAAAAAGTTATAGGGTCGAGGGCAAGTTGCCGCGACCCTGCAGGGGTGATACGAGCGTCGGAGATGGGATTCGAGCTTGTCGGAGGCGGAGCTCCAGTGAGGGGATTCGATGACGTGATTTGATCGATGAAAGTCGAAACGAGGTGTAGCTATGGACTCTTACGACTACAAGGAAAAGAACGGGATAGAAAGGAGAGGGAGACGAGTATACCTCGATGGTTGAGGCCAGAGGTTGGACCTCGACGGTGGGGCTCGTCGGAGGTGGTGGAACACGCCCGAATCCGCGTCGACACTCCGTCCTGATGGGCTCGATCTGGAGCTGTCACCTCCAACCAGCCGTAGCGCAAGGAAGGTGGAGGAAAACAGGACAAAAATGGGGTTCAAATTCGAAAAGGAGGGGGAGATGCCTATTTGAATGGCTGACCTAGTGAGCGAAAAGAACGAGGAAGCGGGCTCACATCGATGATCCACACCCCAAGAATAACCTTGGGCGTGTATCCTCGATGAATGGGGATCAAAAGTCATGAAGGTCGAGAGGCGAAAAGATGAAAGGGCTATCCTCGAAAAAAGCGAGAAGACAAGTCAAAACTCAACTCTGACAAGTGCACAGGAGGAAGGTCAGACTGTTGACCCTCGGTCAACGGTCCAGGCCACCTGGTTGGTCCACGTGGACCAACCGGGAAAAACCTCCTGAAAAAGATTTGAAAAATCATTTAAAAATAAAAAACAAATTTATTAATTTTTTATTATTAAATAAAAAGTGTTTATTTTTTTATAAGGTATTTTAATATGATTTTTAATTATTTTTATTAGGTGTCAAAATAAGATTTACCTTTTATAGCCTTTATAGGTATCTATATCTATATATTTTATTATTTTATTTTTATTTTGTGTATTTAATTTTATTATTTTTGTTTATTATTTTATAAATTTATAGAATACTTTTATACACATATATATATATATATTATTTTTCTAGTATTTTGTACACTTAATAAAATATAAGTATGACTTATATAGATATATATACAGGTATTGTACCTATGTATGCTATATACAAGTGTTTTATTTTGTATTTTCTTTGAGTTTTTGTTCTGGTTTTAATGCACATATTTATTATATGTAATATTTACAAAATTACAAAAATATAAAATCATGAAAATAATGAATAAGTAATAAAATGAATATTTTAATCTGTACAAATATACAATAGGGGTCCAAAACTCAACTTTCAAACCGTAGCTCCGCCAAATGCAAAACCATTGCCATTAAATATATTATTTTTAATTATATACAATTAAAGGTGATTTTGATGCATTTCGAGTTTTTATTAGGGAGATACATGTCTGGGAAGTTGGGATTCTGGGTTCTTTTTCAGATCATAACTTTTTATCTGTATATTATTTTGAGTGAAATCAATTTTGTATTTTTATTTATTTAATTATCTACAACTTCCATGTACAAAGTTTCTTTATTTAAGGCATAAAAAGTGGAACCAAAAATAGGTCCCAAAATGAATAAAGAATGAATAAAATGAATAGGTACCTGGCCCTTATCTCCCCCTACTTTATTCCTTGTCGACCTATTCATCTCGATGCCTAGGTCTCGGGGTTTTGGGTCATAAAATATTTACAATATTTTATTCTTTTTCTTTTCTTTTATTTATTCTATAATTTTGGCTTTAAATACAGAATTTTATAAACTATTTACATGCACATGCATGAATGCTAAGATGCTGGAATTAAGGTTATTTACATGCATTAGCCAAGATTTTTGAGGCCAAAATGATAGAATAAAGATGATGAAATGTGGATTCATCATGTATCACATGACAATCCTGAAATGACAATGCTACCGTTGTCACGCACGGATCTCACTATAAAAGGTTCTGACAATTTGCTCTTCAGTTTGCCTAGAAATAACTTCAACTTTGCATCAAACAACCAGACTCGAAAGTTTTCCTCTTGATACGTTTGTCATACCAACTCCCAACTTTCTCCTTATATATCAGGTTGTTGTCATAAGCATAGTTTCGGAATTCCAACAGTCTTTTCAGATCAACCTCTATGTTGTAGCCTGCTCTCTGTGAATCCAAATTGCATACGTTAACTGCCCACAAAGATTTATGAGTTAATTCTACTAATAAGTAGCAAGGCTTTTCATATACCAAACGATAGGGAGACATACCCAAAGGCGACTTGTAAGCCATATGATAGACCCATAGAACCGAGTCAAGCAATTGTAATCACTTCTTCTTATATGGATGAACAAGTTTATGTAGAATGATCTTTATCTCCCTATTAGAAATCTCAGACAAGACGTTTGTCTGTGGGTGGTAAGGAGATGCAACATGATGCTCAATGCCTTACTCCTTCACAAGCTTTCTGACCTCTCTGTTGATAAAGTGACTTCCTCCATTTGAAATGAGAATTTTGGAATCCTGAACCATGAGATAATGTTGTCCTTGAGAAGGAGACAAACAATATGACCATCGACGGTTCGAGCGGGGATAGCCTCCACCCAACGATTAACATAATTCACGGCAAGCAGGATGTACTCGAATCACTAAGTGATTTGGAATAGGCCATGAAGTCGATGCCCCAAGCATCAAAACATCCAATATTTGGATATAATTGAGAGGCATTATATATTTGGAACCGACGGTTCCTCCAATTCTCCGACAATCAGTACAACCCTTCACAGAAGTTGTAGCATCCTTGAAAAGAGTTGGCCACCAAAGGCCACATTGAAGTGCTTTCGCTGCCGTACACTTCCCAGAATTGTATCCTCCAGCTTCTAATTTGAGACAATAATTAAGGACACTAGGTAACTCCTCCTGAGGAATGCACCTCCTCTAGATACAATCCACACCCTCATGAAAAAGGTACAGATCCTCCCACTGATAAAAATAAATCTCAGACAAAAACTTGTCAACCTTTAGCCTTGACCAATCTTGTGGAACTTTCTTGGAGACAAGATAGTTCACAATATCAACATACCATGGGAGTGAGGCGATAGATAAGATCACCTCATCTGGGAAAGTCTCTAAAATAGGTAGAACTGATTGCTTAAGAGTCTCTGCATTTGTGATTCTAGAAAGGTGATCTGCTGCAACATTCTTGACTCCGGATTTATCTCGTATCTCAAAAATCAAACTTCTGGAGTAGAAGGATCCATCGAAGTAGACGTGGTTTGGCATCCTTCTTGTCTTGTAAGTACCATATGACAGAATGGTCAGTGTAGACAATCACTTTTGAACCAAGCAGATGCGATCTGAATTTTTTCAAAGTAAACACAACTTCTTGCATCTCTTTCTCTGTAACGATGTAATTCTTTTGGGTTTCATCAAGCATTTTGATAGCATAATTAGTGGCAAACAACAATCCATCCCTTCTCTTCCCTAGTACAACTTTAATAGCAGTCAGAAGCATGTGTCATAATCTCAAGAAAGAGACCAATCCTGTGGTTGTAGGACAAGCACTTGTGTAACCAAATCTTTCATCTGATATAAGGCTTGGAGAACCTTATCATCAACAATAAACTTGGTCTCCATGCCTAGATGCTCAGTAAAAGGTCATGCAATCTTGCTGAAGTCCTTAATGAATCATCTATAAAATCCTACATGCACAAAAAAAGACCTTAACTGCTTCAGTGTTGTCAGTGGTCTAGCTTGGCAATCACATCTACCTTGGACGGATTGACCTCCATGCAGTGCTTAGAGATGACGTGGCCCAACACAATCCCATTAGTCACCATAAATTGACTCTTCGCCCATGACATCACCAAATTCACTTCACAACAATGCTAAAGTACTCGATCTAAATAAGTCAGACATGAGTCAAATCTATCCTCGTAGTCTGAGAAATCTTCCATAAAGACCTCAAGGAAACTACCCATCATGTAGGCAAAAGGGCATCTATCTAAAGGTGTAGATGCCAAACAGACAAGAAAAAGTAGTCTTCTCTTGATCTTCAGGAGCGTTTGTTACCAGATTATACCCAGAATACCTATCCAAGAAAGAAAAGAACTCCTTCCCTACCAGTATTTTGACGATCTTTGAAGAACTACAAATTCACCCTTTTAATAATGTCGAATTAACGATTTTGTTTTAGGCGGGTAATTTCACGATTGATCAAAAACCACTATTTCAATTAATGTCAAATTAAAGCAAGCGGTCAATTTCTTTTTTTACTTGCGTATGTACAAGGTCGAATACAAGGAGGCAACTGTCTCCTTAGGTTGTCTTAAAGTCGATCTCGAAGTTAGGTTTTCGGAGAGATATTTTTTAGTATTTTTTTATGCAGATGAATGACACAAATGCAATTTTGACAAAGTTCGAGGGTTAAAATGTAAATCTCAATCAAATGAATTTAAAAAATCCTCAAACTTGGCCAGAATGTGAAATATGATGAAATGAGACTATTATATTTTTTTGGAATTTTTGGTTGCAAAATGAACATTCTACGATTGAATGCAAACGATGAGATTTTCACTAATTAATTCTAATAAATATTAAATTTATTTATTTTCAGGAGATAAAATTGTCCAAGGTATATCACTAAGCAATCTATCTTAGAAAAATTCTAAACCCTAAAAATGTTGGATTTAATACCTATTAAAAATTAATTAGTGAAATGCACAAAATGATTTTTCTAGAGAAAACTATGCATGCAAATGCAATTCTTTTTGGGATTAATGTTATTAACAATTAATCTGCTATCCATGAATTTTTGGCGATTTTTAGAACTATGGTTAATTAGATATGAATTTTTAAAGCACAAGATGGGCAATATATGTAATTTTCCACAAGAAAATTAATTATTAATTAACCACCAAGCATAAAAATATAAAGCACATGCCATAATGTAGAGAATTAATTGTAGAACATCATGCAATTTTTAAATAATTAAAATAATGCCAGAATGATATTAAAAATAAATGGAGAAGTCAGGGTCCTCTATGCAACGTTTACAATAATAAACTAAAATAACTAGCGACAGCAGAAGGAGAGCTAAAAAGAAATTATTGATAAACTAAGGGGGGATGCAAAATTTCCTGGAGGTCACATGCATAGCACGCCCCCCAGGGTATCTAGACCTTGGCATGAATACGAGGATATCCCAGGTCCTCCTTCGCAAATGTTCCCAAAAGGTCACGTGCTTAGCACGTGACCCTTGGGTCTTGGGGGCTTTGGCATTATTGGAAGATCTTTTGGGGAGTCTTTGTAAATTACTCCCAAACACGTGTCTGGGCACGTGATGATCTGCAGACTCCCAGGAAGAGCGATGGACGAAGGTCTCCTGCGATGCACGCAGGCTACGAGCGGTCGTCGGGCTCAGAGGAGGAGCGTTGGTGTAGCCCGATGGTGGCGTGCTTGGCTGCTGGGGCGCGCACAGGTGGCGACACGGTCGCCGGTGGTTGACGAGGAGGTGTTGTTGGCGGACGCGTGTGTCGGCGGGCGACTACGAGCATGTTGCAAGGGAGCGGCCTTTAGGTGCGATGGCGGCAGGGCAATCGCAGCGGTCGAGGTACGTCGGCGAGGAGGCAGGAAGCTGCGGGTAGCTCTCTAGTGCTTCTTGGCAGAGGAGCGATGGAAGTAACCTCCTGGAGGCGATGTTGATGCAGATTGAGGGAGTTGGAGCGGGAACTTCTGCGGGTGCTGACCGCGAATTGCTACAGGATGTGTGGCGGAAATTGAGCTCCGAGCGGCGGCGCGGTGCAGTGCTCCCTTGCGTAGTGGTGCATCGATGATGAGGGAGGGGCAACCGTAGGTGGTTGCACGTGGGTCTTGAAAGTAATGCAAGGAACATATGAAATGGAAAGAAATAGGGGATGGAGAAAGAAGATGAGGAAGGTGGAGTCACCTGGGGTGGAGAAGACAGAGTTGCCGTTCTCCTGTTTTCGCCTCGAGTCGCGCAGCATACGCGACGAGGCTCTGGTGATCTTGCCTCCGAGGAACTTCGCCGACGAAGCTTGGGTGCTGTCACCACCCAGCCGCAGCTACTCTAAAACTGGAGATGGCGGATGATCGAGCAACAAGGGCCTCGATGGGTTTTTATGGGAGGAGGGGATAAAGGCAAGGAAGATAAGGGTAGGTGGAGTTGGTTGCATCGTGGCCGTTGCGCGGTGGCCGGTAGCGGGCTGCACGAGAAGCACAGGCGGAGGTTGTGGAGTTGTTAGCGAAGAAGGAACGAGGGTTGCGTTGACCAGAGAAGCACGAAAGGTCACTCACGTGCTGCGCACGTAAGGTAATTTTTTTTATTTTTAATTTTTATTTTTAATAGAAATGAATAAAAACGGGTGTAAAAACGAGTGACACGTGGCGGCTCCAGGAAATTCAAAATATGAAGAGGGAAGAAAAATTCAGAATAAATAGCAAACGACCTCGGATCAAAAAATGCTCAACATGAAAATTTCTCGTCTCGCTGAGATCTACAACTTTCATGAAAAGACTAAGAGCAAAGGAGGTCATCTGTGCAAAATAATATTTTTAGGGTACTCTATGTACATAGAATACCTTGATTTTTGGGTTTAGTAATTTTTTTGTGATTTTTAACGAAGAGAAAAAATCGATAAAAATAACCATCAAAGATAAATATTTACACAATAGAGTTGGTTTGAGGTGATTTGGAGTTATCACGAATTAGTTAAAAATGCATGAAGTTGGGTGCAAATATGAAGATGATTATGAATGCAATTATGAGTGCTAAAATGCAAATATTAGTTTTACATGCATGAATGGTAAAAATGCAGAGTAGATGATGAAATGCAGCTAATTTCTTGGGAACGAAGCTTTATTTTCATCTTTTAGTATGGTGAATCGTGGATTCATCAATCTTGTCAATAAAGAGCAATGGAAAGTAATCTTTCTTGGTTGCTGAGTTCAGACATCGATAATATATACAGACATGCCATTGAAGTGGGTACTTGGGTCGAAATCTCCTCTCCTTTATCATTTGTTATGAAAGGAATCTCGGATTTTTTCAGGACCACATGTAATGGGCTAACCCATTTAGAATCAAAGATGGGATAGATAAAAAGCTTCACACCACTTAATGATCTCTTTCATGATAGCTTCTCATATACCAGGATTCAAATGATGTTGAAACTCATGGGGCAACTTGCTGTCATCCTCTAAGTATATATGATGCAAGCACAATGCTGGATCAATCCCACGTATATCTGAAATCTTCCAGCCTATGGTCTTGCAGTTTCTCTCTAGACCCTCTAGCAAACAAGATTCTTGATCATCAGTCAACTGTGAACTGATGATGATCGGAAACATTTGTGGCTCACCCGCAAGGAAGGCATACTTCGGTGTTGAAGGCAATAACTTAAGTTATAGTGGGGTCTGGATATGCTCTATAATGACCTCAGAAACTGCACTGGTGGTAGGTGAATAATCTATGAACTTTGTACTGTCCATTGGCTACTAGTGTCTCTGAATACAAGGTGTCATAAAGATTGCAATGAGTTCTTTCTGTTCAACTTGGGATGGATAATCATCAAACAACTCAACTAGCTCATCAGTAAATGACTCATCATTAATAAAAGAGCAAATATTGATTGTGCTTTCCAAGCATTCCTCTTGGGAGATACTTTCCTGGGTATCAATATCATCCAAGAATAGTGCAGTGTCTCTGATCTCAACTAAAAAATCATAGTCCTTTGGCTCTCTCATCTGATACAGACTCTGGTAGCTTTGGATTCGATATCGTCTCTATCATAACCTTATCATTGTTGGAGCAAAAGGTTATCTTTATAGTACCATAATCTACTACCGCTTTGGCTGTTCGAAGGAACGACCGTAATAGTATGTTTGGGGTATGGAGTAACAATGCAAAGGTATCCATGTTCATGATAATGAAGTCCACTGAGAATTGCGTTCTTTGTCCCATTATGATAACATCCTCTAAAATGCCCCTCGGGCGCTTAATCGATCGATAAGCAAACTAAATGATCACTCTGGTTGATTTGAGCGACCCCAACCCAAACTCTTCGAGTAGAAAGGTTGGCGTCATATTGATAAAGGATTTGCTATCAAGAAGAGTATGATCAAATTATTGTTCAAAGATCTCGCATCTAATAAGAGGTGCTCCCTTGTCTTTCTTTTAAAGCGGGAGATTGCTGATGGCATTAATAGTGGCCATTGTGAAATATATTTCTCAGTTCTTTTGCATTTGTTTTGCTTGGGTTGACACTTCGATGTACATGCTTCTTTCATTCCTCTCTTCCCAACTGATATGCACTCTATGGCCTTTAAGAGTGGCATCTCAAGGAAGATGTTCTGTAGAATCTCTTCCACTCCATGATCATATATAGGTGTTTTTAATTTTATGATAGATTTACTTTTACTCAATGCATCATGAAATGGAACAAAACTTGAATCAATATTTTTATTTGCATTAGAATCAATATGTACATATGGACACTTAGACTCAGACTGTACAATGTCATCCATAACAAAAAAGGAAAAGAAGAATGGGTTGCTCCGTCAGCTGCTGAAGAAGATGGGTCTGTAACTGGCGTGCTCTCCTCAACTGCTGACTCAACTCTGCTACTCCCATTACTATCTTTTTGGTTTTTGGACGTGGGTGCTCCTCCATCAGCTACAACACTCGATCTCGGCTCACTGGATGAAGATGGTGAAGCTGAAGCTCGATCAGCGGCTTTATTCCCCAACCCCACTAGTGCTTGCTGCTGCAATCTCCTACCACTCTTAAGATTAACGACATTAGATAAGAATGAAAAATCACAAATCATACCTGTATCGAGAGTGGATGGATCATGACATGCTAACTGCTCCTTATTGCTATGGAAACTGTTGGGATTGGCTTTAATTCGAGCTAGAATAATAGTCTTGGTTATCAGGTCATCAAGGTTCTTCATCATCTGGGCTAAGTAATCAAGTGCTGGGTTCACCGAAGGTGCCTTTGGCTTCTCAATAACCGGGGTTGCTGAGGCTGAAAGTGTGTCTAAGGCTGATGCTAGTACCCATGATAAGTAGACTGAGAGGAATACTGATACAGAGGAGGAGGATACGAAAACTGCACAAGCTACTGATGATATGGCTGATAAGACTATGCATGCTGCATCTGCTGAAATCCGTGTCTCCAAGTCTGTAAATGTGGTGGAGACTGAAACTGAGGCTGGTGCTGGTGCTGGTATGGTCTACCTCCATGAATCTGGTGAACCGACGTAGTAGCGATTTGAGAACCCAACTAAGACAGCCCTGAATGGGTCTGGTTGCGCCTCCTGGCTACTCCAAATGTCATTCACCTTATGAATCTAAGGTGGAGGTGAAAACTGTGGCTTTGAATAGTATGGAGTCTTTGGATAGTACAACACCATATATGTATGAGTTTGCTGTTGCGGTCCATGATTAGGAGTCTGGGCATAGTACACATGCTGAATGGTAATGGGTACTCCGGAATTATGTTGGGCTGAAGAGGAAGAAGTATGCTCATGTGCAGGTGTCTCGGCTACAACACTCGAACTCTGACAATAATGAATCATGCTAGCCTGCAACTCTAAACGCTTAGTAATCTCATCCACTTTATCCAACTGCTTTGTCCTCTATTCGATCACATTTAATTTTTCAAGTTCTTGTGATCATTTCTCTACTATATCAACTCTGGATAGGTGATTTCCAATAACACTCAAGTCTAAACTATTAATCCTATCCACATCATGAGATGCCATCATGTTGATGGCTGTTGGAGCGTAATTTCGAGGGTATAAGTACTCGATTTTTACATCAGATAGTCGTTGAGAACCCACAAAAACACACTTCAAACAAATAAATTACCAGACTTGGCTATATTATGCACAAGGCAATGTATACGGTAAGTCAGGGTCGATCCACAAAGACAGGAAAATTATGCACTTTATTATAAAAATACTTTTATAAATTTGCAAAATGTTTGAATAACAAAATTAAAATGAAAGTTGAAAAAGACAATAGTGCAGGTCGGCAAGTCCTGATCACTCCCCTTCTATGCGGCGACCTCAAATTGGACTCGTACGCGACAACTCTTTGCAGAATTTGGATATTCTGGCGAGGTGAGTTGGATGCGATAACAACCATGGATCGAGCTCGAACCTCGTGTCACGCCCCAGATATCCAAGAGTCGAGGATAATCGCTGTTAGATATGGATGGTCGCGATAGTCTTGACAAATAGCTGCACGAAAGAGAAGAAAACAAAATAAGATGGATATAAAAATGTAAAGTAATAAAATAAAGGCAAGATAAAAGTATGGTGGTTGGCGGCTCGGGAGGAAGCCTCTGGAGTCGGATTCACAGAGGGTCCGAGAAAATGATAATTGGTGGATGTTGTTGGTTTTGGACAATTTTTGGCAGCTTTCGGGGTGGAACCTCAGGAGTCGGATTCACTGGGGGTCCAAATGCACAAGTCGATGAAATCACTTCGATGCTTAGTCGATAATAAAATGGATGATTAATTATGGTGGTGGAATTTTGTTAGAGTAAATGATGATGGAAAAGGTTCGAAGCGGATTTGTTTGGCAAGAATGGTGATGGAATGACCGAATGGAATGGGGAAAATGATTGGAAAGCAAATGATAATGGAATAATCGGATGGTCCCGAATTTTGTTCCAATCCTCTTCTCTCGTGTGGTATATATACCATCTAGACGTGCTCCTTCCAATCAAGAGACACACCTCTCCAATTTAGAGATATGTCTCTTCGAGTGGTGCTATTCAGTCGCACCCCTTCATTACATGCCAACGACCATGGCATTAGTGGCTAATGTCACCAATCCTCATTCACATATACAATTGCTGTTGGACATGCGAGCCCACGGTGAGCCATTATGCAAGGAGTTGACTTAACGAGATCGAGATAACCAAAGTCATATATCGTGTGCTGTCATGATATAGGCACGCATCCTCTGACCGGAGACATATATGTTACTATATGTCTGAGTATGTACATTTGGCAGACCAATAGGTTGATGACCTAATCAAGGTCTATATACCAACACGCTAGTGTGCATGCAAGGGCATATGCGTAATACTATCTCTCAAAGGGATCATACAGGTTCAGTTACCAAACCGAAAGACATGAGCTCATACATGACATATTGGGAAGAATCAAATTCCGTGCACGGTCGTCTCGCTTTGAAAGCTTGACT
The DNA here is from genome assembly GCA_037367405.1 of Ottelia alismoides. Lineage (NCBI taxonomy): Eukaryota > Viridiplantae > Streptophyta > Magnoliopsida > Alismatales > Hydrocharitaceae > Ottelia > Ottelia alismoides. Next base: position 226,599 of record JAZKJV010005215.1, on the reverse strand, counting down.
GAATTTGTAGGTTTGATATATACTTTTGGAAAGTATATGATCAACACCTGGGTATGATATATACTTTTGGAAAGTATATGATCGATACCAACTCTCAATAGTCAAATGAGAAACTTAATGATAAATCCCTGAATTAGACAATATAAAATTGATCTTATACTGCGGGTTTACTCTGTGTCTTCCAGTATGCAGGATTTACAGGTATTGGGAATACCTGAGGGTGATGTGATCATAAACGGTTGTATAACCATGACTCTTCCATTCTTAGGGAGTGATGAACGGATCTGTATTTTAGCGACTCCTCTTAGTAGAGAAGTAATCGAATCTTAGTCCAAATGTTGGACATTGATCTGAATGTGATTCAGATGAAATGAGAAGATTAGATTTGCGATCTTGATTTAATCAAGCATCTATGGGAGGCCCAAGATTTGGATTTGAGATGTGATCTCAATATCCAAGTCACTATACATGGAACAATACAATCGCTCTGTCCTTATCTCCAAGTATTCATGGAGAAAACACATTATCCTTGAAAGAGTTCAGGATAATTTCATTGATGATATATGTATCCGAGCACTGAGAAAGTTGATAATTGAAGGTGATTTAATTATCATGAATAATATGAATTTGATTTGAATTATAAAGAGAGTTATCTTAGATAATCAAATGTGATTTAATTATCAAAGATGTAAATAATGTGAATGTGATTCACATTATTTGGGCACATAAAAATAGAGATCCAAGATAAATAAATGTGATTTAATTATCATGGATATGAATAATGTGGATATCACTATCCATATTAATCATATATATTATAAATGTGATTTATAATATATACGAGGGAGCCATTTGTAATTTACATTTGTTAATTAAATGTTGATGTGAATTGGATTCACATTGGACAATTAATTGAAAATGTAATTCACATTTTATTTTGTGTTATGAATCTGATTCACAATTTTCCAATGGAAAGATTGTAATATTCACAAAATAATTATGAATTATTTTTGTTGAATAATTTACAACAAGTGTTGTTGAAAATTTTGGAGATTTCTATGGGATAATGTAATCTCATGAGATATCATGAGATTACATGAGATTGCCACCAAATCCCATATTATGGAAGGAGGCAATCTTCATTCCATAATCTCCATGCTTGATTGATTTAATTTGAGATTAAATCATATTGATTTATCAATATATATTTAATATAAATTAAATTAATTGTTGTTGGTTTTTTACCAACAAAATCTTGACCATTAAAAGAAACACAAATCAATGTGAGCCATTGGATTTGTGTTGCCCATGGATTGAGATCCATGGATCCCAAAATATTATAAATAGAAGGGCACCCCTTGCTCTTCACTTGCTAATGAGAACACAAGTCTCTCTCTCTCTCTCTTTCTCTCTACATGCCCTCTCTCCCTCTCTCATGTGGCCATCCATCATGGATGCCCTAAAGAGACTCTCCATCGCCGCAGCGTCGTCGTTATGCTGCCTGATCGTTTGCTCGTGGATCTCCGTCTCCTTCAGCGCGCCTTGCTCATGATGAAGACATCGGATCTCGTGTGTCAAGATCAGGAGATCCGTCTCTTAGATCATCAACATGGATTGCGAGAAGCACGTGCTTCATCAACACGCTCGCAAGCGCCTCCTCCGTCGGATCGGACTTGAGACAGGAGGTCTCTTCGTTTAGAGACTCGATCACAACCACGCTTCAAGAGGTAAGCCTATTACTTGTTTATGGTTTAGACAAAATGATTCAAGAAGTGTTCTTGGATCATGTGGTTTCGTCGCTTAAAAAAATTTTAATTTCCGTTGCATAGAACAACTAGTGCGACTAGTCGTTCCTCGTCGTATTCGATATGACGACATGCTTCTATGATGTGCTTGAGGATTATCCCATATCCTTCAAGTGGTATCAGAGCCTTAGGTCGATGGTTTCAGATACGATCCGTAAACCTAAGCCGACTTGGGTTCGTTAGGGTTGCGAAAGTTTTATCGCATTTCATTTTCGCATCTCTGTTTTGTGATTATTTTCGGCCCTGTTTAAATTTTTTAAACACGAAAATAAAAGTTGAATTTTGTTCCCCCATTAAATAAGGAAACCGTAAGGATCTGAGTTTGTGTGATTTTGAATCCGTTTGCTCAAGTTATGATCAAATTAGTGAACATGTATCCACTGTTTCGAGGACTGCGAATCTTAACGTAATTAAGGAGTTAATTACTGTTTAGAAATACCTTGAAATACGTGAAATATCACTTAGATTCTGTTATAAATCAAATTAGCAATCTTAAAAACTAATTTTTCATAATTTGGATTTGTTTTGATTGAGATATGCTAATTTTAGTAAGTAGGGATCACTGCTGAATTACGTTCCTAATCAAGAACTAAGTGATTGTCAATTAGTGAAATTAATTGTTAATTTCATGAAGTAATTATGGAAAATATTTGAGGAATATTTAATGATGATTATTTCCTTAATTGACTTGGCCTCAACCAATAATTGATTAGATTTGATCTAGATCATAATTGGAAACACAATCAACAAACAGCTTGCTTGAATAGGATTGGAAATTTGGTTAGCAAATTTCCTTATAATCAAAATTGTTTTGATTATTACTATATGGTATAATTTCAGTTGAAAAATCTAGGATCATCTCAAGTACAAAGTAATTGGCTCGGCATTATTTCTTCTCGAGGCGGATATGGTGTCTAGTCGGGGAGCGTTGGGGTAGCGGGTCGCATCAGTTGTGGTCCGTCCCACTCCCGCCGGTACTGGCCATGACAACGGGTAGGGAACGAATGATGCCTGAGAGATCATGATGTATTTTTTAATTATTAAAATTCGAATTAATAATACTTTGAGATAATACCATATATTCAAGTAAAATCAAGTTTGTTGATTGAATTGGATTGATAATTAATTTAATGTGATTAAGTTAATTATATCCAATTAAAAATACTTTATTATGAATAGATGTGTATTTACCTTGAAAGAATTAATTATATGAATATGATTCATAATAATTGATTAAAATTTGAATATGAGGTGGAGGATCACATAAGTGACATCCATGGTCTCCCGTCAAGGCGAAGGGTTCCGTCGCCAGATATTGTATGTAGGAGACGCCTGTCCAAAGTGACAGCTCTTGCATACGTTCCATTTGGATCAGGATCGTCGCTTCTCGAAAGAGTAAGGACGTATGCGTAGTGACCCCAATATCGGGTCCTCATATTATTGGAGCGATATTGGATTGCGCATAGCGAGTTGTATTCCTGTTGACGGTTGGTTCAATTAATGACGGTTCAACATCACCTTAGGGGTGGTGGGCCCGAGTGTCAAAGACCGAATTGGGAGATGAAAGTTGGACTTGCAAGGCAGAATGTGTTCCCGCTTCTTTTTATCCGAGTTACATGTTCTCATATTATTGGGATGTAATAAAGATAAGGAAGGAGATCCCAGATCTTGCTTGATTATAATGGTAAGTATATCTCTTACATTGAAAGTGATTAAGGGAATGAAATTTCATTGTTGATATGGCAAGACAACTTTGATATAAAAAAATCCCAAATCAAAGTAAATTATATATTTATATATGTTTATGCAAATTTCTTATTTCAGATAATCCTTCTTTAATTCCACTCAATGTTATACTCAATAATAACCAGTAGAATATCATGGATTGGACCCATGATCCAGATATTGTACTTGCAATTGGACACATAATGTATGTGGTTACAATTGCAAGTTTCCTCATAATAATGAGGAATGATAATTAAATAGACAATAGGACTAAAACCCTAGGGTCTGTATGTCTCTATAAGTCTTGATCTCATCGAATGTACTTTTGATGTGACATGTCGATAATGATCGTAATTATCAAATCATCCTTACAAAATCTAAGAAGATGTTCTGGCATACATATGTGCTCTCGACATATAATCATGAATGACATGATTCTCTGCATTATGTAGAATGGTGTCTCTATAGGAGATGATGTATTCAAATTGTTTGAGTACCTACCTGAACCTAAGTTTTAAGAGTTTAAATGGACGTAGATATGATGAGTGTCATCATTCTACTATGTATACTCTAGTCATTCATGAAGCTTCATAGTATTCATATTGTATTAATTGAATGAAGCATGTATAAATGTTGAAATACTCTTATATTGAAATTTTTGATTTCAACATAAGAGATCTTTTGTCTTGAGCAATGGTTGCTTATAGATAAAGGGAGCACAGTGGAAGCATGGTTGGACCCAAGTAAGAAGTATAGTCAAAGAGTTGACTGTACTTCTGTGACTTCCATATGACATCCAAAGAGTTGGATGAATGCCAATACTGTAATAAGTTGATGTGTTGATAGTATGACTATCAAATTTATCTAGAATTCTTAGAGAAGGAATCAGATAGTACATCCGAATAATCTACATATAATCATTGAAATTGATTTACTTATTTGATAAGATAAAGTCTATTAATTGTATCTCAATCTTCTAATGACACTTGCAATTGGTTGCATCTGTATTAGAATATTAGAAATTTGATCTTAAGGTTTAATGGTCATCCATGTTGGAAGTGATGCAATTGTTGTAACAATTTCCATTGGATCAATAGACTTCATATTTTCAGTGGGAGCCCTTAGTCTTAGAGAATGTATGTGACATGGATATTATAATACACTCAGGGTGCGTTCTTGTATCGGGTTAAACCACCCCAAGGGTGGTTTAACTCCTCTACCCCATATTTTCTCACTCCATGTGGGTCCCACTTTTTATCTTTTTAAAAAAATTAAATAAATCAATTCTCCATCATCAATTCCATCAAAAAATAATATACTATACCATCATATCATATAAAAATTATAAACTACTCCACTTCTACTCACTTTTTCAAACTCCAATACAATCACATCACAATAACTTCTCACTTTTTCAAACTCCAATACAATCACATCACCTCAAACCCACTTCTAACCCACTCCCAGTTTAACCCTCTATCCAAACACCAAAACCCAAAAATAGGTTACCTGCAAACAGTTTAACCCACCTAAACCCACTATCCAAACACCCCCTCATAGTTTATTTCTAAATGTTGGAAATAAACATGAATTCTGGAATATACCTATCATAGAGAGTTATGATGGATATATTTCAGATAATAATCTAACATCTAGTGGACTCCGCTAAATTAGAAAATTAATGGATTGTTCATTAAGATTTCTAATACTGAAAATTAAACCTTTAAAGATCAATAGGAGGATGAAGATCATTTGACAATGATATGGCATCATGTTTTGGACATATGTCTGTTGATGAGATCAATGGACAAGTAAGAGATGAAACTTTAGAATGTCTAAAATTTCAAAACTTGCATACTTATGAATATTGTATTCAAAGTAAAATGTCCAATACACCCTTCTTTGGGAAAGGTGTAAGATGTCAAGGTATTCAGGATCTTATACATATTGATGTATGTGAATCATCTATATCATAGTAAACATTATGGATATGTGATATCTATTGATAATTATGTATGATATGAGATTTCTTCTCTTCACCTAAGAAACCTTTGAAATGTTAAAAGATTTCACGATTTTGGTTTAGAACCAAAGTTTGAAAGATGATGAAATGAATTTGATCTAACCGAGGTAGCTTGTACCTATTAGATGAATTCAAGGAATACCTTATGGAGATGTGAATATCATTCCTAACCTTAACTCAATAGAGTTGTAGGGAGATACAATTGATCGTGTGTAACATGATTTGATCAATGATTAATCTTAGCATAATTATGTCTTAGTTTCCAAGTATATATATGTGGTAGAGACTACATTATATATCCTAACAAGGTTCCATGCTAGTAAGCTGGAATCTTGCACCAGAGAGTGTTACTTCATTAGGAAAATAGAGGATGGTATTGGATACCTATTTTATGACCTTAAGATTCTTAAAAGATCTCATCTCTGAGAATGTGATTCTTAGATGATGAGACTCTTAAGAATCAAGATGAAAATGAAGTGAAGGAACTCATTTAATCTTGAAAAGATAATGAGGCTCCTGAAAGCGGAAACTAAATAGACAATTAAAGATGAAACATTAATACCTCTTCAAATAAGTTTGAGGATGGATTCCGTATGTCAATTGAATCTAACAGTGATCTGACTTCATGTGATGAAGCTTCTGAAGATAATAGCATGGAAAGATGGATGTTAGCAATAAAAGTCTAATGTAGACTTCATATACAAGTGTTGTATATGGATCCTTGAGGATCCACCTATAAGGGTTAGACCCATTAAGGTATAAGTGTATCTTCAATAGAAAGAGGGAACCTGATGAGAAGGTAGAGACCTTCAAAGCACGGTTCGTAGCCATGAACTACACACCGAAGAGAAGACATCACTTGCGATGAGACTCGCTCTTCAGTGACCATGCTTGAATCCATCAGAATATTGCTAACCATAGCTACACAACTTGACTATGACATCTTCATGATGTAAATCAAGATTGTGCTTTTCTATGAATATCTCTCTGGGGACATTCACATGAAACAGCCCCAGGGCTTCATGGTTGAGGAAAGCAAAATATGCAAGCTAAAGAAACTCCATCTTTGGACTCAAATAAGCTTCTTGTAGTTGGAACATAAGATTTGATGAAATTATAAATGTTATGATTTCAGATAAAATCTTGATGAACCATGTGAAGCTTAGTGGGAGTGCCATTGTGCTCATCATGGTAAATGTAGATAATATCCTAATCATTTGTAATGATATAAGGATAATAATAAGTGTTTTATAATCTGGTTGTTCCGTACCTCGAGATATGATCTGAAGAATACCTCTTAGATCTTAGTTCTGAAGTTGTTCAGAAGCAAAGAGAAGAGGGTATTGGGACCGTCATATTAATGGCACACCTTGGACATTTCCATTTTCTGGAAAATTCCAAGAAAGGCTTCTTTCTCTCAAGATATGGTACTGACCTATCTAAAGGGATAGCACCTCAAAGAGTTGAGGATGTGAATGCTAAAATTGCTTGCCCTAGTGCATCAGTTCCGAGAAGCCGGTATATGCTAGATGTGTACAAAAGCCAGATGTCTACCATGCAGTGGGAGTAGTAAACTGCCACTAATCCTACCGTGGTGATAAAACACTTGATTGCAGTAATAACAATATCTTCATGGAGGACAAGACTTTTGATATAGTGATCTCAAAGTCTTATCTTCAAGAAATTAAGACTTTATAGATAGTGATCTAAAAGGTCTTAACTGCGAATACCTTATGAGATAGAGATCTCCAGGAATAAGGGTATTCCGATAAGGATAAATTGAAATTACATACTGATTATAATAATTATTGAGGTGTAGTGTCAAGGACAATATGATTGAGTATCGATTGCATGAGATGCAACATTCGCATTGGATGCGAACACCGTCACTAGGAGATATACAAGTGCCGTAAAAGGACTTGGCATAGTCTCTTGGGAACAGAGTGACTGATCAGCTTACCTATCTATTTTCTAAATAGCCTATGATTGTCACATGGGTGTGGGTTTAAATGATTAGCCCATTAATGACTCTTTGGGCTAGTGGGAGATTGTTGGACATGCGAGCCCACGACGAGCCATTATGCAATAATTGTTATTGCGAATATCATTCCCTAATCTATAATGAAGAATAGATAATTTGCATAATAGGTCCCTTAGTACAATCAAGGTTATGTACCATGGCCATCTTAATGATCATACAGCTGTTGATTCAATTATTGAATCATAGAGGCTGGTGCTTGGATGAATATCTAATGAGTTAGAATGAGGACTCATCAAGCACCGTCAAATGATTGTTAAGAGATGATCTCCAGCCTAAGTAGGAGATGGCAATCCTTTCTCAGTTAGGCTGATATCTGACCGACCTCTTGATGCAGGTCCTCTGCATAGGAATAGAGATTCGGAGGTGTCAGATTAGTTAGGTCAAAGAGTCGACTTAACGAGATCGAGATAACCAAAGTCCTATATCGTATGCTGTCATGATATAGGCACGCATCCTCTGACCGGAGACAAATATGTTACTATATGTCTGAGTATGTACATTTGGCAGACCAATATGTTGATGACCTAATCAAGGTCTATACGCCGATGCGCTGGTGTGCATGCAAGGACATATGAGTAATACTATCTCTCAAAGGGATCATACAGGTTCAGTTACCGAACCGAAAGACATGAGCTCACTCATGAGATATTGGGAAGAATCAAATTCTGTGCACGGTCGTCTCGCTTTGAAAGCTTGACTTAATTTTTAGGTTTGATATATACTTTTGGAAAGTATATGATCAACACCTGGGTATGATATATACTTTTGGAAAGTATATGATCAACACCTGGGTATGATATATACTTTTGGAAAGTATATGATCGATACCAACTCTCAATAGTCAAATAAGAAACTTAATGATAAATCCATGAAGTAGACAGTATAAAATTGATCTTATACTGCAGGTTTACTCTGTGTCTTCCAGTATGCAGGATGTACATGTATTGGGAATACCTGAGGGTGATGTGATCATAAACGGTTGTATAACCATGACGCTTCCATTCTTAGGGAGTGATGAACGGATCTGGATTTTAGTGACTCCTCTCAGTAGAGAAGTAATCTAATCTTAGTCCTAATGTTGGACATTGATCTGAATGTGATTCATATAAAATGAGAAGATTAGATTTGCGGTCTTGATTTAATCAAGCATCTATGGGAGGTTCGAGATCTGTATTTGAGATGTGATCTCAATATCCAAGTCACTATACATGGAACAATACAATCGCCATGTCCTTATCTCCAAGTATTCGTGGAGAAAACACATTATCCTTGAAAGAGTTTAGGATAATTTCATTGATGATATATGTATCCGAGCATTGAGAAAATAAAGAATTAAATGTGATTTAATTATCATGAATAATATGAATTTGATTCATATTATAAAGAGAGATATCTTAGGTGATCAAACGTGATTTAATTATCAAAGATGTAAATAATGTGAATGTGATTCACATTATTTGGGCACATAAGAATAGAGATCCAAGATGATTAAATGTGATTTAATTATCATGGATATGAATAATGTGGATAACACTATCCATATTAATCATATATATTATAAATGTGATTTATAATATATAAGAGGGAGCAATTTGTAATTTACATTTATTAATTAAATGTTGATGTGAATTGGATTCGCATTGGACAATTAATTGAAAATGTAATTCACATTTTATTTTGGGTCGTGAATGTGATTCATAATTTTCCAATGGTCAGATTGCAATATTCATAAAATAATTATGAATTATTTTTGTTGAATAATTTACAACTAGTGTTGTTGAAAATTTTGGAGATTTTCATGGGATAATGTAATCTCATGAGATATCATGAGATTACATGAGATTGCCACCAAATCCCATATTATGGAAGGAGTCAATCTTCATTCCATAATCTCCATGCTTGATTGATTTAATTTGGAATGAAATCATATTCATTTATCAATATATATTTAATCTAAATTAAATTAATTGTTGGTTTTTTACCAACAAAATCTTGGTCAATAAAAGAAACACAAATCAATGTGAGCTATTGGATTTATGTTGCTCATGGATTGAGATCTATGGATTCCAAAATATTATAAATAGAAGGGCACCCCTTGCTCTTCACATGCTAATGAGAACACAAGTCTCTCTCTCTCTCTCTCTCTCTCTCTTTCTCTCTACCGTCCTCTCTCCCTCTCTCATGTGGCCATCCACCATGGATGCCCTAGAGAGATTCTTCATCGTCGCAGCGTCGTCGTTATGCTGCCCGATCGTTTGCTTGTGGATCTCCGACTCCTTCGGTGCGCCTTGCTCGTGAAGAAGACATCGGATATTGTGTGTCTAGATCAGGAGATCCGCCGCTTGGATCATCAACATGGATTGCGAGAAGCACGTGTTTCATCAACACGCTCGCAAGCATCCCCTCTGTCGGATCGGACTTGAGACAGGAGGTCTCTTCGTTTAGAGACTCGATCACAACCACGCTTTAAGAGGTAAGCCTACTACTTGTTAATGGTTTAGACGAAATGATTCGAGAAGTGTTTTTGGATCATGTGGTTTCGTCGCATAAAATTTTTTAATTTCCGCTGCATAGAACAACTAGTGTGACTAGTCATTCCTTGTCGTATTCGATACGACGCTCACGCTTCTGTGATGCGCTTGAGGATTATCCCATATCCTTCAATTGTACATCTTCATCATACTCCCAACGGCCATGGTGCCTTTTGGCATTAATGGCTAATGCCATCATTTCTCATCCACATATTTGATGTTATTGCAAACATATCCCACGAATAGTGCTCCATGTCCATTATCTCATTTACACCTAAGTACATATTATATATCCACATTTTTCGTTGGAGATCTATGCATATGTCAATTTCCATTGCATGAATTGGCATTTATTTATGTTGGCTAGCTTACGAGTTCTTCCTTCTTCTTTTTTGCGATCCTGCAAAATGAGTGAGGATGAAGATAATACATCTTATTCACAAAGTTATTCAGCTGATGATTGTAGGTCATCAGTTTACACTTGAAATATGGTGAATCAACATCGATGCTAAACAGATTCATTATTAAGCATAGGAAGTAGAACTGAAGATTAAAGGGAAAAATAGTGTGTAGTTTCGGGTTAGGAAGATACACAAAATATGATGTGCATAATCCAACATCCCTTGGCTTGATGGTCTGTATAAAGTGTGAATCTTATTGTGCAGACTAGTTTAATATTTGCTTGGTTATGCAATGAATCGGAGATTCATCATACCCCCATGCTTAAGATTTGCTAGTCCCTAGCAAATGTAAAGGGAGAATCTCAACACTCTAATATTGACATATAGGTAGAAAATAACCTCTAAGGGTAAAAAAATATCCTTTATTTCAAAAAATTTGAGAGTAGAAATGAATCTTTTCTTACAATGCTTAGTCATCTCAGGTGTCCTCAAGACATGACTTAATGTAGAGACTTGCTCAATTCGGACTAAATGACACCTAGCATCAATAATGTTATTAGACCTAAGGATAGACTAAAGTGTCAAATGTACTGAATTGACCAATTACTTTTATCCACAAACCTCTAGCTCTGATACACTAAGCCAGGAAATGCCTGAGACGGGGGCTCAGAGTATTCTCACAAGCTCAAACTTCATAATTAATGTAACACTCATCCCAACTTCCTCCAACTGATCAGCAAAATATTAGGTTAATTTGTGGAGTATTTGCGTTAAGGCTTATTTGGTGGAGGTGATTATGCTCTGATTTCAATGTGTGAAGTCTAATATGTGACAATATTGATCATTCTAATATAATTTTGGAGAAGAGGAATATATAGATGGTATATGAGAATCAGAGAAGAATACTCCCACAATGGTTCTCCTGATTTCTTCTTATTATTTTCCTTCTTCTTCTTCTTTTTCTTTTTTTTGTAATATTTTTTGATATACTTCTTTTCTCCTTTCTTTTTTTGACAATATTTCTCCTTTTTTTTGCAGTACTTCTTTTTCTTCTCTCTTTTTTTTACAATATCTCTCTTCACTTTTCAAGGGAACCAATGCGCTTTAATACTTTCTTTGGGATTTAGAAACATAAAAGGACATGTATTTTGTTGTAAATGGAGGATAGAATCTCAAAGAATATTTTTTTGGATGAATAATAGAAGAAGAGGGACAAAGAAGTCGAATGAAACAAGACAGATTATTAATGGAAGACTTTTAAAGAAATGGTGGGTTTGAGAAGTATGTAGAAAGGCAAGCAAGAGGCTGGTGTGTGAAGGTTTCAAGTTTGCGTAATGGGAAATTGCTTGACCAGTTGGGAACACTCCCTTACATTTTATGGTGGACTCTCTTCCTCACATATATTTGGTGGAACACCCCCTACTCCTCTACTCCGTGATAAGTTCACCATCTCACAAACTACGAGCACAACCATCATCAGACCCTCTTAGCCTTTTGTATGTCAAGCTAGCGTCTTGGTACAAAGCTCCTGGTCTTTTCAGTATATAATGTTTAAGCTCATTATTGATACCAAGTGTTAAAAGTTGAATCAAGGATAAGTCTCTTGATTTAAATGAAAAAGGAAAAGAGAGAGTCATAAGCATTCCAAGCTTAGAATCACTTCAAATCTCATACTTCATGTGGTATTTAATGGTGAAGCTATTATTCTCTCTATATGTAAACTTAGAGAGTTGAAGTAGGGAAAACATGCAAATGAATGTAGAAATGTGATGCAATATGCATGAAAAAAATGTGATTTTTTGGATAGTGTCCCCCCGTGCTTAAGATTTGCCATGCCCTCATGGTAAATGCATATGCAGTAAACTAGTTATGGGATGATGTATGAGATGAGATATGCAGTGAACAAAGAAATGAGTGCATCATGAGGGGTTTTGCAGAACATGGGTTTCTGAAACAGGCATTGATTTTTCAGATTCAATGACGGGCTTGAGGTGTTGTCCATTCACTCGAAGGGTGGTGGATGTTTTAGAATAGGTTATTTCAACAGATCCATTATCAAAAACTTGTGTGACAATGTATGGGCATTTCCACTTTGACGTGAGCTTTCTTGGAAAGAGATTTAGCTTTGCATCAAACAATCAAACTTTTTGACCAATGGAAAAGGTTTTGTGAGAAATGTTGTCATCATGCCAAATTTTAACCTTTTCTTTGTAAATAAGGTTGTTATCATATGCTCGGCAGCAAAGCTCAGTTAACTCATTAAAGTCAAGTAATCGATTCTGGCCAGCTTGGGTTAAATTAAGGTTACATTTTTGTATAGCCCATAATGATTTATGATGGATCTCGACGGGTAGATGACAATGTTTTCCATAAACGATGTTATACAGACTCATCCCTAGAGGAGCCTTATAAGTAGTGCGATAGGCCCATAATGCTATATTAAGGTGTTGGGACCAGTCTTTGCGATCAGAACGGATAATTTTTTGCAGAATGATTTTTATTTCTCGATTAGAGACCTCAGCTAAGCCATTAGTTTGAGGATGATAAGCATTAGAAACTCGATGTTCAATTCCATTATTCTACATTAATTTTCGCACTGAGTTATTAAAGAAATGTGAACCCCCATCACTTATAATGACCTTAGGTATGCCGAAGCGAGCAAATAAATCATTCAAGAACTTGATCACTGTCACACTATCGACAGCGTGAGTGGGGATGACTTCGACCCATCTGGAGACGTAGTCGACTGCAAGAAGGATATATAGGTAACCACTAGATGGAGTGAAGGGACCCATGAAGTCAATGCCCCATGCATAAAAAATTCAACTACATGGATAAGATTTAGAGGCATCATGTCTCTTTTTTTCCATAGTTCCTGTAGTTTGTCAGGTAGGGCATGATTTCACAAAGTCATGGGCATCCTTAAATAAAGTAGGCCAGAAAAAACCACATTGGAGTACTTTTGCAGCTGTTTGTTTTCTGGAGTGATGTCCACGCCACCCAAAAGTATGGCAATGAGATAGGACACTTGGAATTTCAAAATCAGGTATACAACGTCTCCATATACAATCGGTCCCTTCCCTAAATAATAAAGGATCTTCCCAATGGTAGTATCGAAAGTCAGCTATGAATCGATCTCATTTTACCTTAGGACAATCCTCGGAAATTTGAGATGTCACTAAGTAGTTTACCATATCAGCAAACCACGATAGTTGTGATAATGCACGGATAGATTCATCAGGAAAGGTTTTTGATATGGGAATGAGTTGGTTGGTTTGTTTGGTTTCAGACTCATGGAGCCTAGAGAGATGGTCGGCCACAAAGTTTTGTGTTCCTATCTTATTTTTTATTTCAATGTCAAATTCTTGCAGCAAGAGTATCCATCTAATCAATCGTGGTTTGGAATCTTTCTTGGAGAGTAGGTGGCGCAGTGTGGTGTGGTCAGTGTAGATAATCACATGTGAACCCAGTAGGTATGGCATAAATTTTTCAAGTGCAAAGACAACTGCTAACAGTTCTTTTTCAGTGATAGTGTAATTTTTTTGTGCATCATCAAGTGTTCTGCTAGCGTAGTGGATGACAACCGGTTTGCCATTTTTCCTTTAGCCCAGTACAGCTCCTATTGCATAATCTGATGCATCACACATTATTTCAAAGTTTAAGGCCCAATCAGGGGACTATAAAATTAGTGCTTCAGTGATAGAACTTTTCAACATCTCAAAGGATCTAAGGGCATCTTCAGAAAATTCAAAAGCTCGATCCTTTGAGAGTAACTCGGTAAGAGATTTAGCGATTTTTGAAAAATCTTTTATGAATCTTCTATAGAAACCAACATGTCCTAAGAATTAGCTAACACCTTTAAGTGATATAGGTGGGGAGAGGTGAGTAATGGTGTCAATTTTTGATAGGTCAACCTCCATACCTTTTTTAGAGACATTGTGTCCTAGAGCGATGCCTTTGGTGACCATAAAATGTGATTTTTTCCCATGATAAGACCAGGTTCACCTCAATGCATTTTTGCAATACGCGGTCAAGAAATCCAAGGCATTCATCGAAGGAATCACCAAATACAGAGAAATCATCCATAAATACTTCCATACAATCCCCCACCATATCGTCAAATATGGCTAGCATACATCGTTGGAAGGTAGCCGGCGTATTACACAACCCAAAGGGCATCCGACGAAAAGCAAATGTGCCGTAAGGACATGTAGATGTTGTTTTCCCTTGGTCTTCAGGTGCAATAGCTACCTGATTATAACCAGAGTAACCATCGAGAAAACAAAAATATTCCCTCCCCGCGAGTCTCTCAACAATTTGATCTATGAATGGGAGAGGGAAGTGGTCCTTCTTCGTGGCAAGGTTCAATTTTCTGTAATCAACACAAACCCTCCACGAAGTGGTTGTATGAGTGGGGATCTCTTTACCCTGATCATTGGTGACTACAGTAAGACCAGCTTTCTTCGGTACAACTTGTAAAGGGCTGACCCATCAACTATCTGATATTGGATAGATGATCCCTGCACCTAACCATTTGCATATTTCCTTCTTGACTACTTCTCATAGATTTGGATTTAATCTTCTTTGCATTTTTCGAGAAGGTTTTGCATTGTCTTCCAAGTAAATATGGTGGGTACATAGTGATGGACTTATTCCCCAGAGATCAGATATTGTCCAACCAATTGCCCGTGAATTCTGTCTCAAAACATACATTAATTTATTTTCTTGATCTAGTTCCAAGTAGGCATTGATTATTACCGGGTATGTTTGATTTTCTTCATCTAAAAACACATATTTCAGGTCCTTGGATAAAGGTTTTAGTTCAACTACGAGGACCCGAATTGTCTCTTAGGAAACTTCTATTGAATTTATGGGGTGGGTGGGTGCGGGAATTGTAAGATTTTCCTCCTTGTTATGAAATAGTCCCGAAATAGGAGGTTCTAGCATGGGCATAATCATTTCCGAGATAGGAGAAATTAAAGCATCGAGTTCATCCCATGATTGGTCTAGTTTTATGATATCTGAATCTGTCAATGGTTCGTAAGGTTCATTCTTCATGGAATCAAGGGCTTCGGCCATTATAGTATCTTGTCTTTCAAATAAATTATCATTTATAGTCAAAGTAGCCTTCATAGGGTCCCTATAGAGGTTCAAGGGAGCTAAATCATCTATGATTTGTTTAATTGTCGAGCATTCCTCGATCCATCCACAATCTTCGGTATCATGTTCTTGAAATGTGGGGGTGACAAGATCGACAGGAACAATCTCACCATTGACTTTGATTCTACTTTCCCTTCCTCATAGTCAAAATGAGCCTTGGCAGTGGCTAAGAATGGTCTTCCGAGTATAATAGGAGTATGAGAAAGTGTTTTGGTCGGGTCCATATCTAGTACGATAAATTCAACTAGGAACTGATGTCCTTGGCCTGTGACTAAAACGTCCTCTAATGTTCCTAATGGCCTCTTTACAGATCGGTCAACTAATTGCAAAATCATAGAAATAAGTTTTAACTGACCTACTGCATAATATTTTAGTATGGTAGTTGGGAGGAGATTTATCGAAGCACCATTATCAAGTAGGGTTCGCTCGAAGGTCATATCCCCAATGATGCATTTTATTAATGGGGCCCTGGGATCTTTCATTTTAAGGGGAAGGAGTTGATAAATGAAATTAGATGATGTGAGTGGTAACACATGCCTCTCTTCCTTGTTTTGGTCATTCTTTTTCTTTCCCCTCGGCTTTCTTTTTGTAGTGCATTTTTCTTTTAAGAAACGAGAATACGTCGGAACTTGTTCTATAGCCTTAAGGAGGGGGAATTGTATGATAACATTGGAGAATAAATTCTCCAAATCATGAGTGAAAGTCAAAGGTCGTTTCTTAACTTTTCTTCGCAGGGCCTCTGGAAAGAGAATAGTCGGTTGTGTAAAGGTTGGTGATGGGGATATAGATGGTGGTTGTGTAGTAGGTGATGATTGGTCTTGCATTGGCGAATCATTGTCATGTGTTTGATGGTTTTGTGTGGTCGATATTTGAGGTGTGCTTATGGTGCGACCACTTCTCATGTGGATGGTACTGGTAAAGGCATTTGACTCATTTTTACTTGTACTAGCTGGATTTCTAAAGCTCACAAGTCCTCAAGTAGTGATGACCACGGAAAACCGAGCGAGCGAGGTAAATCAGGTGTATCTCAAGCGGTCGTTGCGACCTCAATCACTCAGGTGGTCGATCAAGAAGAAGAGACCGCCAAATAGAATTAAATCAACTCAAAATCAAATAGCGGTCTTACTATTTTATTAACCTGGTATAGCGACCAGGGTCGAACACAAGGAGCACGTGATGGCCTTGCGGCCTACGAAGTAGTCTAAAAAGGAAATAAAAATAAAAAAGAAACTATTTTTGGTGGATTTTAATTTTTATGTATTTTTTTTGGATTTTTGATTAATTAAGAAAATAAAGAAAATAAGAAAACAAGCCAACACAACAATTTATTTAATGCATCAAAAATCAACCAAAAATTCAAATAAAAATGTTTTTATGTATTTTATGATTTTTACTATTTTTAGTGAATTTTTTGGGATATTTTTATTTAATTTTCTAAAAATCAAACAAGGTAAGAAACTGAAGGTACTGTCCAGTAAGGAGCAAAAGGCCAATTTAAAATGCAAACGGGCTATTTAGCTCCTAGCGGTAATTTTCCTATAAACTAGAAAGTTTAAGGAAAATTTGGGCACTGAATTTATGATTTTTGGGTTTTTAAATTATTTATTAGAAGTTTTATAAGTTTTTAGGTGTTTTGTAATTTTTATGAGTGTTATATAATGAAAAATGACCAAAATTGGCCAGAAAATAAAACACAATAAACTAAACAGTAGCTAATTTTTTTGTAATTTTTAGATAAGTTTTAATATTTTTTTGTGATTTTCTAAATCAAACAGTAACAAAAATGATTGATTTTGATTTTTTAAAAATATCAAATCAAAACAAAAATGTCTCCAAAAATTCTAGAAAATTTTACACCATGGCAGGAGCCATGTATCCAATTTTCAAGGAATTTGGAGTAAGTTTGATATTTTATTCAAAAATAAAACCTAGGTACAGTGCATAGGGACCTGTACGTAAATACCCAAAGTTCTGGGGGGTCCGGTGCAAAATTCCCAAGAAAGCACGCGCGCGGCGCGTGTCTGGGGCACTCAGGGACCTATATGCAAAGAAATTAAGTTCCTGGGCTAAATAATAACAAGTATTAAAAGCCCAGGGAACTTAATGTAATTTACCCACTAAAATCACGCACATGCGCAAATAAACCACGTACAGGGGTATCAATGCAAATATCTAAAAAGTTTCATTCATTTCATAACCATCCAAAACTACAGGGTGAAGTATGCAAATATCCCAAAGAGGCACGTGTCGATGCACGTGCTACACTACAGACAGGGGCATATATGCAAATAAAATAAAGCTCAGGTCCAAAGTACAAATAAACCAAAAAGAAAACAACTGAACTCTATATTTACAGGACTAAATACGAAATAAAGGAAACAGAGGGGCCTAAGAACAATTATCCCTTTATTAATTGTCGACGGCTGGATGAACGCCACGTCAATGATCGGACGGTAGAGAGACGGTGGCGCTTTAACTCTGGAACGCAAGCCGGATCGAATGGTCGAGGGTCCACCACGTGGCAGATCTAACGGTCCTGGAGCGCTGTGGAGAAACCCTTGGTGAATCGACGGCAAAGAAGATGACGCGTGGAGATCGGACGGCTGTGAATCACGGGCGCCTCTTCATCTGATCGTGCGGCTCAGATCTATCCTCAGAAGGATCGGATGGTGACGAAGCTCCTCAGATGGATGGATCAGATCTAAACTGGAGGATGGGGATGATCTGACGGTCGGCAAAGGTTCTGGAAGAACTGTCGGCCGGCGAAGTTCGCCGGCCCAATGCGCGCGCTCCTGGCCTCCTCGCGGGGCTCTGATGATCGGAGAAGATTCGTCGTGGGCCTCCGCGTCAAATGGCACTCTCCGATGGATCAACAGAGCTCTAAGGAGCCCGGTCAGCTCCGGCAGAGAAGAGGCTCCTGGGCTCGAGTCAGAGGACCTCAGATGGCCCTCGTTGTACCTGCAAAAGGACTCCAGAAGACTCGCGGGTCGAGGGCAAAGTGCCTCGACCCCGTCAGTGGTAATGATGATGGACGGTGCGGTGGTGCGGGCGAACCCTGGCGAAGCGACGGTGAAGGGGTTCGAACCCCAGCTCCTGTGCGAGTTGGGTTGAACAGAGGGGCGGAGAAGGTGCGCGGGGGAAGGGCGAACGTGGTGGTGGATTCCGATGCTCGAACGGAAGGGTGAGATGGTCGGAATCAGCGAAAGTCGGGGACGGCGTGAATTGCGGCTAATTCAAAATTCGGGAAATAGATAAGAAACTACAGCTACCTGGGTGGTCGAGTCGACTGGGGACGAGCAGCTGGTGCTCTGGGTCCTTGCCTCGAGGACCGTCGGCGTCCGAGGCTCTGGCGCTACCTCCAGGCGGCGCACGACGGAGCTAACTCGCTGGATCAGTGGTTCCTTGCTCCCTCCTCGCTGCGACACCTTCTGGAGCAAGCTGTCACTCTCGCCAAGAGGGTGGAGGTCACTGGGTGGTGAACAAATGAGCCAAAGATGCGGAATGAAGTGGCGGAGCTCGGCTTATGTATGGTGGAAGGTCCGGCTAGAAGTGATCGGGTAGGGCAATGTGGAGCGCGGACCCCGAGGCGAGTGTGCCGGTGAGGGTATCGGATGTGGCAGGAGCGAAACAGACCCGGGGTTTAGGCAAGAAGTGATCGGGTTTAGGTGCAGAAATTAAGAGAAATCGGGTCGGGCACCTAATACCCGTGGGAAGTGGTCCACAGGGGGGAGTTGACTGGGCGGTCAACAACCCCCGTGGACCAATGAGAGATAACCACGTGTAAAAGATTTATAAAATCAATTAAAAATAGTAAATGGCTGAATTATTAAAAACTTAAAACATGAAATATTTTTGTTTTAATTTTTTCTATTTTTTGTGATTTTTAATTAATTTTTCAAAACAAAAATAGGGTATTTACATAGTAGGGCTATATATAGGTATATATACAATATATGGATTTTTCTTTTTGATTTTTAATTTGTTATTTTTATACACTTTTATTCCCATTTTATATTTTATTTATCTATATCATAAAATTAGGAATAAAAAGATATTTTTATTTTATTTTTATTATTTATATACATAGGTGAAATAAATACATATGTACATATATATACATGGTATATTTACAATGTATTTTATAATTTTTAAATACGTTCTTTTTATTTTGTTTTTGTTTTAATTGTTTCTATTTTATTTATTTACAACATAAAAAGTAGAATATATACAAATTTTATAAAAATTAATTTTATTTATTTATAAGGTGGAATAAATATAAGTGTGGTTGTATGTACAAGGTGGAGATATACAAGTGATCTATTTTTATTTTCTTTTTGATTTTTCTATTTTTATCTTGATTTTATATTTATAAATATATACAAGTATTTACAAGCCCATTTTAGTCTCTTTTTGGAGGAAAATACTTTTATTATATTTACAAATATATTTACACACATGAGCCCCTATCTCCCTCTACTTTGGCTTTTATGCGGTCAGGCCCATGCTGAGCCCTCCCTTGGGTTAGGTTGCTCAACATTTATTCTAAATATTTCCCTCTTTTTCTTTTTGATCTTTATTCTTTTATTTTTGCACAAAAACATGCTAATTATTACTATTTACACCATGCATGCTTTTGGTAATTATTTATATTTACAAATATATACATGCATTTGCAAAGGTTTTTGTAGCTAAAATATAAGAATAAAGAGTGATGAATGAGTATTCATCACCCCCCTATACTTAACTTTGCTAGTCCCTTAGCAAACACTTATTTGAAAAAGAAGTGAAAAAGAAGAAAGAAAAAGAAAAAGAGAAGAATGTACATGGATCACGGTTGATTATTAAACTTGCTTTCATTAAATTGAGGTATGGAGCTCGATCAGATCTTTGGATTATTAATGTGTCGGAACCTTATTTGGACTTAAGCCTAAAACTCAACAGCCTCTAAGTTCCACTAATCTCTAATCAAGACTCCTCAATGCTCCAGATCAGAACAAGTCATCAATCACAAACCCTGAAGACCATGAATCTTTCCTTGTCCTGTGAATGTGAGGTATAAGCTCTCCACCTCAGAAATGGCAACTTGACAACCCTCCCTAACAAGGTAACTCTATGACCTCAATCTGGCCACTCTTTCCTTGAGGAGCGGGGTATTCCCTTCTAAGTTCAAGTTCAACCGGCTCAAGAAGAGGAGGAAGAAGAGAATGGACCATGGCCAGTGTAGCCATGTATCCTTGGGAGCTTGACCAGTGTAGCCAAGTCTCCCTGCTGCAAGCTACATAAGGTAGGGCATGGATCTCAAGCTTTGCTTATTGCACTCTATATACACACTCCGGTGGGATTATCATTTTCTCTCAGACCCACCACTTTTTTGGAGTTATTTTCTTTTTGCATTTTTTTCAAGTGCATGTATACAACATATACATGTGCAGCATATGTACAAGGAGTTTTTCCTCTTGAGCCAGTAGACTATCCCTCTTTTGAAGCTTTATTGCAACCCACAACTCTCGTCGTTAGACCTCATGGCAACCAGACCAAGTTGAGACGCACTTCCTTCACTAAAAGAAGAAGAGAGGTTCCGCCTAGAAGTACTACCCTCATATGCTACCCCAAGTCAAGGAAGACTGCCTCCTCACCACCTCATCCATAGAGAGCTCGGTGCAAAGTGCTGGTGTCCAAGTAAAGACATTGTCTATATGAGTCATGTGTTGTTGTTAAGTGCTCTACTTAGGCTCATTGAGATGACATGTGATCATAGCCTAGTGGACCCAAAGAATTAAGTCACCATGGACCTGAAAAGCCTTAAACCTAAGCCTTATAAGGTTCCTCTTATAAATTAGGTGGATTAAGATCTTAATCTAGCTCCATTTCTCAATTTGATTCCAGGCTAGTTTAAATGTCAACTATCATCCAGAAAAACTATATACATATATACAAAAGATGCTATTCACACACATTTTTACAAACATGCAAAATGTTTGAAAAATGTTTTGAAATCATGAATGGATGATGCATGAAGTGCAAGTTTTGCAAAAGGTATTTACACACATTTACACAAGATTTTTGCAAACTTCTGATTTTCAAAACATTTTGGAAAAATTTGTACTATATACATAATTTTGATGAGAAAATATTTACACAAGCTTTGCACAAAAGATTTTTGAAAACATTTTTACAGAAATAATTTGTACACTAGCTATTTATGTGCAAGTAAAAGAATGTTTATGTATATGAAAATTTTTTAATTTTTGTGGTTTTTAAGGTTTTTAGCCATTTTATTTATTTACACACTCACACAAAGTACGAGTTATGGCTAAAGTATATATGAAATATATACACACCTCCCTATACTTAGCTCGAACGATGTCCTCAGAGTCAAGAGCGATGAAGAAGACATAACTCGTGCTAGGTATAGGGAAGTGAAAAGGAAGGCTATATACAAAGACGAATGAATGAATAGAAAGTCAGAAGGAACTCGGGTCTTCCCCCTATACTTAGGATCAAGTAATCCTAAGTATAGCAGGTTGTACACAAAAGGGAAACCGAGTGGAGAATATACAGGGTCTACCCCCCCATACTTAGGGTAAAATATCCCTAAGTATAGGCAGCAAAAACAGGGGTAGACAGAAATAAAAGAAATACCCAAAGGTCTCACATCCCCCCTATACTTAGGGTAAAGTGCATCCTAAGTATAGCATAATCAAATATGACAAACGGGATGTGGGACTAAAGAATGTGATGATATGGACATCTGGATCTATACAGGTCGGAAGATCAGTGAAAATAAGGCGTGAGATGCATTAGATGTGAGTCAAAGACCACATCTCACACAAAATGAACAGGGGCAACATCAACGACCTGCGGCTCATGATCTAGAAATGGCTTGAGCCGCTGGCCGTTCACACGAAAGGTACTCTCAGAAGACAACTCGGATATATCAATGCTACCGTTGTCGTGTACCTTTCTCACCAGGTAAGGTCCCTTCCACTTGCTCTGTAGCTTCCCTGGAAATAAATGAAGCCTCGCATCAAACAACCATACTCTCTGTCCAGGCTCAAAATGCTTGTGGCTGATGTGAGAATCATGCCACTCCTTCACTCTCTCCTTATAATGTAGGCTGTTTGAGAAGGAGGTATCTCTCAACTCTTCCATGGCTGCTAACTCTGCCCTCCTCTGGTCTCCTACACCATCTGGATCCATAAGTATCTCAGTGACTGCCCAAAGTGACCTGTGCCTCAACTCAACAGGCAAATGGCACGGCTTGCCATACATGAGGCGAAAGGGAGATGTGCCCAATGGTGTCTTGAAAGACGTCCTATATGCCCACAAGACCGAGTCCAAAAGCTGTGACCAATCCTTTTGGTCAGGGCGGACGACTTTCTGCAATATAGTCTTGATCTCCCTGTTCGACACCTCAGCTAGACCATTCGTCTGTGGATGGTAAGGTGTAGCAACGCGATGGTCTATGCTGAACTCGCTAGCAAGGGCCTTCACCTGATCGTTGATGAAATGAGACCCCCATCTGAAATCAATACTCGAGGTACCCCGAACCGCGTGATGATGTGCTTCCTCAAAAATATGCAAACTGTCCTCGCATCAGCGGCTCAGGCGGGGATAGCCTCAACCCAACGACTAACATAATCAACGGCCAACAGAATGTACTCAAATCCCTTACTCTTAGGGAATGGACCCATGAAATCGATGCCCCATGTGTCAAAAACCTCACAGAAGTGAATGGGCTGCATCGGCATCATATCACGCTGTCCACAAGTGCCCATCCTCTGACAGTCAGTACACCTCTTCACGAACTCATCAGAGTCCTTGAAGAGGGTAGGCCACCACAAGCCGGATTGGAGCACTTTCTGTGCCGTTCTCCTCCCAGAATGATGTCCTCCTGCCTCAAGCTTGTGGCAGTAAGTGAGGCTATGGTGCTCCTCCTGAGGAATGCACCTACGCCAGACGTTGTCCCCTCCTTCGTGGTAAAGGATGGGATCCTCCCAGTGGTAGGACTTGGCCTTCGCAAGGAAGGTCTCAAGCCTATGCTTGGGCCAATCTTGTGGGACTTTCCCAGCAATGAGAAAGTTCACAATATTGGCATACCACTGGAGTGAGGCGATAGCAAGGATCGCCTCATCTGGGAAGGTCTCACAAATGGGATCAATATGCTCAGACTCCTCAGGCTGCTCTAAACGGGAGAGATGATCCGCCACCACGTTCTTGACTCCAGGCTTATCCTTGATCTCAATGTCGAACTCCTGGAGTAGAAGGATCCATCTAGTCAATCTGGCCTTGGCATCCTTCTTTGCCATGAGGTATCGGATGGCGGTGTGATCAGTGTACAAAGTCACTCTAGATCCAATGATATAAGATCTGAACTTATCTAGGGCGAACACTACGGCTAGCATCTCCTTCTGTGACCATATAATTCCGCTGGGCAGAATCCAATGTGCAGCTAGCGTAGTGGATAGCAAAGGGGACTCCATCCCTCCTCTGTCCCAGCACGGCCCCTACGGCAAAATCGGAGGCATCCGTCATGATCTCGAATGGGAGAGACCAATCATGCGGCTGAAGAACAGGAGCCTCTATAACACACTGCTTGAGAGTCTCGAAGGATGAAAGACACTTGTCATCGACAAGGAACTCGGTGTCTTTCGTCAAGAGGCCGATCAACGGCCGGGCAATCCTGTTGAAATCATGAATAAATCGTCGATAGAAACCGACGTGCCCCAAAAATGACCGAAGCTGCCTTAAATTGGACGGCGGTGTGAGTTTTCTAATGACATCTACCTTGGCCGGATCAACCTCCATGCCCCTGTTGGAGATGATGTGGCCAAGCACCGTCCCTTGAGTCACCATGAAGTGACTCTTCTCCCAAGACAACACCAAATGGACCTCTATACATCGCTGGAGTACTCGGTCTAGGCAGTCAAGACAGGAGTCGAATCCGTCGCCGTAGATCGAGAAATCGTCCATGAAGACCTCCAAACATTCCCCTACCATGTCCGAAAAGATCGACAACATGCATCTCTGAAATGTCACAGGGGCATTGCATAGCCCAAATGGCATGCGTCGGAAGGCGTATGTGCCGAAGGGACAGGTAAAGGTGGTCTTCTCCTGGTCCTCAGGAGCGATGGCAACCTGGTTGTAGCCCGAGTACCCATCCAGAAAACAGTAATGGCTCTTCCCTGCCAGTCTCTCAATGATCTGGTCAATAAAAGGCAGGGGGAAATAATCCTTCTTGGTGGCCTAGTTGAGTCTCCTGTAGTCAACGCAGACCCGCCAAGAAGTGGGTACTCGTGTAGCAATCTCCTCTCCTGACTCACTGATCACAGTCGTGATGCCCGTCTTCTTGGGCACCACATGCAAGGGGCTGACCCACTTGGAGTCGGAAATGGGATAAATAAAATCTGCGCTCCACCATTTTGAGATTTCCTTCATGACAACCTCTCTCAGATTGGGGTTCAACCGCCGCTGGAACTCACGCGACGGCTTCGCCCCATCCTCGAGATAGATTTGGTGGGAGCAACATGATGGACTAATCCCATGGAGATCTGCTACGCTCCATCCGATTGCCTTGCGGTTCTTTTCAAGAACCCCTATCAAACGAGATTCTTGATCTCCAGTCAGATCGGCGGAGATGATGACTGGGTGCATCTCAGGCTCGCCCGCAAGGAATCGATACTTCAGCGAAGTAAGGAGCGGCTTCAGCTCTGGACAGCTGGGTACTGGTGGATCTAGCCTCTAAAGTGTCTCTGTGTATGCTGCCAAATCTGTATGGGAGAACTGAAACTCTCTCTCAATCTCAGGAACTGGAGAAGGCTGCTCTGACTGACTGTCTCTGCTAGGCTCGGCATCTACCTCCTCCTCAGCTGTAGGCTCTGCGGAACTCAGGTCTGGCATGCCATCCTCACAATCTGCCCAATCAGACTCTGAATCCGAGGGATCTGCATTAACAAAGGTGGCATCAGCACCACCGTTACACAAGGTGGCCTCAGTACCACCATCCTCACTAAACTCCGTGTCGCGGTCGAGAACCGGCTCTGCTGCCACTGAAGTATCCTGAACCAGGAATGTGCTCTCCAAGCTCTCCTCTGTTGTCATCTCTGCATCAGCTGTATCTGAAAATGAGAGGATGGCCTGTGCTACTGGATCTGCCCATGCTGCCTCATCGTCTGTGATCACAAAATCACAGTCCTGGTGGATGTCTAACCCGACATCTGTCAGCTGCTCTGAATCTGAACTGGTCTCCGAGCAGGATTTGTCTCTGGCTCTGTAGTCCTCGACCGTCTCTATTTGTACACTTTCGCCCTCGACGCGAAAGTATACCTTCCCGCTGTCATGGTCAGTCACCGCCTTGGCTGTGGCCAAGAACGGACGACCGAGAATGATGGGGGTATCTGTCACTGAATCAGGGATCTCCATGTCCAACACTACGAAGTCCACGGGGAATTGCAGGCCCTGAATAGTGACGACAACGTCTCGCAACAACCCCTTTGGCCTCTTGACAGATCGATCAGCAAACTGAAGGACTGTCCTGCTCTGTCTAAGAGTGCCCAACTCGAAGCGGTCGAGAAGGGCTGCCGGAAGGAGGTTGATAGACGATCCGCTATCCAATAGAGTCCGGTCGAACCTCTTCTCTCTAATATGACATCTGACATATGGGGCTCCTGAATCTGGCCTCTTGGCCGGCAGACGGTTCTGAATCGCGAAGCACGTGGATTTCGTCAGCACATGGATCTCTGAGTGATGGTTCCTCCTCCTCCTCCTGACTGTAGTCCTGTCTCTCAACGAACGCTGAAGAAGGGGAATGTGCTGCAAAGCCTCCTGAAGAGTCAGCTGGATATGGAAACGATCAATCATGCTCTGGTTGAACTCTTCCTGCTCTCTCTTTTTCGGATCTTTTTCTTTTTTCTTCCCCTTCCCCATCTGAAGGGTTCTAGGGAAGGGGATCACTGGGTCCTTCTCAGACGAAGGACTAGGAAAAGGTCTAGACGGCTTGACGGCCGGATCCGCACATACATAAAGCACCACAGTGGGACCAGAAAAAACCAAACCTTTTCCTTTATTCACAACATGGTTCCGAGGTACATCAGAATGAGGAAAAACTACAACTCTCTCAGAATGAACACCGGTGGCCTCAGTACCACCACTGGATGGCTCAACGGGACGTCTCACGGCCTCAGTACCGCGCTCTGGCTCGGCATCAGGAGTGGCCTCAGTACCACCTCCTCGAACTGGTGAAATAGTGGCTTCAGCACCGCCTGTGGAATCGGCATTCTTGGTGGCATCAGTACCACCATCATCAACATGAGCGGCCTCAGTACCGCTCTCCTGCTCCTCATCTGGCGCCCTAGGTGTATCCTCGTGATGTCACTCAAACGAGGCGCCGACGCCGGCTGGTGTCCTACCGCTCCTAAGTGTGACAAAATCAGCATCAAAAAGATCTGCAGACATATCATCAAATGGATCACTAGGAGTGGCATGCTCAGTGTAAGCTACCTGCTCAGACTTCCGCTTCATGCTGTTGGGGTTTATCTCGATCTAGGCAGGGATGACAACCTTCCCTCTCACAATGTCCCGCATCTCCTGGCGGAACTCGTCCATCTCCCGTCTGAAAGTAGCCTGCTAGTCCGTGAGGAGGCGGGCTATGTCGTCCAAGGCGGGGCTCTCGTATGGCGGACCATGGGAGCCCGACAGGTAGCCTCTCTGGTAGTGAGGCTGCTGGAACTGGTGCTGCTGCTGGTGAGAGGGGTAAGTAGGAGTATGCTGCTGCTGATGAGGCTGCTGCTCACGCCTCCAATACCATCCCTGCTGATATGGACGAGGAACGAAGGATGACTGCTGCTGCTGTGAAGGGTAGACTGGGGGCTGCTGCTGCGGCTGGTGATCTCTCTCCTGGCTGTACTAGCCTCCCTGACCAGATGGCTGCTGCTGGGGCTGGGCACCTCCGTTCCCCCACCTGAATCCGGGATGGTCTCGTCGGATCCCAGGCTGAGGACGGTCATACCAAATCCTGTTGACATCCATCAACGGCTCTGCATCGTACTGGGGTGGCGGTAGCACTGCCAGAGGCTGATCTGGCTGGTATACCACCATCTGCAAGTCTGGAGATGGTGGTGACTGGTAGGAGGGCTTCTGCTGCTGGTACGGCTCCGCCTGTACAAGATGAACCTGTCTAGGCTACTGGTGTGAGCTGGAGCGCTGGGACGAGCTGCTGCTGCCGCCGGTATCGCCTCGCGACTGAAGACGGGGCTGTGGAGCAGTCTGTGCTTCCTGGAGACACATGAGCTGGGTCTTCATGTCGCTCAGAGTCTGTGCCATCTACTCCATCTGAGTGATGCCCTAGCACTGCTTCTTCTCAATCAGCTCCATCCGATCCAACTTCTCGCTAATGATACCCATATCCGCAGCGGATGACTCTGCCTGTGTTGCTGCTACTG
This sequence comes from Ottelia alismoides, assembly GCA_037367405.1. Classification (NCBI taxonomy): domain Eukaryota; kingdom Viridiplantae; phylum Streptophyta; class Magnoliopsida; order Alismatales; family Hydrocharitaceae; genus Ottelia; species Ottelia alismoides. The sequence continues at coordinate 198,473 of JAZKJV010005215.1, read as the reverse complement.
CAGATGAACTGGATGGACCGGCGTCGACTCGTGCTATCCTCTGGTATTGCACGAGTCCTGGCTGCTGCTGGGGTCTGCCCTGAGTGTACAACCTGGTCTGGGACATCACCATGTAGTTCTCGACCATCTCCTCGTAGATGGCCCAGACCTGGTCGTGATCCTTGGAGAAGTAAGACCCGCCACAAGAAGCGTTCACCAAGCCCTGGAGCTCTGGTATCAGCCCGCTGAAGAAGCTCTGCACAAGGTTGGGCTTTGAAATATCATGGTGCGGGTATCGATCAGTCAGCTCACGGAACCTCTCCTATGCCTCATGGAATTGTTCGTTGGGGAGCATGGAGAAGTTGCTGATGAGGGCTCTCGCTGCATTGGTCCGCCCGAGTGGATAGTACTTGTGTAAGTACTCGGTGCGGAGCTGCTCCCAAGTGTAAACAAATTTCCCCAAATGCTTCAGCCAGGTGGCTGCTCTGTCTGCCAAGGAAAAGGGGAAGGCGATCATCCGAATCATATCCTGGTCCACCTGACGATCGTGGATAATACTGCAAATCATGAGGAACTCCTAGAGGTGGAGATGGGACTCCTCAGTAGCGAGTCCGTGGAAGCGGGGGAGTAACTGCAAGGTATTCGTGGGGAACTTGAAGTCCCCCACGATAGCTGGAAGTACGATCCAGTGGTGCATCAGCGTCGATCCGGGGTTGTGCAACTCCCGCATCAGTCTCGGTGGCTCTCCTCCGCCTGCCGCGGCGGCTGCTGCTGCGGCGGCAGCTGCGGCTGCATCGTCTGGGATCCTCGGCCCGTCTCTCCTCTGCTCTCGCTCTGCTCTCATCTGCTCCATTTCTCTCCTCATATCGAGCACGAATGCTCCATGATCCCTCAACTGCTGCTGAACGGTCTCTAGGGAGGCGATCAGGGTGGAGTTGATCGCGCCCTGGTCCAGCACAAAGTGCTCAGGCTGTGAACCTCGGGAACGATCCTCGGAACTGCTGGCCATGGCGTCTGCAAAATCAAATGAGCCAAACTCAGGTGCTGATAAATCTGCTAATCTCTCCTCTGGCTCATGTCTCTCGGAACCGAAAGAAAGGGGGTCGAGGGGGAACAGGGCGGAGTCATACTCAGGCTCGGAGAGCTGGTCTCGGCTCTCGCGGGCCAACCTAGATGAACGGGTGGACGTGCCCGAAAGCGGTGCAGCCATAGGCTGCCTAAGAGATCGTCTACCCATCATCGTGATCTGGCAAGTAAGGCGGATGGGATCTGGAGAAACTATGATCAGAATACAAACCCCTCAGTTCACCAACGCAACGCGAGCTGAAGACCGTAAAGGCTCGGTCGGATTATCTTATCAAATTTTATTATCGTGAACAAACAGTCTATCAGAGCGATTACGTGACCTGCTGGGATACCCGATGCTACCCTAACCGACTGTCCCGCACGAATGAGTCGGTAATCAGCCGGGACTAGCACCGGAGGGCTCTACCTAGTGAACGGGTCACTCTCTCGCACAATCAAACCAAACAATGAGGGGGTTGCTCTCCCCAAGACAGATTTTTAGGTCAAGTGTCTTTTAGGGTCAATAGTTTTAGCAGTCCCAATTTTATTGTTTTTCTTTTTAATCTTTTTCAATAAAAACAAAAGGCCTGACGAATTTTTCGGTTCTCCTGATTATTAAGTCAAAAACAGGGGGAGAAGACGAAAAAGCCGATGCACGAAGCAATCAATGATACATGCAAAGATAGAAATGCGTACCTGTCTCCAGCACTCTACATGCAAAATGATCCGCGCAAAAATGTAAAGACTGAAAAAAAACTACCTATATGGTGCAGCGGTGAAAACCGAGTCCTAAACAGGCAATTCTACTCGAAGAACCGTCTAACTGGTCACCGATCCTTCAAGCCAAAGGTCCGGTCTCGGTTTACCCGTCCTCCTCCCGACACATCGGGTTCAGGAGCAACGCTTGACAGGACAGGCTATGGCACGTAGGCTACGAAGGGAGTGAGTCAGTTATTTTTATTAATGAATTATTAGTAGGTCCAATTAATCGCACTATAGGAACAGGCAATCAATTAGGTGTGGGGATACTACTAATTACGACACAATCAAGCAGAAAATCCTAAATCTAGGGGCTCGAGGAAAACCGCGTAAAAACGTAAAAGGCAGCAAGAAAACCAAAGCCGTGAAAACCGCGAAAAATCCTCAGGGTCCCCCGAGCACACCGGTGCTCGGCGAAACAGACCCGCTAGTCAAGCCAAGTCCACAGTCTGAGTCTGAGTGTCCCTGTATTTTTATAATAATCAAATAAATAGAATAAAAGCTAAGCTAATCCTCTCCCGCTAGTCTACTCTCTCACGCTCTCCTGCGGCTCTGTGCAGAAGGGAGCCACCTCCAAGTCCCGCGGTTGCGCCGGCTTCTCAAAAGCTGTCGCCTCGGTCCTCGGGCCCTCGCAAGAAAGAAACAGGTGGTTAGACCAATAAAATAATCAAATAATATCAAGAAAATAAAACATGGTATATGTGCAAAAATGCCAAATAAAATAAACACTCAAAATCAAGCAAAAATAAAAAGAAGAGAAAATAGAGCAAAACAAAATAAAACAAAAATAAAAGAAAAACAAAAAGCCGCGAAAAGCCGCGGACTCTAAAAGAGCCGCGGAAAGCCGCGAAAAATAAAACAAAAAGAAAATGAAAAAGAAAAATAAAAAAACTACTAAGCCGTGCTCCCCGGCAACGATGCCATTGTGATGACCACGGAAAACCAAGCGAGCGAGGTAAATCAGGTGTATCTCAAGCGGTTGTTGCGACCTCAATCACTCGGGTGGTCGATCAAGAAGAAGAGACTACCAAATAGAATTAAATCAACTCAAAATCAAATAGCGGTCTTGCTATTTTATTAACCTGGTATAGCGACCAGGGTCGAACACAAGGAGCACGTGATGGCCTTGCGGCCTACGAAGTAGTCTAAAAAGGAAATAAAAATAAAAAGAAACTATTTTTGGTGGATTTTAATTTTTATGTATTTTTTTGATTTTTGATTAATTAAGAAAATAAAGAAAACAAGAAAACAAGCCAACACAACAATTTATTTAATGCATCAAAAATCAACCAAAAATTCAAATAAAAATGTTTTTATGTATTTTATGATTTTTACTATTTTTAGTGAATTTTTGGGATATTTTTATTTAATTTTCTAAAAATCAAACAAGGTAAGAAACTGAAGGTACTGTCCAGTCAGGAGCAAAAGGCCAATTTAAAATGCAAAAAGGGCCTATTTAGCTCCTGGGGGTAATTTTCCTATAAACTAGAAAGTTTAAAGAAAATTTGGGCACTGGATTTATGATTTTTGGATTTTTAAATTATTTATCAGAATTTTTATAAGTTTTAAGTGTTTTTCAATTTTTATGAGTTTTATATAATGAAAAATGGCCAAAATTGGCCAGAAAAGCAAACACAATAAACTAAACAGTAGCTAATTTTTTTGTAATTTGTAGATAAGTTTAATATTTTTTTGTGATTTTCTAAATCAAACAGTAACGAAAATGGCTGTTTTTGATTTTTTAAAAAATCAAATAAAAAAAATGTCTCCAAAAATTCTAGAAAATTTTTACACCATGGCAGGAGCCATGTGTCCAATTTTCATGGAATTTGGAGTAAGTTTGATATTTTATTCAAAAATAAAACTTAGGTACAGTGCACAGGGACCTGTACGTAAATACCCAAAGTTCTGGGGGGTTCGATGCAAAATTCCCAAGAAAGTACGCGCGCGGCGCGTGTCTGGGGCATCAGGGACCTATATGCAAGGAAATTAAGTTCCTGGGCTAAATAATAACAAGTATTAAAAGCCCAGGGAACTTAATGTAATTTACCCACTAAAATCACGCACATGCGCAAATAAACCACGCACAGGGGTATCAATGCAAATATCTAAAAAGTTTCATTCATTTCATAACCATCCAGAACTACAGGGTGAAGTATGCAAATATCCCAAAGAGGCACGCGTCGATGCACGTGCTACACTACAGACAGGGGCATATATGCAAATAAAATAAAGCTCAGGTCCAAAGTGCAAATAAACCAAAAAGAAAACAACTGAACTCTATATTTACAGGACTAAATACGAAATAAAGGAAACAGAGGGGCCTAAGAACAATTACCCCTTTATTAATTGTCGACGGCTGGATGAACGCCACGTCAATGATCGGACGGTAGAGAGACGGTGGCGCTTTAACTCTGGAACGCAAGCCGGATCGAATGGTCGAGGGTCCACCACGTGGCAGATCTAACGGTCTTGGAGCGCTGTGGAGAAACCCTTGGTGAATCGACGACGGAGAAGATGATGCGTGGAGATCGGACGACTGTGAATCACGAGCGCCTCTTCATCTGATCGTGCAGCTCAGATCTATCCTCAGAAGGATCGGACGGTGACGAAGCTCCTCGGATGGATGGATCAGATCTAAACTGGAGGATGGGGATGATCTGACGGTCGGCGAAGGTCCTAGAAGAACTGTCGGCTGGCGAAGTTCGCCGGCCCAATGCGCGTGCTCCTGGCCTCCTCGCAGGGCTCTGATGATCGGAGAAGATTCGTCGCGGGCCTCCGCGTCAAATGGCACTCTCCGATGGAGTAACAGAGCTCTAAGGAGCCCGGTCAGCTCTGACGGAGAAGAGGCTCCTGGGCTCGAGTCAGAGGACCTCAGATGGCCCTCGTTGTACCTGCAAAAGGACTCCAGAAGACTCGCGGGTCGAGGGCAAAGTGCCTCGACCCCGTCAATGGTAATGACGATGGACGGTACGGTGGTGCGAGCGAACCCCGGCGAAGCGATGGCGAAGGGGTTCGAACCCCAGCTCTTGTGCGAGCTGGATTGAACGGAGGGGCGGAGAAGGTGCGCAGGGGAAGGGCGAACGTGGTGGTGGATTCCGATGCTCGAACGGAAGGGTGAGATGGTCGGAATCAGCGAAAGTCGGCGACGGCGCGAATTGGGGCTAAATCAAAATTCAGGAAATAGAGAAGAAACTACGGCTACCTGGGTGGTCGAGTCGACTGGGGACGAGCAGCTAGTTCTCTGGGTCCTTGCCTCGAGGACCGTCGACGTCCGAGGCTCTGGCGCTACCTCCAGGCGGTGCACGGCGGAGCTAACTTGCCGGATCAGTGGTTCCTTGCTCCCTCCTCGCTGCGACACCTTCTGGAGCAAGCTGTCACTCTCGCCAAGAGGGTGGAGGTCACTGGGTGGTGAACAAATGAGCCAAAGATGCGGAATGAAGTGGCGGAGCTCGGCTTATGTATGGTGGAAGGTCCGGCTAGAAGTGATCGGGTAGGGCAATGTGGAGCGCGGACCCCGAGGCGGGTGTGCCGGCAAGGGTCTCGGATGTGGCAGGAGAGAAACGGACCCGGGGTTTAGGCGAGAAGTGATCGGGTTTAGGTGCAGAAATTAAGAGAAATCGGGTCGGGCACCTTATACCCGTGGGAAGTGGTCCACAGGGGGGAGTTGACCGGGCGGTCAACAACCCCCGTGGACCAATGAGAGACATCCACGTGTAAAAGATTTATAAAATCAATTAAAAATAGTAAATGGCTGAATTATTAAAAACTTAAAATATGAAATATTTTTGTTTTAATTTTTTCTATTTTTTGTGATTTTTAATTAATTTTTCAAAACAAAAATAGGGTATTTACATAGTAGGGCTATATATAGGTATATATACAATATATAGATTTTTCTTTTTGATTTTTAATTTGTTATTTTTATATACTTTTATTCCCATTTTATATTTTATTTATTTATATCATAAAATTAGGAATAAAAAGATATTTTTATTTTATTTTTATTATTTATATACATAGGTGAAATAAATACATATGTACATATATATACATGGTATATTTACAATGTATTTTATAATTTTTAATTTTGTTCTTTGTATTTTGTTTTTGTTTTAATTGTTTCTATTTTATTTATTTACAACATAAAAAGTAGAATATATACAAATTTTATAAAAATTAATTTTATTTATTTATAAGGTGGAATAAATATAAGTGTGGTTGTATGTACAAGGTGGAGATATACAAGTGATCTATTTTTGTTTTCTTTTTGATTTTTCTATTTTTATCTTGATTTTATATTTATAAATATATACAACTATTTACAAGCCCATTTTAGTCTCTTTTTGGAGGAAAATACTTTTATTATATTTACAAATATATTTACACACATGAGCCCCTATCTCCCTCTACTTTGGCTTTTATGCGGTCAGGCCCATGCTGAGCCCTCCCTTGGGTTAGGTTGCTCAATATTTATTCTAAATATTTCCCTCTTTTTCTTTTTGATCTTTATTCTTTTATTTTTGCACAAAAATATGCTAATTATTACTATTTACACCATGCATGCTTTTGATAATTATTTATATTTACAAATATATACATGCATTTGCAAATGTTTTTGTAGCTAAAATATAAGAATAAAGAGTGATGAATGAGTATTCATCAAGTAGGCTGTTGTGAAAAGCTAGGAGGTTGGATTTGTGAGTTGTTAGGATTTTGTACCGTTTGAGCAGGTAGTTGTGGTTGAGGTGGTAATTGAGAACGAATCTTGGTCAATTGTTTTTGTACCTCGACTTGACTTTGAGCTAGATGTTTTTGAACCTCAACTTGATTCTGAGCCAGTTGTTGTATGAGTTTCATCAAGTCACGATAATCAGAAGCTAGTCCTTGCGATGGTGTAGTTAAGGGTTGTAGTGGTGGTTGTGTGAATTGATTTTGATTTGACCCTTGTTGGTTGACTTGATATCCTGAATTATTGTTTGTTGGGGCCTTCCATGCAAAATTTGGATGGTTCCTCCATCCTTGATTATAGATGGAGGAATAGGGGTTGATGTTGGAATTCCTCTGCACCCAATTAACTACTTCAGGATTAATCTGCTCCTCTGAAGGGATAGATGGTTGGTAAATCTCTGGTTCCATAGGTGTTTGTGGAATAGGGGCTACCCTACAAACCGACGGGGTAGTTTTCTCTAATACAAGAATCCTACGGTTTTAGTTAATTGATCTACTTGTTTGACCATCAACTCCACTTTATCTAACTTTGAAGCAATGATTTGAATGTCCGAGGATGTGTCTGCATTTGTGATTGCATAGTCTACAACTTGGACTGATCTTTTATGTCTATTATAGAGTTCTATAGAATAATTATTGACAGAGTTATCTGCCATGTCCTCATATAGTTTCCGTACAAAGTTCTCATCCTTATTCAAGTAGTTGCCTCCGCAAGAGCCGCCGACAACTCTCTTGTATGATTCAGTTAACCCCTCATAAAATATTTGCACTTGCTTTCATTTTTCGATTACATGAAGTGGGCATTTGTGTAAAAGATCTCTAAATCTTTCCCAAGCTTCATGGATTGGATCTATGGGTTTTTGAGTGAAGTGAGAAATGGCATGTCTAAATTCATTGGTCTTACCAATGAGAAAATATTTCTTTAAGAATGCCTCTCTCAACTCAGTCCATGCTCGAATCAAAACTTCATAGCTACGAAGCCATTGGCTCGCTTTTTGTTGAAGGGAGAATGGGAAGGCTCGGAGGTAAACATGTTTCTTGTTTACCTCCCTAGTGTTTAGTGTATCACATGCTGCTACGAAATCCTGGAGGTGCATTATAGGGTCCTTGATCTCTTCTCTCCAAAATTTGGGGAGGAAGGAAATAGTTGTAGGTTTTATTTCGAAGTTTCCCGCTTCTGCGAGAAGTTGGATGACCGATATGAGTTGATGATTAGCACGATTATAGTGATTTCGTATTAATATTGGTGGTGGGTTGTTTAGCCCTTGATGTGCTATCAATTGTCGAACTTGGGCATCTTGTACCTCTTGACGTTCTGCCATTTGTTGTAATTGTTGCATTATTATAGTGAGTGGATCGGGAGGAGGTGGAGCACCAACCATGGGTTTTGTCTCGGGCTTGACTTTGGATTTTGGATGATAGAATGTATCGAATTCAAGGGGATTAGTAAGGGGATTCCTTAGTGATCTCCTACCAAGCATACACAATTCAAACACTAAACAATTTGTTTATTCCCACTCAATGCTGATAGTTTAGATTTTGTATCTTTTTAAAATTTGATTTGCAGGCAAGAATGTAAGTTGATTACGTTTCCTAGGATATCTAGCAATTCAGAATAATTCAATGATTACCACAATGCCGTTCTTCTGGTTCTGAGGTTAGTTAGATGGTAAGTAGGCTGGAGCCTTTCTTAGATCAATTTGGATCTTAAACCCCTCATCTTTCTTAGTTAAACACCTCAGGGACGAGTATACTAAGCAATATGATTTTCAGAAAATTATCGAGAACCGAGAGATTTGGGCTCTAGTCCTAGGGGTACGCGTGCGCCTGCGATTGTAAGAATGGTGCAACAAACAAGTTTGCAGACAATTTTTTTATGAATATTTTTCTGACCGCTTTAATTTATTCTGATTAAGATGTAATTTTTTTATCTTGACTAGTAGGCACACAATTTAGTGGTCTTTTTAAATGCAAGATGGGACTATAGGGGGAGAAATCCTACAGAGCCAAAATGTCGAGGCTTTTTTTCGAGGGTTTATGTACCTGATTTTTACGTCGGATAGTCGTTACGAAGCCACAAAAATACACTTCGAAAAAATAAATAACCGGACTTAGCTATATTATGCGCAATGCAATGTATAGGGTAAGTCAGGGTCGAATCCACATGGACAGGAAGATTCTGCATTTTATTTTGCAAATAAAATACTTTATAAATTGATGAGTTTATTGCAAAATGTTTGAATAACAAAAATTGAAATGAAAATTAGAAAAGACAACAGTGCAGGTCGACAAGTGATGATCACTCCCCTTCTATGTGGCAACCTCCAATTGGACTCGTACGCGTTAACTCTTCGCGAAATTGGATATCCTGGTGAGGCGTGTTAGATGTGATTACAACTACGAATCGAGCTCGAACCTCGTGTCATGTCCCAATTCTCCAAGAGTCGAGAATAATCACCGTTAGATGTAGATCTTCGTGATAGTCCTGACGAATAACTGCACGAAAGACAGGATAACACAATAAGACGGATATAAAAATATAAAGTACTAAAATAAAAGCGATATAAAATATGATGGTTAGCGGCTCGGGAGGAAGTCTCTGGAGTCGGATTAGAAGAGGGCCCGAGAAATTGATGGTTGGCAGATGTCTATTGTGTTGGATGATTTTTAGCGGCACTCGGGGTGGTGCCTCAGGAGTCGGATTCACTGGGGGACCGAATGCACAAGTTGACGAAACTACTTCGATTCTCTCGTCAACAATTAAGATGGATTATAAGAATAGATGGGGTAATTATGAGGAGAGGAAAAGCTAGAGATTAGGAATGAGAGAAGTGTTGGACACCAATTGTTCCATAATGGAATCAGATGGTGATGATGATCCCCCAAAGTTCCTGCCATGTGGTATTTATACACAAATTGTAGTCATTCCTACCAAGGGATGCATCTTTTCAAATTTAACGTAAGCACCTCTTCATATTGGTATTGCACCTCTTGATAAAAACACCAACTAACTTGGCACCTCTTCATATTGGCATTGCACCTCTTCATAAAAGCAACAACTAATTTGGCATCTCTTCATATTGGTGTTGCATCTCTTGATACAAGCAACAATTAATTTGGCATTTTTCCATATTAACATCTCTACATGAAGGCATCTCATGCCTTTTAACATTAATGCATTAGTTACCCTTTTTTAATTCCCCACTAACGTTGCCCCCTTTTCACCATTTCCATTTTTTGACAACGTTAGCTATTCCAATTAATTTCAGCTCATGACGCAAGTTCACTATATAATAATTGCTAAGATATTAATTAAGAGTCAAGCTTCAAGGTAATGCTAAAAAGTACTTGAGGGCAAGGAACACAAAAGAGGTTGCTAATAATATATGTTGCTTACAAGAGTCATGAAATATCTAATACATGATACAGATAATGCACTTTCCTTGATTTATTTCATGACATAAAATATGTATTTAAGTTTGTGTACCTGTGTGATAATGACACAATAATGTAATGAATCGAAGATTCATCATACCCCCATGTTTAAGATTTGCTAGTCTCTAGCAAATGTAAATGAAGAATCTCAATACTCTAATGTATACATATAGGTAGCCTCTGAGGGATAAAAAAATTATCCTTTATTTCATAAAGTTCGAGATTAGAAATGAATCTTTTCTTACAGTGCTTAGTCATCTCAAGTGTCCTCAAGACACGACTTAATGTAGAGACTTGCTCAATTCGGATTAAATGATACCTAGCATCAATAATGTTATTAGACCTTAGGATAGACTCAAGTGTCAAATGTATTGAATTGACCAAGTGCTTTCAATCACGATCCTCTAGCTATGATACACTAAGCCAGGAAATGCCTGAGATGGAGGTTTAGAGTATTATTACAAGCTCCAACTTCATAATTAATTTAACACTCAACCCATTTTCCTCCAACTGGCCAACAAGAAACATAATAGGTTAATTTGTGGAGTATTTAGGTTAAGTCTTATTTGGTGGAGATGACTTTACTTAGGTTAAAATTTATAGAAAGATATGAGCGAGGTCTAATATGTGACAATATTGCTCATTATAAGATAATTTCGGAAAAGATATATATATATATATATATATATATATATATATATATATGGCATATGATGGTCATGAGAAAAGAATTTTCGCACAATGGTTCTCCTGATTTCTTCTTTTTCGTCTTCTTCTTTTCTTTCTTCTTTCTTCTTTCTTCTTCTTTTTTTTGCAATATCTCTTTTTTTTTTGCTATTCTTTTTTTGCAATACTTCTTTTTTCTCCTTTTCTTTCTCCTTTTTTTTGCAATATCTCTCTTCACTTTTTCAAGAGAACAAATGTGCTTTAATACTTTCTTTTGGGACTTAGGAAACATAAAAGGACATGTATTTTATTATAGATGGAGAATAGAATCTTGAAGAACATTTCTCTTTTGATGCATAATAGAAGAAGAGGGAGAAAGAAGTCGAATGAAATAAAACAAGATGGATTATTAATGGAAGAATTTTAAAGAAGTGGTGGATTTGAGAAGTATGTAGAAAGGCAAGCAAGAGGCTGGTGTGTGAAGGTTTCAAGTGTGCATAATGGGCAATTGCTTGACCAGTTGGGAACACTCCCTTACATTTTATGGTGGACTCTCTTCCTCACATTTATTTGGTGGAACACTCCCTACTCCTCTACTCCATGATAAGCTCACCATCTCACAAACTCTAAGCACAACTATCATCAGCCCCCCTTAGCCTTTTGTATGTCAAGCTAGCATCACGGTACAAAGCTCTTGATCTTTTCAATATATAATGTTTGAGTTGATTATTGATACCAAGTGTTAAGAATTGAGTTGAGGCTAAGGCTCTTTTGATTTAAATGTAAAAGGACAAAAGGGAGTCATAAGCATTGTAAGCTCAGAATCACTTCAAATCTCATACTTCATGTAGTATTTAATAGTAAGGCTATTATTCTCCATATACACAAACTTAGAGAGTTGAAGTAGGGAAAACATTCAAATGAGTGCATAAATGTGATGATATATGCATGAAAAAATACAATTTTTGGGTGGTGTCCCCCCAATGCTAAAGATTTGCCATGCCCTCATGGTAAATGCAGATGTAATGAACTGGGTGGAGAATGATAAGACAATGGGTGCAAGTAGACATTTGGAATTGGAGAAGATTTCTTATTGTTTATTTGTTTTTCAATGAAAGGACCCCCATGCTTATTTAAAGCTTAGTTTTTGGACAATTAAGTTGTCATGAGAAGAAATTAGCCAAGCTAAGAACTGTGTACTGGTTTTAACGCCCCCAGCGGGGCACCAATGTTAGGTGTACCCAGTATTCCTTGTTTGCATGGCATCCGTATTGGATAAATCGGGGTGATATTGTCCATGTAGTTTTAGAATCATAGAAAGAAATTGAACACCTAATTGAGCAACATTATGTGTGATTATATTTGGTGAAATGATAAATATGAAGGTGGTAGGTGGTGTCAGTATGATGAAGAAATCAAGATTGAAAACATTGTGGTCAAATTCCTTCACAGGGTCTTCAAATTGATATAATAGGTCGGGATCAGGCTCGGGCGGATCGAAAATTGGTGGTCCTCTGTTCATTAAAAATGTTGATCTACAAAGTAAGGCTTGCCCTTAAACATAAATGAGGAATATTTTCTTTTTTTAAATCATCATCAGCCCAAATGAGTTCTTTCATAGTAGATACCTTGATACTTTGATCAATCCATTGTGGGCAACAAATTTGTGGTGAAGTTTTGGAAAGATGAGAGGGCGGATGTGTTAGATTATAGTCAGAAGTGGGGTCCATGGTTGGCATAAAACACTCCTCTTCTATAGCTACCTTTGGAGGAAATATTACTGCCGTGAGTGGATTATGCCAAAGCAGACCCCGTATGGTCAACCATTGATCCTCCCAGACTGGTTTAAGGATTTCCTTCATTTTGATCCATGTATAATCATGCGACATGCATTTTTCCTGATCTAGAAGTGTCTCAATATCTACAGAAGGGAATTGAAGTTCAACTACTGAGTACGATGACTCATCTTCCCATATTGAAATGAGACATATTCACTTCTCTAATTCTTGATCAAAGGTCTGTGTGGATTGTGCATTGGTTATATCTCTCTCTCTCCATTCTTCCAAGATTCATCATAAAGATCAAAAGATGGCATCCCACTCACAAAAATATCATAATTATCCACATGATCCTCATGAGGTTCTAAGTTAATGGGATTTATATCTTGATCTGAAAATATTAAGGAATGGGATGTGTGATCTTGGTTTGATGCTTTTGTAGTCTCTCTCTTAAACTTTTGCACATCTTGGGTTGATGTAGGTAGGGTAGTTTGTGATGGGGTGATTGTGTTGTGACAAATTAGTAGGTGAGTGACATTGGCGGAAACATCAGACTGTGCAGTTTGAGCATGTAGTTGTGGTTGAGATGATAATTGGGAAGGAATTTCAACAAATTGCTTTTGGACCTCTTGAGTTTGAGCTACATGTTGTATGAATTTGATCAGGTCATAGTAGTCTGATGCGATGCCCGGAGTTGGTGTTATCCCTTGATGTGTTTGTAATTGTTGAAGGAAAGTGTATTGTACCTCTTGTCGTTTTGCCATGCATTCTAATTGTTGTATGATACCCATAAACAAGTTTGGTTCTTTAGCCATGTGTCTAAGAGGTGATTCTAGGTTTAATTAAACGATATAAATATGAGATTTTCCTAGTATCCACTTGTCAATCAATCACAATACAAACAACAAACAAATTAGATTTTAGTTAAGCACACAAGAATCCAAAATTTATGAGAAATCTAGGGGTTCAAAATAATTTTATGATTACCACAGTGCCTTTCTTCTGGTTCTGAGGCCAGTCAGAGGGTTAGTAGGCTGCAAGCCTTTCTTAGATCAGCGTGGATCTTAAACCCCTCATCATTCTTAGTTAAACACCTCAGAGACAAGTGTACTTAGCAAAGTGGGTTTCAGAGAACTATTACGAACCTAGGATTTGGGCTCTATTAAGGATAAGTGTGCTTGTAAGTATGTGAGGGAGTGCAACGCACAAGTTGGCAAACAATCCTTTTATAGCTTTAGAATTTTTATACGACCACTTGATATTGGTCCAATTTAAATTATGGTTTTATCTTTATTAATCGGCAAACAATTACTAGTCTTTTTAATGCATGTGAGACTAAGAGAGAGAAAAGATCCTATGAAGATGCAATGCACAAATAGATAAGAAATTGATTTCTCTTTCTTTCTTTTTGTTAAGACAACTATAACACACACAAGGAATATTCAGAGATCCTATATATGCCTAAGTAAGAGAAAACTTATCACAATATTGTTCTGTCAATGATCTCAAATGCTATTCAAAGTTGGTCCTTTTCCATGCAAGCTGATTTGATGAAGTGGAACCTTTGAACATGAAATACAAATTATTAGTCAATATAGAAAGAAAAATTTTAAAAATAAAACAAAGTGCATATGATTTCCTGTCCCGGCAACGGTGCCAAAATGTTGGAGCGTATTTTCGAGGGTATAAGTACCCGATTTTTACGTTGGATAGTCGTTGAGAATCCGCAAAAACACATTTCAAACAAATAAATTACCAGACTTAGCTATATTATGCACAAGGCAATGTATAGGGTAAGTCAGGATCGATCCACAGAGACAGAAAAATTCTGCACTTTATTATAAAAATAGTTTTATAATTTGCAAAATATTTGAATAACAAAATTGAAATGAAAGTTGAAAAAGACAATAGTGCAGGTCGGCAAGTGTTGATCACTCCCCTTCTATGTGGCAACCTCAAATTGGACTCGTACGCGTCAACTCTTCACCAATTTGGATATTCTGGCGAGGTGAGTTGGATGCGATAACAACTGCAGATCAAGCTCGAACCTCATGTCACGTCCCAGATATCAAAGAGTCGAGTATAATCGCCGTTAGATATGGATGATCGCGATAGTCTTGAAAAATAGCTACACGAAAGAGAAGACAACAAAATAAGATGGATATAAAAATATAAAGTAATAAAATAAAGGCAAGACAAAAGTATGGTGGTTGGCGGCTCGGGAGGAAGCCTCTGGAGTCGGATTCACAGAGGGTCCGAGAAAATGATGATTGGTGGATGTCGTTGGTTTTGGACGATTTTTGGCGGCACTCGGGGTGGAACCTTAGGAGTCGGATTCATTGGGGGTCCAAATGCACAAGTCGACGAAATCACTTCGATGCTTCGTCGATAATAAAATGGATGACTAATTATGGTGGTGGAATTTTGTTAGAGTAAATGATGATGGAAAAGGTTTGAAGCGGATTTATTTGGCAAGAATGGTGATGGAATGACCGAATGGAATGGAGAAAATGATTGGGAAGCAAACGATAATGGAATAATCGGATGGTCCTGAATTTCGTTCCAATCCTCTTCTCTCGTGTGGTATATATACCATCTACACGTGCTCCTTTCAATCAAGAGACACACCTCTCCAATTTGGAGATATGTCTCTTCGAGTGGTGCTATTCAGTCGCACCCCTTCATTACACACCAACGGCCATGGCATTAGTGGCTAATGGCACCAATCCTCATTCACATATACAATTGCACCTCTTCATCGTACTCCCAACGGCCATGGTGCCTTTTGGCATTAATGGCTAATGCCATCATTTCTCATCCACATGTTTGATGTTATTGCAAACATATCCCACCAATAGTGCTCCATGTTAATTATCTCATTTGCATCTAAGTACATATTATTTATCCATATTTTTCGTTGGAGATCTATGCATACGTCAATTTCCATTGCATGAATTGGCATTTATATATGTTGGCTAGCTTACGAGTTCTTCCTTCTTTTTTTGTGATCCTGCAAAATGAGTGAGGATGAAGATAATATATCTTATTCACAAAGTTATTCAGTTGATGATTGTAGGCCATCAGTTTACACTTGAAATATGGTGAATCAACATCGATGCTAAACAGATTCATTATTAAGCATAGGAAGTAGAACTGAAGATTAAAGGGAAAAATACTGTGTAGTTTCGGGTTAGGAAGATACACAAAATATGATGTGCATAATGCAACATCCCTTGGCTTGATGGTCTGTATAAAGTATGCATCTTATTGTGCAGACTAGTTTAATATTTGCTTGGTTCTGCAATGAATCGGAGATTCATCCACGGCCTTGTGGGGAATAGAAGAAGAATGCTTCTGAAATGCATGGGATGATGATAATGCTGCTCAGCTCTCCACCATCTCCTCAAAAATATGCAAAAGAATGTACTCATCCTTGTTGAAGTGCGAACCCCTACAAGCGACATCTACAAGCCTCTGATTCTCTAAGCTCAAACCCCCAAATTAGTTATGCACTAAGCTCGTCTTTGGAATATCATGATGGGGGAACTTCTCCATCAAATATTTGAATCTTTCCCACGCTTCGTGAATAATCTCATGGGATATCTGGGAGAAGTAGCTATAAATGACCACATATGATTCAATCATCCTAGGGGATAACATTTGTTCAGAAAAGCTGATCTTAGCTCCTCCCAGGATGTCACCACCCTTCCTAAATTTTTGATCCAGTAAAGCGCCTTATCCATAAGACTGAAGGGGAAAGCTGTCATCTTCACTACCTCTAACGTGATGTCACGGTGATACATTGTGCCGCATATGTGGTCGAACTACCGGAGGTGTATATACATGGAATACGGGGAGAAGTGGAAGTAGCCGAGGCTTCAGCTCGAAATGCCCATGAACCACATTAATCTGAATCTAATTGATTATATGTCCTGCTCATGGGTTATAGGAATCTCTAAGTGTAAGCTTCGCCTCTGCATGGTTATGCTCTGGATCTCCTCTGTTCCGCACAGGTTCTCCCCCATTCACACCTCCTCTCGGCTGATCCTCCTCTCTATGTCATCTCTCATCTCCAATATTATATCTCTCAATCTATTCTGAATGTTGTCATGCTCTATAAGCTACGCCTGAATAGCCTGAATAGTTGCCAACATGGTGTTGTTGATATCAGCCTGATCAATCAATGGTCCTTTTCCCTTAGGTTCCATCGAGTCCTCTGAATCTGAATCGGTCTTTGAAAGTGTGAAACGCACTCGATCAGTCATCATAAATGAAGGAGTATCAAAATAAAGCTCGAGATGGGAATCCATCTTTAATAAAAGATTTATTGGTGAAAGATATGGTGTGAAAGAGAAAGAAGAAAATTCGGGAAGAGAGCCATCTCGAAGAAGTGAAGACGAGCGAATTGGAGAATAAAGAGATATGTTAAAGAAGTCTGAACAAAAATTACTCCAATCCGACATCTTTGAAACAAAAGGAAGATACTAGAACATGAAGGTCAAATCAAAGAAAAGAAAGTGAAAAAATGCATAAAACGTATAGAAGGATCCTTATTCTAGCAAACAAACACATCAAATCCACAAATTCACCAACTTGACACAATGAAGACCACGAAGTCTTGGTCACTTATCTTTTTGGTTTTTAAGTAGGTGATAACACAATTACTTAAATCAAACTTATAGGTGGTGTCGCCTTGTCGTCTAGTGTACGTCTTCACACCTCCCTAAATGGTAGAACCATCTTCCCGAACTGTCGGGTTATATCAGGCCCAAAGGGAAATGCGATGTGGAGCACACCAAAATGACTCTCTATGGTCGGAGGCAAGTGCTTACCACTCGACCGAGTACCAAAGAGTAGTACACAGGTGTGTAGGGCACAAGTCTAGAGATTTTTGGCTCTAATTCTCAGGACTACATCCTCATCAGCTTTGTCTGAGGTAAGTACCCGTGATCAATGAGGATGTTACTCTCCCCAATACAAAATGAATCTTACATATAATTCTAGGGGTCGAGTTCAATAACAGTCCCAATTTTTATTTTATTATTACTTTTTTGGATATTTTTTCAATTAAAATTGCCTAACGATTTTTCCAATTCATTTTATCCTATATCAAAGAAAATGTTGAAAGAAGTCAAAAAAGCCATAGTGTGAGAAATATGAATGCGTACGCAAGAGATATAACGCGTACCTTGCTCCAAGAGTCTACAAACAATATGATCTATGCATAGAAATTTAAACTAATCTACATGAATGCAAACGAGAACCGTCCTAGCAGGAACTTATATTAGCGGAATGCACCGATTTATTTGACCAAGTCCAAATCGTATGTCCATAGGAACATATATTCTATTAGGGTGTTTGGATCTGTTAATTACCAGGCTCAATCACAAATAAAAACCTAGAACTAGGGGCTCAACCACAAAAACAAAAAATAAAGGTGGAAAACCCAAATCACGAGAAATAAATAGAAAATTGAGAAAAAAATAGGGAGGAATGAAAGTACAAGGCAAAGAAAACAAAAAACTGATGAAGCCCCCTGTCACCTGTGCCAACGAAACAAAATTCACACAACCACAAAAAGATCTAATGGCTCTACAGAAAATAGAACAAGAACAAGTACCAAAAATTATTACAAATTAATTACAAGAATGTATGAAATAAAAAGAACTAAAACTAAAAAGAAAAAACGTCTTCTACGCCTCATGTTCCTCCTCGGGCGCTCTCTCCTGCTGGTCGGTCGAGAAGGACTGGCCACCGTCTCGCTCGGGTGCATCAACTCTCCTAAGATTTTCTCCTCCCTTGCTCGTCAGGCCCTCGCAACAAAGGTGAAAAAAAGATACGGTAGAATAGTTTTATGAAAAATAAGAAAATAATAAGATAAATAAAAAATAAAAACGAGCAGGTAGAAAAGAAGAAAGAGAAATCTATCTACCCGCAACGTGCCTCCCCGGCAATGACGACATTTGGTTATTACAGAAATTGATGGGGTTTTAATTATGTGAAGATATGTAACAGCATTGCTGCAACCCAACAATTTCCGAATCAAAGAAATATTACTTATTCTAAAAAAAGAACACGATGCTAGTTATTAACATGGTATAGCTTCCGGGATCGAACTCAAAGAGGTTACAAATAAACAAGGGAAATTAATTATTGCTAATTAATGAAGATTTTTTATTTCTTTTCTTTTTCTAATTTTTATGACTTTTTTAATGATCTTTTATAATTTATGGATTTTAAATGTTTTATATATTTTTTATAATTTTTTTATTTTAGTTTTTAATTGATTTTTAATTTTGTATTTTTATATATTTCAATTTTTAAAATAAATTTATGAATATAATATATACAAAATAAAATGAAGCTTTTTTTGTTTTTTGTTATCAAAAAATTGTCAAAGATAAAGAAATAAAATGTTTTTGTGCTCTATAAAGTTCACTATTTTATAAATTTTTATGGTATTTTTATATTTTTATGGATTTTTTTACTGATTTAAGAAGGGAAATAAATTTTAAAGTAAACTAGCTACTATTTTTGTATTTTTAAAATAGAAAACAAAATCAAACAATATAGAACTAAATTTTATAATGAAATACTTTTATTAAGCTTAAAAACAAATCTAATTATGTATTTTTCTGATTTTTTACAATTTTATATAATTTTTACAAGATGTCCTGTACTTTCTAATTTTTAGTGTTTTCTGATTGAATTTTTATTTGGTTTTTTATTGATGATAAAATACAATAAAATATATCTACAATAATTTTTTAGACTTTTTCTAAGATAGTTGAATTTTTATGTATTTTTGAATATCAAATAGAGAAATACGTACTATTTTTATATTTTTAAAATAACAAACAAAAGAAATTTTTAAAATCAAAATTATATGAGATAGATTTGATTATTAAGAGTTTACTATGATTTTCACAGAATTTTTAGATTAACAAAACTATTTATTCAAAGCAATATAAGAGCAAAATAAATGCAACAAAAGCAGGATTGAAATGCAATTTATGGGAAGTTTTAGACTGCTTATTAACATAAGAAAGTAATTCATGACAATATGTGTAATTATTTCAAGAATTCACGTGCTTGCACATGTAATTTGCAAACACATGGACTAGATAACAAATATAACAAAATTTAGCTAGTTTTATTAACAAAAAAAAGCTTCAGGCTATTTATTGCAAAATCACCACAGAACACATGGGTGTTCACAAAGTTCAAATAAGCAAGGGCATAGATGTAAAAGCTATAAAATGGAGGACTAAACAACAATATTCCAAAGTATTTATATATAGAGAAAGGACTAAACTGCAAATAAAAGAAGTAGAAGGGTGGAAGATGCAAAATCACCATTGGAGCGTGCATATAACGTGTAATATGAGTGACTGAGATTGCACCTCGTGGATCTGATCCTGCAGCTCAAATTTGGGCACAATCGAACGACGTTGATCGAATATGGCAATGCTCTTTGCGATCGAATGGATCTAAAATAGGTTTGAAGAACTGCGATGAATGTTGCTTCAAGCGAGTTTGAATCACTCAGATCTCGCTCGATCTGGCTCCAATCTCAGTTGCACAAGTCTCAATCAACTCCAGAATGGATTCCGCAGTGGCTTCTGGAGATTGAATGCTCCAGATCTCGCTCATCGGAGATCTGGTACGTGTTGTTCAAGTATAAAAAATAAAATAAACATAAATAATTAGAAAATAAAAATAAAATGATTTAAAATTTAAAAGTTATCTACATAAATAATGTTTATAAATAATTGACTAATTTTAATAGTTTTTAAATAAATAAGTAAATAATTATATTAATTCAAATGGTTAAAATAGTCATATATATTTATAGGTATAAATTATCTATATACAATGTATATATATTTAATTATTTATTTGTACAAAAATACACATTATTTTATATTTATTTACAAAATAATTTAGTAATTTAAATATAATTTTATTTTATTTTTATGAATTAATTTAATAAAATAAATAATTACACTCATGTACAATATATGTACATTATTTATATGTAATAAATACAATTATTTACTTTTGATTATTTTAAGTTTTGTTATTTTTACTTGTGATTTATGTAAATAATATAAAATATGTACAAGACATTAAAAATACACTATGTCCAAAAAATTTAAATAAATAAATAATAAATAGGTACACTACACGCACATAGATACAGTAGCACTCCAAAAAGCCGAATTTCACATCTTAACTCCCAGTTTTATGAAACCACTTTCTTTTTAAATCTTATTTATATTGAGCACAATGAAAGTGATTTTGATTCATTGAGTTCAATGGACTAGATATCGATCTTTCAATTATGGTTTTATGGCTTTTTTCATAGTGATGTCCTTTTTATTCTATACATGATTTATTTTGTAATTATTTTTATTATTCAAAACATATTTTTATGTACATGTTTTAATAAGAAAACATTTTTATTTGAGATTGAATTAATAATACATAAAATAGTACACGATATGTGCATAATGAATAATGATGAATATGTACAAAGTGAAGTGATTTTCTAAAATATTTATAAACAAAGGACCCTATCGCCCCATACTTTATTCCTTTTCAATTAGGTCAAGGCTTGACCTATTCTCGAGGTCAAGATAAGTCTGTATTTATTTTATATGTACATCCTTCTTTTCTTTCTTTTTTATTTCTTCTTTATTTATTTTAGGTTAAAATAACGATAATAATACACTATTAACATATGATATTGAATTGTTAAGAAGTGAGAATTAATGATATTTACATGTGTTTTGTAAGGAATTTTAAGCTAAAATAGATGAATAAAGATATTGAATTGGTGATTCATCACTTGCTCCTTTTTTGTCAATGATAGGACTGCATATATTGACATTGTATTCCTCAGGTGGAGTATACAAATGTCCACACTCTTGCCTCACACTTTAGGTCAGGGGACTTCATCGTGAAAGAGGACCAGTCAAAAGCTACCACATAATGGATTTTGGTGTCTTACTCTAATGAAAGACAAATACACTTTCTGAGAAGTTGTCCATATTATTATAAGTCGGGATATACAATGAGTTCATTCGATTAATTCCTAAGAATTTAGTCATAATATACAAGGTTTTGTATGCTTAAGGTATTGATTTCAGGGACTATTTCTTAGCAACAATAGTTTTGAGTACATTCTCTTAGACATGAATTACTAAAATAGATGGGTGGAAGCTATCCTTGTTCGAATTGCAGATAACATGATACTTTTCAAGTTTATGAAAGAGCACATCATTTCATGATTTGGGAATCAGAAATACATATTTATGACCATGGTGGGCATTTCATTAATAAAGATGTCAAGAAGCTGGTTAAAGGAGTACCCATTGACCATAAAGTTGCATCTCATTCCCACAAAAAAAAATCGACGTGGTTGTAGTTTCTGACCAAGAGGTTAAATCCGATTTATAGAAGCTTGTTCGATTGAATAGAAAGAATTGATCACAATTGCCAGACTAAGTCCTCTGGACGTACTGGAAAATATAAAAGACTCCCGTGTATACTTCATATTGCAGAGTAATTTATGGCAACCTATGCCACTTAACCATTGAAATTATTCACAAATATGCGTAGGCAAGACGACAATGGATATGAACAAAACTAGAACCAAGAGAAAGCATAATCAAGACAAACTTGTGAAGATTTTACGATTAACTATATGAACATAGCCTGATTTACAAGGACGAAGTGAGAAGTGACATGATAAGGACATTCACCACAAGATCTTCCCATGTGATCAAGAAGTTTGGTTATTCAAACAAGATTGGGAATTTCTCTAGAAAGTTGAAAAGCAAATAGAATACATGTATACTATAAAAATGATGCATGACAATAGAAGCACACACACACATCAGAATTGTCACGTGATGCTGGGTCGTTAGTTGTAAGTGGGCAAATGTTGAAACACGATGTTGAGATCACAAGCCATTTGGCCCATGTTGTGATAATCTACTTTATACAAGGTAATCATCTACTTTTTCGTTTCACGTCTTTGTGGAAAGAGTCTTGAAGCCTCACTCTTAGGAAGATTCATCCTCTGTTTCCATTTTATTTGTACATTCTTGTACTTTACAATTGTCCCTTGTTTTTGTTCACCTTAATACCTAGGATGGAAGATTCTAAGTATATGGGAATTGATTGCGTCTATTGATATTTCATTTTCTATCTTTCTTTTTCTTGTCTTATTGTACATTCTTTTGTTCGGATCATCTGAACCCTAATCTTTGATACATTCGTTTTATCCTTAGGATACATAAGTATATGGAGGATCAACTTATTCCAATGACTTCATTATTTATTCAGTCCATTCTTTATTCATTTCCTCAATCATTTTATTTTTGTTTTATGTTGTACTTAAGATGATCATATCCTAAGTATGGGAGCGGAGGGGGCGGTTGATTGACTTTTATTCTTTCATTCTTTTCACCCACTTATGCTTAGTAGGAGTTATCTATTCATTATTTCTTTTAATAATACGAGGACATATCACAAGCTAGGCATATAGGGTTGTCATATATAATTCATATATACTTTGTTCTATAACTCATACTTTATATATTTACTGAATGGAAGAAATGAGGAAAGTTTAACATTTATAAAATTCTTGGGTGGGTGTACACAAACATCTTTAAGTTATTTTTCAAGATTTCTGTGTAAAAAACGTGTATAAAAGTCAAAGACTTAACTTAAAACATGTGTAAAATTTTGTATATTAAAATTCTTATTTTTAAAACTTGCTAATAAGATTGATAATATAAAATATGTATGATATTTGTACGAAAATCTTTTAAGATTAAAAGATGTAAAAAGTTGATCTAATATGTATAATCTTTATAGAAAGTGAAAAATAATTGATTTTAACAACATAAATAATTTATGGGTAAGTTGTGGATTATTGTGTATAATTTGGAAAGATTATAAACTTCTTAAAAATAAAAATGCATGTGGATATAGATGAAATAGTTTTTTACATGGATCTATTTTTGTTATAATCTCACGAAAATATCGTTGCATTTACAATTGACACTTTTCGAAATAATTTGAATTTTGAAGTAAAGATTGGTCATTGTGAAAAAGATTGTAAGGATTCACAATATAAGTATGCATACTTAAGGAATCACAAGGGCCTATGTTAATATTCAAACATTGTCTAAATACAACTTTGTTGACATTCAAACATTGTTAAATACAACGCCGGATAAAAAACAAATGAGGATGACATTTATACATGGGTTGAATGTGTCTGTCTAGTTGGCTTCCATACTTCGGCAATTTTTTTATTTTTTTTTGGAAAATACCGTCATGTATCTTTATCACTATATCTATCCAATATGTCATTTCAATTTCGTCAGAAATAGAGACTCATACGTCTTCCATCTAGAACAAGTAATTTTAACGGTCTTAGAATTGCTGTAATCGACCCGTTCTAGATGGAGGGTATATGAGTCTTTGTTTTTGACGAAATTAGAATGACATATTAGAGGAATATAGTGATGAAAATACATGATAGTATTTTCCAAAAAATTTCATAGAAATATGACACGGGACTGCAGCAACCACATTAAACCATTTATACATTAACTAAAAGACCAAGTATGGATCAAGGTCGACATTAACAAATAACATCGACCTAAACCTATGTCAAGATCTAGTTGACACATATTTCGGATTTTTTAACATTAACATTGTGTTAGGTTAATGCATGGTTGAAGGGATCGTAGTTAAACATTTAAAACACGAGTTTATTTTGTCATTGCTAATATATTGTTATTAATCGGATTAGTTTGATTTTGTTAACTTGAATAGATTTGATAGGATTAACATTTTTCATATGTAGTTGAATATAGGTTGGAGTGGATTACTCCTCCAATCTTACTATATATTAAGCACCGTGGACATGTTACTGTTCACAGTACTGTTTATATATTTTAATTTAATCGTTGAGATAGGTACTGTTCATCATTTTTTATTTGATTTAATCGTATCTTTGGTGGCTTTTCCATCATTTCGTATATTTGATATAATAATTTTTAATAGCCGTTCATTGAGTTGCAGGTGGCTTTTGCAATGGTGGTCGTCGGACGTGCCAACGCATTGCAGGTGAATGCGCCGTGCGTCATTGTTGGTGGCCTCAACTGTTGCGTGTCGGGCGACTGTCTAGCCCCATATATTCTTCCCCATTTTCTTCATAGGCCTCGATAAACAACATCACCATTATGGACATCGCATGTCTCTTCCTATTATCGTCTCCGACTGCATCTTTGGAGCAAAGAGAGAACCCAGTCGGGCCACACCATCATCCTTCAGACTTTCTTCAATTCCCGTCAGACATTATGCTTCAACTGAAATATTGTATGTTAGTGATTAATTGGTGCTTAGATATATAGTTGTTATTTTAATTCAATATTTAGTGATGATTAACTAAAGTTTTGAAAAATTAAAATGTATAAGCTACTATTTGGACCGTTGTGATATAGCAGTGGATATGACTTTGTCGTTAATTCCAGGTATAAAAAATAATGTTGCGTGAATGTAATTGTCATTATATATATACACCAATGGTTGATACAGTAAAAGTGGTGGATTTTAAAAAATTGTCATAGTATACGCATGTTCTTGTTGTGTATGTTATACATGTTTCATTTGTGATTTAAATGCCAATAAGGTTAATATTGTATAGGGATCATAATGTTAATATTGTATAGGGATTTCTACACCATAACTTTTTAATTCCGGATAAAATACACCATTAACCTTATATTCTTTGTACCTACATAATGATCCCTACGATCTTACTCTAATTAACGTGAAGAGTCATGATGCAATTATACAAAATTTTGGGGTTATGATGTAGTTGTGCATGCTCTTACGTATTGGTTATCTTTTAAGATATCGGTTCAAGTAGAGAACTTCATACACCACATGAATCAATTAGTGGCGAGGTTTGCAATTGAGTTGACAAGGTTCTAAGGGGCTGTTCGGCTATTGGGTTAAACCACCCTCGGGATGGTTTAACTCCCATACCCTATATTTTCTCCTTCCACGTGGGTCCCACTTTTTATCTTTTAAAAAAAATTAAATAAATTAATTCTCCATCATCAATTCCATCAAAAAATAATATACTATACCATCATATCATATAAAAATTATAAACTACTTCACTTCTACTCACTTTCTCAAACTCCAATACAATCACATCACAATAATTACTCACTTTTTCAAACTCCAATACAATCATATCACAATAAGCTCACTTCTAACCCACCTCCAGTTTAACCCTTTATCCAAATATCAAAACCCAAAAATGGGTTACCTGCAACCAGTTTAACCCACCTAAACCCACTATCCAAACACACCCTAAGAAATGTGGTGGGGTTTGTGATTGGGCTGACTAGGCCTAAGAGATCAGCCTCATGATTTGTGATGAGGCTGAACATGATACACATGTACGACACAAGTGGTCTCATGGCTTGAGTTTGCAAGTCTTACATCACGGCACATAGGCATGGCACACTATCTTGATGTATCTCACTTTTAAGCCGTATAAAAGTAAATTATAAAAAATCCCTATAATTATTATACAATCAAACCTTATGATGGCTTAACCTGTATAAAGTGATTTTGAATGGAAGGATTGTGAAAGCCTTTGCTGGTGAGATCCTACCATTATACTCTCCTGAAGACCTACAAGTATAGCAGAAAGGATGGTCTCGTGATGGTCCTAGGGCACAACTCACCCATCGGACGCCACCACCTACACCTTTTGGAACGTCTAGCACAGGGTATATCAACATGTATCTCATTGCAAGCGATAAGATGGTTTGCGACATCACCTTTATCGTGGTTCTCTTCACTTAAGTTTCTGCGATCGGTTAAATTTAAACTATCATGGGATATTCTGCATCAAAATTTATGTCATTTAGTTATTATACTTTACAGTTGCGTCAACAACTATGATCATCACTATATTATACAAGCTTTAATATCAAAATTCTAGAATGACGATAACTATCAACAATTAGGTTATTGTTATATAAATTTTCTTTTATCTTGCATGAGGATCCTACTAGGTCTCTTCTCATGTAAATTCTCTAATGATATGAATCTAGTGGTCGGCGAAGACATGTACATCCACGTAACCTGTGCAAAGCACGGGCTGCCTACTAGTTCAAATTGATCCGAACATCAATTTGTACAATAACTATGTCGTGCATTATTTTCCATCATCGATAATTTATTATTATGTTAAGTTTTTAAGTGCACTTCTTTGATATTTATTATTTTATTTTAAATAAAATCATTAAAAATTTAATATACTTTTATCCATGGTTTAAAGATCAGATCAGAGCGAATCGGTTGGACTAGGAACTAGCCCCGACTCAGTCGGTTCATCTGGTTTCATGTAACTAATTTAAAAAAGAAACAAAATAAAAAATTTGGATCTCATCGGTGGTTGGACCGAGTTGACCCGGATTGACTTAGTTTTGATGGTTTGATACATTTTCAAAAAAATAGAGGTTTAAATAGTTAAATAATTGAATCTTTATCACTGGTACTCTTATTAACTTCTGCAATATCAGTTGTGCCCCTCTCTTTTTTAGAATATTAGTTGTGCCCCTGCCTCCTTAGAATAGTTTTCTAGAAAACTATATATAAATGATTACAATTCATATATATTGTTAGAAAATATCGCCAACTTTTGTAGAGACTGACATGAAATAGACAATTATGTTATTCTATTGAAATATTTGACATTTTAAATGATTATTTCATTGATATATGCATACATATACATATATGTATCTGATTTTATCGGTTCAAAAATCTGTTCGATCGGTCGGACCAGTAAATTAAGACCGGTCCGATTTTCCCGAGTCGATAGGAATAATGATGTTATGCTGACATCATCGTCTGTTCAATCGGTTTGGACGGATGCTCCGACTCAGTTGAACCAAATCGAAAACCGATCGGCTCTATCCCATGAGTACATTTTTTGGTATATATGTACTACAACTAACAACTTTACAAAGCGTGCAAAACAATATAACTCAAACATATAATTTAACAATCTTTTAAAATACACCGTAAATGTTAGGTTGATCAGGATGTAAGTTGAAACCGGGGTTAAAAATTGGACCGGACCGATCGGTTGGACCGGGAATCGACCCCGACCCGGTCGGTTCGGCCGGTTCTTTGTAATTAATTTCAAAAAAAATAAATAATTAAAAACTGGGATCGGACCGGGTTGATCCGGATGCTCGAATCGGGTTGACCCGGATTGATCAAGTTTTGATGGTATGATAATTTTCAAAAAATAAAGATTTAAATAATAAAATAGTGGGTTTTTTTATCATCTATGCCCTTCTTAACTTCTGCGATATAAGGTATGTCCCTCTCTTTTTTGGAATATATGTCATATCCATACTTTCTTAGAGTAATTTTCTTGAAACAACTATACATAAATGATTACAATATTATACATATATATAATTCTAGAAAATGCGACTAATTTTGTAGAGTTTTACTCGAAATAGACAATCATGTTATTCTATTTAAAGATTTGAAATTTCTAACGACTATTTCATCGATATATAAATACATACTTACATATATGTATCCGATTTTATTGGTTCAAAAAATCGGTTCGACATGTCTGACCAGTAAATTAAGCTCGTTCCGATTTTTCTGAGTCGATAAGAATGATGACATCATGCTGATGTCATCACCGATCCGATCAGTTTGGACCGACGGTTCGATCCGGTTGGACCTAATCGAAGACTAACCGGTTGATCTGGTCCGGTTTTTAAAACCTTGGTGGACAAGAGAAGCCGAACGAAAGCATTGCGACAAGACAGTGAATTCCACTACAAATGGAAGGGCCTGCAATTAATGCCATCCTCTACGGAGATTTATCGAAAAGCCACCATATTTGCTGATATCCAAACAGATGCCACGATAAGGATGTCCTTGCTAGGAAGACACGATTGCAAATGACTATTACATGGATATCACTTCTCTACAGCAATGGAGGGATCTTTAAGAAGATAGAAATGGTTGCATGTTTTTGAGGGGTGTTCAAGGACTAATGCAATGGAATAAAGATAAAAGCAAAGTTTTAAAAACCGAACTAGATATTGAACCTATCAGTCTTCGATTTGGTCTAATCGGGTCAGATTGTTGGTCCAAATCGGTAGGAACCGACAATAATGTTAGTATAACGTCATCATTCATATAGACTCGGAAAAGACGATCCAAGCTTAATTTATTGGTCTGACCGATCGAACCGATTTTTTGAACCGATAAAATCGAATACATATATGTAAGTATGTGTGTGTGTGTATCAATGAATTAATCATTTAAAATGTCAAATATTTCATTGTTTATTTCGAGTCAAGCTCTACAAAAGTTAGCGACATTTTCTAACAATATATATGAATACAATATTACAATCATTTATATATAGTTGCCTCTAGAAAACTACTCTAAGAACGTAGGTGCACAACTGATATTCCGAAAAAGAGAGGGACATAACTGATATTGTAGAAGTTAATAAGGGTACTAGTGATAAAAATCATACTACTTAACTATTTAAACTTTTAATTTTTTGATAACTACAAACCATCAAAATCGGTCAATCAAGGTCAATTTGATCCGGCCACCGATGGGGCTTTATTCTTATTTTCTTCCTTTTTTTAAATTAATTACATGAAACCGGTTAAACCGACCGAGTCAAGGTGGGTTCCTGATCTAACCTGGTTCGACTGGACGATCTGGTCCGATTTTTAAACCATGGATCACACACACATGGCTATTAGGAAGAAAAGAAGCATCGTGTTTTGAAGGTTGATCAAATTTCAATCAATTTGTAATCCGCTGTATTGGATTTGACTGGACAAGGATATTGAAGGAATCATATAGAAAAAAACTCCAAAGGCCCGTTCGATATGAGAATAAGGAGGAATAAGAGATGAGATAAGGTGAACTAAGACACTGTTTTTTTTCCGAATGGAAGGATATGAATAATGGAGAATAAGGGGGAATAAGGGTAGTTAGGTGCTATCCTCCATTCGGTTGGCACATGAGGATAAGGAATAATATTTATAAGTTAATTAAATATGTTGGTTGGTAAATAATCAGAGTAAGTCCGATGCATTATTAATAAGGATGCAACCGAATACATATATATATCCGTATCCGTCCATCATTGGATCTATTTTTAGGCAGATAAGGGTAGGAATTTTTTATTTTAGTTGATGCAGATAGTGTATGGATATGGATATGAATTTTTATTTTTTTGCGGATATGGATAAGAATATATATATTGTTTTAATTTTTTTGAGGATATGGGTACGTATATGATTATAATTTTTTTGAAGGATGCAAATACATATATCTGTATTGCTAAATCTATGTATATCGTATATAAATACATCATCTTCTGTGCCAAATATGTTACATAGTTGCTTCTAATATATTGCATCTGAGTCATTTTCAATTGTGGCAAGAAAAATATAGGTCTCTATATTATTTAATCATTTATTATACACATTATTAAAATTTTGTATAATGTTATATTTCCTTTTTTATTTTATTGTCTTTGTAGCTTATTAATTTTGATTTATTCAGCTATTAATTTTAAGGGTTTTTATCAGTTGTACCCCTCTGAGATATTGCAATTTCAGTTATGCCCCTCCCTTTTTGGAAATATCAGTCATACCCCGACTTCTTGTCGTTCGATCACTTGTGCCCCTCAGATTAGTTGTCGTCCATTCCCAACGCAAACGGACGCTAACTTTGAGGACATAACATGAATAAAATAAAAATAAAAGGTAAAAGTTTCATTTTCTCGTCATCTTCTTCCTCTTTGCCTATCCTCTTCCTCTTCTTCCCCTTCTCTTCCTCCTCCCCAACCTCATGCTCCTCCTCCGCCTCCTCCCTCTGGCCCTAGATCCTCCATCCGCCCCGAGCTCCTCCCTTCCCTCGCACCTCAGCCCCGAGCTCTCCCCCCGCCTTCTGCCGCCCCCGCGCCTCCCCCTTCCCTCGCACCTCCCTCCTCCCCCTACCCCCTGCCCTGAGATCCCCCCCCCCACCCCATGCCGCCCCACACCTCCTCCCGCCTCCATGTCCTCCCCCCACCCCCAGCCCCGAGCTCCCCCTTGCCATCCCAGTACCTCCCTCGATGAAACCTTACCGACCTCACACCTCCCCCTGCTTTCACACCTCCCTCAGCCCCGAGCTCTGCCGACACTACCACCTTCCTCGAAGGTAGGAGACCCTCCGCCCCGATCAACCATCTTTCTATTGTTCCTCACCAAAGCACAGGAGCAGATTTGATCTCCTCTACAACTGCGTGACTAGAAAAGAATCGTCACAGATCCCCAGGTCTTGACCACGTTATGAAGAAGCTGAACTTGATTCGAGCATCACTATTGCACATCACTAGAACAAAAAAAGGATTGCCATTGAGGAGAAGGATCCCTCTAGATTCTGGCTCACTACGTCGGATTTCTTGCTGATCGTGGTCTGCAGATCGAGACGAACAAAAATGGAATGATCTACCATGTTGCCTTCGACACAATGGTATCGTGGATCAGGGGAACCATGGTTACACAGATTTTTAATTTCTAATTTCTATTGCTAATGCAATTGGACAGTTATGCCCCTATGAACCTCACCATGGTTTGAAAAAACCATGGTTAAGTTCAAGTTATTGACGGTTAAAGTAACGGAGGGGCACAAATGATAAAATGATAAGAAGTCGGGGACACAACTGATATTCCCAAAAAGGGAGGGGCACAATTGGAATTACAATATCTCAGAGGGGCACAACTGATAAAAACCCTAATTTAACTTTACAAATATAATCCTACTCAATGCAAATGTTACAAGACACCTATTATACACAGTATAATCCATTTCCGTTTGCTAAATATTCGTATCCGAATTATGGTTTACAATTTTCAATATTCGCAATCCGTTTCCGCATATGTATTTAGATTTATATACGTGTATATATCACTGTGAATCTACATTGTGTGATGTTCTTTACAAACCCAGGAAGGAATAGAGCGGAATAAGCCCTCTCTTCGTAAAGTCCCAAAAAGGAGGTTGAAGAAGGGAAGAAGGGATGGGGAATAAGGGAGTGGATAAGGCGGAATAGGGAATGAGGGAAACAAAAACTTATTCCGATCCCTATTCCTCTACCAAATATACCCTAATCCATTAGATCGAATTGGACCAGTTCTATACCAAAATCCGATCTGTGTGCATGTAACACCCATACCCTAGAATATAGTCCCACATCTAAAAACTCACAACTGTGAGCATGTGTTATAAGTAATGAGGATTACTACTTGACAACTTGGACTTAGTATTTTGGGTGGTTGTCAACAGATTCTTTTGGACCCAAATCCAAAAGTTGTCAGAGTCGGTTTTCCTCAATAATGGATCGATGACCTAAGCCCGGAACGTTACAAATGGTATTTGAGCTAATTTCCCTCTGACAATGGAAATGACTACCTGAGAGGTGGAGCCACCCCTACAATGGCTACCAGAACATGCAACCGCCACTGTCACTGAGAATAAGTGATGGGTCATGTCGTAACGAGAACGTTGCGAATATAAGTGGGGGAGGTTATAACACCCATACCTCCAAACATAGTCCCATATCTAAAAACTCATAAAATGTGAGAGTGGATTATAAATAGTGGGGATTACTACTTGACAACTTCGATTTAAATATTTTGAGTGATTGTCAATAGATCTATTTGATTTCGAATAAAAAATTGTCAAGATCAATTTTGCTCGATAAGATGGATGACTTAAGTTCAGCACGTTAAGAAGACTCCACCACAATAAGAAGACTTATCCAAAAAGCACTCCACAAAATATTCGCATAACAGATATCCTTATCCCCGTCCCTCCATTGCATCCACCCTTCATTTCCAATCCAACGGCTTGGATATCATCTCCGTCATCAGCCACAAGCCCCATCGTGAACCTTATCACATGGAAATCTGGCGACCGCAGGCAGCCACATATGCTCACTTCGTAGCCTCAAACAAATCGACGTTATTCATAATTTCACATAAGGGAGAAGCATCACTACGAAATTGCACATATAACTATATAAGAAAAAAACTATAAATATTTGTAGCAAAAAAAGAAGCCACCAAAACGAAATACGTTCGCATAAGAAAAACCACACGCTCGTCTTCATATCCCCCCTCTCTCTTTCTGTTCCTTTCCCGAGGTGAGAGGAGAGCTCGCAGGAGCTTCCAGACCCACTCCAGCGATCAAATCCGAGGTACCCCGTACCCCTCTCTACATTTCAGTCCCTCGCTCGTTTGGTACTGCTGGTTTTGCTCGTTAGTACTTGGGTGCTCATTCTTTTGCTTGTTAGGGCCACTTCATCGCTTGGAATCCCGTTCCCTCCTCCCGCAAATTATCTATCTAGCGAAATCGCGAGGTGGGTATTGTTGTTTGAGATCCTGGAAGCGATTATAGTTGGGAAAGTAGCGATCTTGGATTGAAAGTTGGGATTTTTTTGGTGGGGAGGCGTGTTTGGGGTGCTCATTGACGTCAAATTTAGAGCTTCGAGAGAGCCAATGGCGTCTCCTGCTTCCGTGATGACTCTGGGAAGCGCCAGGGTGAGCCCTTCTGGTGTGTTTGAGTGCTCGTCTTCTGTGGTGGCCATGAGGAGGATACGGGTGGTTTCCAGGGTTAATTGTAGGGTTCATGCAGGGTCTAAGCGCTGGTCGGCTCCCACAGGTTTTGTGTGCAGGTGCATGATCACCACTGATCTCATAGAGGAGAAATTAAATGTTTTTACTCCGGAATCCACCTTTAGGAATAGCAGCGGTAGCAATGCTGATGAGTCGGATATTATCCTCAAGCCATCACCGAAGCCCGTTTTGAAAATGCGGCCGGATGTTGAAGCCGTCGGATCTATACAGTGGTCTGCAGGCAAGTTCACAAGGGATGAGAGGATGGAGGCAGCAGTAGAGGAGAGGGAGAAAGTGATAGAGTCACTTGGAGAGGTGTTGGAGAAGGCGGAAAAGCTTGAGAGCTCTAGTTCTGCTAGATTGGATAATAGAGACATCAAGAACAGGACCAATGTGAATGGCGGTTCAAAACCAGAAGGCAAGGTAATTAGTTCTTCGAAAGCTTTGGAGAATCCGGCTAGTGCAATGAAGAAGTCGAAGACATTGAAAAGCGTGTGGAGGAAAGGCAGCCCTGTGGCGAATGTACAGAGGGTGGTTAAAGAAGTTCCAAAGTTTACTAAAGAGGAAGAGGGGGAAAAGCCTTCTAACAGTGTTGTTGATACAAAGAGGTTACAGGCACCTGCTCGTGCCCCATTTAAACCTGAGCCTAGACTGCAAGCAAGGCCTTCCGTTGCCCCTTCGCAATCGCCTGTCTCTCCTGCTGTAAAGAGGCCCATTGAGAAGAGGCAACCCATCCTCATCGACAAGTTTGCAAGCAAGAAGGCAGCAGTTGATCCCATCATCGCACAAGCCGTGTTGGCTCCTACTAAATCAGGGAAGGCACCTCCACCTTCCAAAGCTAAGGATGATCGTCGGAAGAAGTCAGCGGTTGCGGGTGGTCTGCGGAGACGCTTAGCTAATGATGACAAGAAAATATCTGATGAAGATGCTTCCGAATTGGACGTTACCATCCCTGGAGCAACTGAGGTGAGAAAAGGCAGAAAGTGGAGCAAGGCAAGCCGTAAGGCAGCAAGGCTCCAAGCTGCTAAAGATGCGGCTCCCGTGAAAGTAGAAATCCTCGAGGTAGGCGAGGAAGGCATGTTAACTGAGGATCTGGCATACTATCTAGCGATCAGCGAATCGGAAATCTTGGCTTACTTGTTTGCAAAGGGAGTTAAACCTGACATGGTACATACATTGGACCAGGACATGGTGAAGATGATCTGTAAAGAATATGAAGTGGAAGTCATTGAAGTTGAGCCCACAAAGGTGGAAAACATGGCAAAGAAGAAGGAAATGCTTGATGAGGAAGATCTTGACTTGCTTGAAGACAGGCCTCCCGTTATCACTATCATGGGCCATGTGGATCATGGAAAGGTATTAATCTACAAACTCTTCAGTAACAATTTTTTTCAGGTATGAAATATTAATATACTGACGTGTATGCTAATTTTTGCATTACCAGACAACACTTTTGGACTACATACGCAAAAGCCGGGTATGTATTTAATGCCTTTGCCATTCCCACCCGTAAGGACCCCATGATTTTTGTGTGTCTAATGTAAGGTATTGCAGGTGGTGGCATCTGAAGCTGGTGGAATAACACAGGGAATTGGAGCTTATAAGGTGCAAGTACCTGTTGATGGGAAGCCCCAACCTTGTGTTTTCCTTGATACACCAGGGCATGAGGTATGTTTTACTTAGAAATTGCTCACTCATGTTAACAGTTGTTGCCTGCAATGTGGAACTTATTAGTTACTGATGTTTATAGGCATTTGGAGCGATGAGGGCACGAGGTGCTAGGGTCACAGACATTGCAATTGTTGTTGTGGCTGCTGATGATGGTGTCCGTCCACAAACGAATGAGGCTATCGCACATGCTAAGGCAGCTGGTGTACCGATAGTAGTGGCTATAAATAAGGCAAGTTTTACTTTGCTTTTTGCGTATTCGGGATCTTTTTCTGGTGCGATTGATCCCTCACCAGACTGCTTTTTCAATAAATACATTTGTATTTGTGGTGCAGATAGACAAAGATGGAGCCAATCCAGATCGAGTCATGCAAGAACTTTCTTCTTTGGGCTTGATGCCAGAAGATTGGGGTGGTGACGTCCCTATGATTAAGGTACTGCCTCCTATCTGTATATTGTAAATAAATGTTAATACACCCACTTGTTCTCCTATTATGTAACTTATTTGGTCAATCAGATAAGTGCTCTTAAAGGTGAACATGTGGATGATTTGTTGGAGACAGTCATGCTTGTTGCCGAGGTAAGCATCTCCGCCAAAAATGGATTTCAGAATAGGAATATTAGCTATTAAGCACATGACCCTTTCTTTCATTCATGTAGCTTCAAGAGTTGAAGGCAAATCCTCATCGAAACGCAAAAGGCACTACTATTGAGGCGGCTCTTGACAAGGCCAAGGGCCCTGTGGCCACACTTATTGTGCAGAATGGTACTCTTAAGAAGGGTGATGTCGTGGTTTGTGGGGAAGCTTTTGGAAAGGTCAGTTTCATCGCGATCCTTGTGTTTCCTTGCTCTGCGGAATCCTTGTTGTTTACTCGAGAGAAAAGAACTTCAATTAGAAATTTGTAAATCCAAGTTGAGAGAAGAGAACTACTAACAATTTAAAATTGTATTTGTAATTTTCTATTCCAGGTCCGGGCTTTATTTGATGATAGAGGTGGTCGAGTTGACGAAGCTAGGCCCTCTACTGCTGTCCAGGTTTTGCATTTTCACCTAGCTTCTTGTGGCCTAAAGTATTTTATATTTGTTATCATGAAAACTGAACTTGAACCTGGCAAGACACTATACTTACTATCTTAAGCACTTGATCGGAAATATATAGATTCAGTTACAAAATGCCATTCAACTGGCTTGGTTTTTTGCACTGTTGCTTAGCATCTACAATAAAACTATTTGTAACGAGTTTTATATGAGACAGACTTTAGTTTGTATAGGTAGGCAGTAGTTTGGACCTAGGCATGTAAAGCAAACAATGAGTTGCTGGTAGGTTTGCCCGATCAGTCAGCCATTTACAAGATCTGAAACAACGGCAATGCCTCTGTTTTGCTTTAAAAATCATTACAATAATAATGTTGCACAAGCTACCTTAGAATATTAAAACTTTAAACATTTCGTGGAATTCAGATCTTGCCTTTTAGGAGTGTGGAATTTGATCTCATTAGACTTGATCATTAGAAGGAACATCATAGACATTTGAACTTTCTTCGAGGAACACATGGAATTAAAGGTATGATAAAAGGATGACTGCATATAAAAAGCGGTTTTCTTTATAAGCATTAAGATGGAGAAAGATCAGCAACAAATTTTGCTAATGAGTGAGACTTCCCAAAAAATAAAAAATTAGAGCAAATAATTTGAAAAGCATAAGAAGATGGATGGTATTGATGTTTAAAGTAGGTTAGTAGGAACAACAAAGAGAATATAGCTAAATTTTTAATAATTATATTGATGGGTGCATATTGCATAACACTTTGTTCAGTAGCCTTAATTGATGTACGCCGTGGCGGAGATGACTGACTACAATTGTTGTTATTAGTATTCTTAATTTGGTATTGGATGGCCAGTAACCTTCTGTTTTTTGAAAACGAAATTGTATTGGTAACCTTCTAATGTTACAAAATATTCAAATATTTACCATACTTCCATAGTTTTAACACTAAGTGCCACTGGGTCTGGCTCCACTAAATATGTTAATGTTATTGTAAATGTATATACCAGGTAAGGTTCTGATATTACAAATATATCCTGTGAATTTACATATCTACCTTGTACTTTCATACTTTTTTTACACTAAGTGCCCTTGGGTCAGACCACCATAAGTTCTACCATTTTCTACAGAATAGCTATTATGTTCGTTTTGCTGTTAGTCCACGGTATCAAGTCTCGTAGTAAAGTTTATCATTTTGGCCATGTATACAAATCGGGGGAGCTTCCAACTTTTTGTGAACTAAAACCATTATCATGAATCATGATTTTCAACTTCCTTTAAAAAAATCTTTCGCATGATGCAAGTTTTATGTCTAGGGACCTGCCCTAGAATCGATAATCGCAAAAACCATAATGAATGTTGATTTCTAAAAAACAAAGTCCATAATAAATGCCAAGATAATCGGTGTCCCTTCATCGATACATCGTTTGCCTTCCGAGAAAAGACCTGATTAAAAACAAAGTACCACTGGGTCAGGCTCCACCAAATATGTTAATGTTATTGTAGATGTATATACCAGGTAAGGTTCTGATATTACAAATATATCCTGTGAATTTTTATTTACATATCTACCTTGTACTTTTATACTTTTTTTACACTAAGTGCCCTTGGGTCAGTCCACCATAAGTTCTACCATTTTCTACAGAATAGCTACTTATTGTTTGTTTTGCTGTTAATCCACGGTATCGAGTCTCGTAGTAAAGTTTATCGTTTTGGCCATGTATACAAATCGAGAGAGCTTTCAACTTGTTGTGAACTAAAACCATTATCATGAATCATGATCTTTAACTTTCTTTTAAAAAATCTTTCGCATGATGCACGTTTTATGTCTAGGGACCAGCCCTAGAATCGATACTCGCAAAAACCATTACGAATGTTGATTTCTAAAAAACAAAGTCCATAATAATTGTTAAGATAATCAGCGTCCCTTCCTCGACACCTCGTTTGCCTTCCGCGAAAAGACCTAATTAAAGTGAAACAATTTCCCATTCTCTCATGTGGACCTGTCATGAATTCCCTTCTCAGCACTCAGTCCGTGGGCATTTTCTGAAAGCATGCCGTTGACAGGTGACATAGAGGCTCAATTATTAGCGTACGTGGCTCTAATGTGATCTGATTATGTGAAAGTCATAATATTATTTGTAAGCCATTTTTGAAATCACATATACAACCAGTATCCATTGCAAAATTTGTCGTCTTCACCATATAGGCCCGTTTATTAGTTGTAAACCACTTTCCACTTTCTGTATCTTTAAGTGCACGAACAAATTTGTTAGATCCTTTTTATTTTAGCCTTCTTTAAATCATCCAACATATGCAAACAAATTAATGAGTGATGTGAACTTCGTGGCTATCAGATGCTGTGGGCCTACTACCAATACCAGGGGGGACTTTCCATCTTAAAAATATCAAATTCCCTAAATAATAACTTAAATTGTAAAGCCAGTTGACTTGATTAAAGTATTGTACTGGATAGTAAATGGTTCCCATTTTCTACGAGTTCAACCTCCTACATATTTAGATTTGAGATAATTATCGGAAAACAATTCATGAGTCATGACTAGTTAATATTTGACTGAGCTTATCATATATCTATAACAGAGCTGCAAGCAACATATAAGATATGCCCAATGCCCATGCATGATGTTCGAACTTCATAGATTGCTTCATGTTGGAGGTTGTTTGGCATATGATCTATAAGCCACCATGGCTCTATCAGTAGCCATTTCTGTTAGAGCTGCTAATCGAACTGAACATGTTCGTATTCGATTAGAGTTCGTTCGATAATAGCTCGAAAAATGTTCGTTCGTTTATAATTGAACTAAACATGAACTTCGAATTTTAGTTCGATAGCTTAACGAACCAAACATGAATATAACATATGTTCGTTCGATAAAAGTTCGAGTTCGATATATGTATATGTGTGTTTATTTGTTTGTGTAACTTCGTTTTTATGCGCATGATAAATTTCAAGGTTAAACAAATTGTGGTATTTTTTGGGCTTTGCACAACTTTAATTTGAATAATTTCTTAATTTTAAGTCTTATCGAACCATATTATCGAACTCAAGTTTCGAACTTGTTCATACAAATAATTTTTAGTTAAGTTAAATCGTTAACGAACTGTTATCGAGCCGAACTCGGACGTTCGTTTTCTAAATGAACTCGAACTCGAACATATCCTATCGAACATTCATCGAACTGAACTCGAATCCCAACTTTCAAACTTCCTTATCGAACCGAACTCGAACATAGATTCGTTCGTTACAGTTCGGTTCGATTAGCAGCCCTAATTTCTTTGGTTGGAAGCTACTAGCATAATCATTTACGAGCACGAGTTTTCCAGGGATGGGATGAGCTGATCGAAGAGGGTGAATATCAGATTCATTCTCCAGTCTTTTTTCTGTTATGTAGAATCGATGGGTATAGATACAAAGATGCGTGCTTTAAATGAACATGATTGACTCATTGGTAATATAATGTTTCACTGGTGGAAGGTTATATGTGATGGTGGCGACTTACATATGTTTGTAAATTATATGTAATAGCCGAAGTTGAGAGGGACATCTATATGAAACTCCTTAACCCCTAATTATTATTGTTATTATTTAGGAGCATTCCAATTGGCTTTTGGATGATCCTTTTTTTTCCTGTACCAATATGAGTTAATCTTATTTTTGTCTGAAATTGTCTTATGACCCTACCTCTCTTGTCTAGCTTATTTCATTTACTCTATCAGATTTTCTCATTTCTTTTCCAATTTCTTGTTTTTAGTTATTCAAAGTTGTTATGCTGACTTCATATAAATAGGTCATTGGTCTCAACAATGTTCCAGTTGCTGGGGATGAGTTTGAGGTGGTGGATTCTCTTGATATTGCACGTGAAAGAGCAGATGCGTGTGCACAAAGACTACGAGTTGAAAGAATATCAGAGAAAACTGGCCAAGGAAAGATCACATTATCATCCATTGCATCTGCGGTTTCTGCTGGAAAGCCGACTGGCTTAGATATGCACCAGCTGAATATCATCTTGAAGGTTGATGTTCAGGTATGCATGTGTGGACATCTGCAGCGTCGTTATCTTGCACGGTCTAATACCAAAAAACTATACTCAAAATAACAATATAAAACACATAGCAACTATACAAATTCTTATATCCTCTCCTGCATCAGAAGTCTTATTCTCACGTTGATGCACATTCAATAACTTCTTTTTGCAATATCGATTCAATGTTGAAGCCTTTATTATTTCAGGGGTCGATTGAGGCAATTAGACACGCTATTCAAGTGCTTCCTCAGGACAATGTTACCTTGAAATTCCTGTTACAAGCTCCAGGAGATGTGAGTGGAAGTGATGTTGATCTGGCAGTGGCCTCAGAGGCGATTATATTCGGTTTCAATGTTAAATCACCTGGTTCCGTCAAGAGTTATGCTGACAAAAAGAACGTAGAAATTCGGACGTACAGAGTCATCTATGAGCTTATCGACGAGTTGAGAAATGCCATGGAGGGGCTTCTGGAGCCTGTCGAGGTACGAGTTGAGAAACATCAATTTGCAATTTATGAAAGATATCGGTACCATGTGAAGCTTATGTTTTTCTTACTGGTGAACATAGTTATGATATATACGATTTGGCAGGAACAAATATCTATAGGAACAGCGGATGTTCGGGCAGTATTCAGTAGTGGTAGTGGGCGTGTAGCTGGATGTATGGTGTCTGAAGGAAAAATTGTGAAGGATTGTGGAGTTAGAGTTGTACGGAATCGGAAAGCTATTCATACGGGCAAACTTGATTCCTTGAGACGAGTAAAGGAGGAGGTTAAAGAGGTGAGCATCTTTTGTCATTTCTATAAATTTTCTTTCCTTTTTTTGGTTTGTGCTGATGGTTCGTGAAGTATGTCTTCTTTGTCTTGATAGAAGGTTAAATATAGTTCCTTTCCCATCACTAAACATATCCTCATCATTCTCGAAAAAATTAAAGAAATTTCAGAGAAATGCAACTTTGCGTGCCACTGTGGAATTTTTTTCTACCCCGAGATACAAAGCTGGAACCTTTTGGTTATTGTGTTTATTGGGTATGGGTTGATATGTTCACTTGGCTTGTCTGTCAAAATACAGCAAACAAATGGTCTTTATATTCTGAAAAAAATCATGAAGCAGCCCTCCTCTAGTATTAAAATTGTTAGAGTTACTTTTTTTTTTAGCAAAAGCACGGGGGAGCCCTTCCGAGGCGGGAGTCACCACACCAAAGCATTCATTAATAAAGTAAAGTGTACATCAGTTTGACGCCCAGAAATTGTACAAAATATTACAGTGGGCTACAACATTCTCAGAGTAAAACCGCTGCCCCTTGAAGATTGTATCATTCCTACCAAGCCAAATAGCCCACAATGCGGCAAAAGGCTTGGAGACATCATCGGAAGACCCATGGCCGACCCGACGAATCGACCGCCAAAACTGATCAGCATCAAAGGCCCGGACCCACGTAAGCCCCAAAGACTCCCAAACCTCTGCGGAAGACCTGCAACCAAAGAAGATGTGGTCCACATCCTCCAACTCGTCCTCGCATCTGTCACACTTTAGATCCGTCCCACCCAGCAGTCTGCCTCTTCTCACTTTGTCACAAATACAACCTCTCCTCATACACCAAAGGAAGACCTTCACCCGCGTAGGAATCTTAGCTGCCCAAATCATCTTCACATCAGCACACAAGTCTTCATCCCGCTCCACCAAAGCCGCAGCAACCTTCCGATATGCCGCCTTCACCGAGAACCTACCATCAGTCCACTCAAAACGGTCTGGGTCCTCCGACAGCTCCCCGACAGGGGGAATCTCAGACATCATCCTCAAAAACTCCTCCAACCTCTGATCCGAGAGATCCGCAAGGAACCTCGACGCCCACGTCCCAGCCTCGACGACCTCCGCTACCCGCGCTCCCCTATCAACGACCAACGCCAATAACCGAGGGAAGCGGGAGGCTAGGGCCCCATCCCCCGTCCAATCATCCAGCCAAAACCTGAAACGGAGCCCATCCCCCAACACCGGCCTAAGAAGCGGCCGAAGCACCGGAAGCACGACACGGATCCCACTCCACAAGGAAGACTCATGCCGCTTCCTCTCAGCTACCAACTCCCCAGTAACACCATAAATCTTTCTCAGCAACTGTAAGACCGGCGAATCGGACGAACCCAAATGCGCACCACCCACTTGGCCAAGAGAGATTTGTTCATAGATTCCACGTCCCTAACGCCAATGCCCCCCTCTGCAACAGGAAGTTCTTCCAAGCCACCAGGTGTAATCCCCTCTTTGCCTGTCGTCCATCAGACCAGAAAAATGATCTCATCACGGTCTCAATCCTCCTTCTAACCCCGACATGCATTAATCTCGTCGAAAAGAAAAAAGTCGGGATGGCCGAAAGAACGTGCTTCAGCAATGTAAGCTTCCCACCCTTGGATAGAGTGACAGCCTTCCAACCTTCTAGCCGCTCATCCATTCTGCGCAGCACACAATCCCAATCGAACTTCCTCAGCCTGCCCTCCACCAGAGGCAAACCCAGATAGGTTATCGGCAGCCTCCCCAGGGGGCAACCTGTCCACTCCACCAGCCTGATGCTCTCCTCGCCACCCAAACCCATTGGAACAAGGACCGACTTCTGCCTGTTAATTTGCAACCCAGAGAGGCACCCAAAAACATCCACCAACACAGCTGCATTGCGGTTCTGCTCCTCCGTCCCTCCCAGGAAAACCAGCGTGTCATCCGCATATTGTAACACCGGGACTGAGATGTCCCCCATTCGGAAGCCCTCGCACCAGTTTTCTTCCACTGCCCGCTCAAACAAAACCGCAAGACAATATGCAACCAACACAAAAAGCAGGGGAGCAAGGGGGCAGCCCTGACACACCCCCCTCCGCGGTTGGAACCATCCTCCCTCAGGCCTCCCATTTACCAGCACCGAGGATGAGCTAGTGGTGACACATCTCTTAACCCAAGCAATCCAATCTTCCGAGAAATCCCTTTTCTACATAGCTAACCAAAGGAATCTCCAACTGACACAGTCATAAGCCTTGGCGTAGTCAATCTTCCAAACTGCCCCTTTTTTCTGAGACCTCTTCCACTCACGACAAATCTCCGAAGCGGTCATGATTCCATCCGCCATAGACCGACCCGGAATAAAGGCGAATTGGGTCGACAAAACCACAGAGGACAGGACCCCTCTAAGTCTGCTCGCCAACACCTTGGCGACAATACTTATCATCGTGTTTTACTATAGCCCACTTATGGGCAGTTATGTAATTTGTTCTTATCGGACCTAGGGTTTCATTCTATATAAGAGACCCTAGGTCCAATGGAATAAACACCTCTTCTTCTTTTCTCTATATGGTATCAGAGCAACGATCCTAGGTCGGGGCTCTGACCTAATTCCTCTTCCGCCACCACAAGCCCCCTTTTCCCCTTGCGCGGGCCCTTCCCCGACCTAGGGCCCCGTGCAAGGCCCCTCTCTCTCTCTCTCTCCAATGCCATCGAAATCCCGTGAGAGGATCCCCCCCTTAGTGCCCCAACTCCGCCCTGACGCCCCACCTCCCAGGTTCCGCGCTGCCCTGCCAGGTTCCGCGCTGCCCTGCCAGGTTTCGCGTTGTCCTGCCAGATTGTACGCTGCCCTGCTGGATCTCACATCGCCTCACCTCGCAGCATCGAACCGAGGCTCCCACGTCGCCCTACCAGATCCCGAACGACCTCCTGTACCGCATGTTGAGATGATTGTATCTCACAGTATCACTTTTATATTTAAGTTCTTTTAGTATCACTTATATAATTAACCCATGGCTTTTCTCATATATAAGAGAGCCCTAAGATCTCTTCTATCATATGACTTATTTTTATCCAAACATGGTATCAGAGCAACGGTCCTACACCGGGGTTCTCGCATCAAACCCTAACCCTAACCCTACACCCCCCTCTCCCCTCCCTCGGTGCGCAGCCGCACTACCAGCAGCCCTTCCAGCGCCACCACACCACCCTTCCAGCGCCGCCGCCCTCTGTAGTGGCCTCCCGTGCAGCCCCAACCTTCTAGTGCCGTCGCTCTCTGCAACGGCCTCCTCGCGCAGCCCCAACAGGTTCCCGCGCTGTTGCCGGAGGCCCCCAACCACTCCTGCGTGGCCAGCGGCCCCACCCTGTACGCCGCCCCGCAGCCATAAGCCCCCTCCTGTCCGCCCTGCCCTTGGCACCGT
Organism: Ottelia alismoides; assembly: GCA_037367405.1. Lineage (NCBI taxonomy): Eukaryota > Viridiplantae > Streptophyta > Magnoliopsida > Alismatales > Hydrocharitaceae > Ottelia > Ottelia alismoides. The sequence continues at coordinate 154,347 of JAZKJV010005215.1, read as the reverse complement.
CGTAGACCCCCTCCCGCTGTCGTTAGGGGTTACTGCAAGGCCTTTTGTGCCGCATTGAGGTCTGGACTGGTGCGAGAAACATGGATATAATCTGATTTGTCCCTTGTTGTGAGGCCCTAGACCTCGAACGAAGATTTAGGGATGAGTGAATAAGTCTACAGATATAACTCATCCCTCCTATGGTGCTGTAGACAAGTCTACTCTTGATTTGTTCCCTACTTGTTCCGCGTCTTGGCCTATTGAAGAATGTCAGAGAATAAGGGTGACGCGTTCTCCTCTTCCGGTGCCTTCAAGGGCCCGACACCTATCGTGAAGATGGACGGGACCAACTATGAGTTATGGTCCATGCAGTTTCGTACCCTAATGCAGTGCCACAACAAGGAGCACATTCGACTCGGAGCCGGCGGACAAGACTGGGGCAAATGCATCATGGAAGCAAGATGATGCTTATGCTCGTATCTGGCTCTCTGGAACACTTAGCACAGAGATTGCTAATGATATTATCTATCAGCCAACTGCAAAGGCCATGTGGGATATAGTGGTTGATACCTACGGATATGAGAAGAATGAAAACAAGATTCTCCAACTGCAGTTTGACATTTTCTCGATCAAGCAGAATGGTCGCCCTCTTCACACCCATTTTTCTCATCTGAGAAACATGTTTGAAAGACTCCACCGTTTCATGCCTATTACTATCAGCGTGGAACAACAACAGGCGTATCGGAATGCTACTATGATTGGAGTTTTCCTGTCATCCCTTGACTCAGAGTACGATGCCACTCGTACTCAACTTCTGACTGGCAAGACCATACCACCGATGGAGGAGGTCTACAAGCGGCTGAGAAGGATTACTATCACACCTACCTCTACGACACAGACGACGTCCTCGACTATGCCAGCTTCTTGTGGCCGCGGAAGCTCGTCACAGTTCCGTGGCTGTGGACCTCGTGGTCGGGGTGGAGGACTTCAGCGTGGTCCATGTTCCTATTGTCATCGTCCTGGTCACTCGGAGGAGACATGCTTTCAGAAGCATGGATATCCGACGCCTGCACATGTTGCTGAGGAGACTGACTCTTCATCTGCACCTACTACAGATGCACATTTTGATGATCTTGTCTCGAGACTTCGAGAGATGGTGACCACCCCTGTGACTCAGACTGCAGGCCCATCAGATGCAGCGGCCACCGCCAGAGCATTGTCCAGTTCCTCAGGTGTTTCATATGTGCTTACCAGTAGTAGCAGTTCCGATATGACCGATTGGATTATGGACTCTGGAGCGTCTCATCATATGTGTGGAGATCGGACGCAGTTTACCTCTTACAGATCTATCCCTCCTGGGCGATCCGCGATCATTGCCAATGGAGTTCGTCTACCCATTGTTGATCAGGGGGAGATTGTTTTAGCCCCTTCTATGCGTCTTCAGAACGTCTTACATGCTCCAGATTTTCAAATGAATCTTTTGTCTATTAGTCAAATTACAAAAGATTTACACTGCCGTGCCATTATTGACCCCTCTTCTCTCGTGTTTCAGAACATACTAACTGGTAGGATGATTATTCATGGCCATGAGCAGATAGGATTGTATAAGCTTGCCGTTCCATCATGTGCTGGGGTAGCCTATATTCCCTCTGGATCTGTTTCTCCTTTCATGTGGCATTTTCGCTTTGGCCACCTTCCTCTTCAAAAGATGATACATGTTCTCCCGCAAATATCTACTCATACTGCTTTGGACTGGGAAGCTTGTCAACTTGGGAAACGTCATCGCTCCTCGTTTCAACAGGGTATCAATACGATATCGTATCGACATTGTATCGATACGATATCCGCCCCACTAATTTCGACGAAATATCATATCGCAGGGTATTGATACCATATCCGAAACCGATATTTAAACCCTTGGACGTATCATGAGGCGCTTTAGGACAGTAGGTGGCGACTTGCAATGGAAGAGGAGATGGCAGCTTTGCGATCACGTGGCACCTGGAGCATCATCTTTGCTCCATCAGGCACCTCCGTTGTGACCTGCAAATGGATATTCACGGTCAAGCAGAGGGCGGATGGCAGTGTGGACCGTTTTAAAGCAAAGCTTGTGGCTCGGGGGTTCACCCAAACCTATGGGGTGGACTATCAGGACACCTTCTCTCCAGTAGTAAGACACTCGACACTACGCATTCTTCTATCTGTTGCCGTTTCACGGGACTGGCTTCTTTACTAGCTTGATGTGAAGACTGCCTTTCTCTATGGAGATCTACAAGAGGAAGTATATATGCAACATCCACCAGGATTTGCTACTGAGGGGGAGTCTCAGAAGATGTGCAGACTTCATAAGGCGATTTATGGCCTGAAGCAGAGTCCGAGAGCTTGGTATCAAAAGCTATCGGAGTTGATAGAGCAGCAGGGGTTTGTGCAGTCTACTGCGGACCACTCACTGTTTGTTCAGAGGACACAGAGAGATACCGTGGCTATTCTTGTTTATGTGGATGATATTGTCATTACGGGAGATGATGAGCATGCCATTCTTACTGCCAAGGAGTTCCTAGGTCAACAGTTTGTGACTAAGGACCTTGGCAATCTTTGTTACTTTCTTGGTTTGGAGTTCGCCAGGAACCAGCGTGGCCTTGTAATGGCTCAGAAGAAGTTTGTTATTGTTGGGAAACGTGAATGAGTTGTTTATTCCATAGCCCTAGGCTCTCTTATATAGGAGAGTAGCCTATGGGTAAATTACATAAAGGGGATAACAAGAAAATAAAATAGCAAAGAGATACAATACTAAATATGCGTCAACACTCCCCCTCAAGATGGAGCATAGATGTCAATCATGCTCAGCTTGGAAGCACACTTCTGAAATGGGCCACGTAACAATGCCTTGGTGAATATATCTGCAGTCTGGTTCTCTGAAGTAACATGGGATGTGATAATGAATCCTTTCTGAATCATATCACGTATAAAGTGGCAATCCACCTCAATATGCTTGGTCCGTTCATGGAATGCAGGATTGTTTGCAATGAACAAAGCAGCCTGATTATCACACTCCAAGTTCATAGGAAGTGGTATATCTAAGCATAAATCTGTCAGCACCGCTTTCACCCACATCATCTCTGTAGTAACCTGGGCCATAGCCCTATATTCGGATTCAGCACTGGATCTAGCTACCACAGTTTGCTTCTTGCTCCTCCATGAGACTAGAGCATCTCCAACATAGACAGCATACCCTGAGGTGGACTTCCTATCCTTAGGACATCCTGCATAGTCTGCATCTGCGCATGCTGAGACAGAAATCCCCTTTCCTTTCTTGAATAGCAGACCTTTACCTGGAGAAGATTTGAGATATCTAAGTATCATGTGTATTGCATCCATATGCACCTGACGTGGTTGCTCCATGAACTGGCTCACACGGCTCACTGCGAATAATATATCTGGCCTAGTGATCGTGACATATAACAATTTGCCTACCAGCTCTCTGTATCTTCTCCTGTCAACCTCCTCTGTATCATCATCATACAGCTTCATGCTAGGGTCCATTGGTGTTGTGGCAGGACGACACCCTAGCATACCTGTCTCACTCAGTAGATCTGTGACATACTTTCTCTGTGACATGACTAATCCATACGGATTTCTGGCAAACTCCAGCCCCAGAAAATATCTAAGGACTCCCAAGTCCTTGGTTACAAACTCGGTCCCCAGCCTTTCCTTTGCCTGCTTAATGCCCTGGTCATCATCACCTGTAATCAAGATATCGTCAACATAAACCATGATTACAACAATACCTCTTACCGTCTTCTGTACAAACAAGGAATGATCAGCATTGGAGCGTTTATATCCTTGTTTCTCAAAGAGGTCTGACAGCTTCTGGAACCATGCTCTGGGGCTCTGCTTAAGGCCATAGATAGCCTTATGTAATCTGCAAACCTTGGAACACTCCCCCTCAACAGCAAAACCTGGTGGCTGTTGCATGTAGACTTCCTCCTGCAGGTCGCCATACAGAAAAGCATTCTTCACATCCAGTTGATAGAGTGGCCAGTCCCTAGTAACTGCAACTGATAAGAGGATCCGCAGAGTGGAATGACGAGCCACCGGGGAGAACGTGTCAAGGTAATCTACTCCATATGTCTGTGTGAATCCCCTTGCAACCAGACGTGCCTTGTACCTGTCAATGGAGCCATCTGCATTATGTTTCACTGTAAATACCCACTTGCAACTTACTGGGTTGACATCCGGTGGTATAGTAACCAAGCTCCATGTTCCTCTAGACTGAAGTGCCGCCATCTCTTCCTCCATGGCTAGCCGCCATCGAGAATCCTGCAAAGCCTCATGGTGGTTCCGTGGAATGTCTGTAGCTGAAAGTGCCAATGCAAATGTCCTGAATGGTCCAGATAGCCTCTCAAACGAAACTGCTGCTGATACTGGATACTTGGCACAGCTTCTCTTCGGCTTGCGTAGAGCGATTGGAACATCCAGATCCTCTGTGGTATCACCATGCTCCTGTAATGCATCCTACTGAGAAATGTCGTCAGATCCATCAACATTAATATTTTCATTACATACCATAGGCGAGCTAGTTGACTGGTCAGGACCATGAGCTTGATTCGGCCGCCGGGTGTAATGGAATGGTAACGGAGAAATTATTGGTGGCGGTGGTGGTGGTGGTGGTGATGGTAATGGTGGTGACGGCTGTGATGTTGGTGGTGACGGCTGTGATGTTGGTGGTGCCATGAATACGGTATCAGGAGATAATGGTGGCGGCTGCATGTTCCCGGGTTCTGAAAAATACATAATGGATTCAAAGAATGTAACATCCGCACTGATCATATACCGCCGACGCACAGGATCAAAACACTTGTACCCCTTTTGGGTTCTGGGGTACCCCACAAAGACACACTTGACAGCCCTAGGAGAGAGCTTGTCAGAACCGGGTGACAACTGATGGACAAATGCGACAGACCCAAAGACACGAGGGGTAAGAGTGAACAGCTCCTTGTCAGGATATATAATTGAGAAAGGAACCTGTTCATTCAAGACAGACGAGGGCATATGATTTATAAGATAACATGCAGTAAGGACTGCATCACCCCAGTATGTATACGGGACATGACTCTGAATGAGAAGGGACCTTGTAACGTCAAGAAGATGACGGTGTTTTCTTTCTGCAACCCCATTTTGTTGAGACGTATGAGCACAGGATGTTTGGTGAACAATCCCTTTTGAGGAGTAGTATTTGGCTAGATTGTTGGTGCACAACTCTAAGGCATTGTCAGTTCTCATAATTTTGACCGTTGTGGAAAAGACATTCTGAATCTCATTTAGAAAGTGAATAATAATATCTCCAGCTTCAGACTTATTTTTCATTAGAAATACCCAAGATGCTCTAGAAAAATCATCGACAAATACAATATAAAACCTGTGCCCCTGATGATCGGGAACACGACTCGGACCCCAGACGTCGACATGAAACAACTCAAACTTGGAGTTACTACTCCGACCTTGACTACTGGGAAAAGACGACCTGTGATGTTTTCCCAACTGACATGCCTCACACTGGACAGTTGTGTGAGACAGACTATAGGGTAGGACAAGACGTAACTTCTGAAGCGGTAAATGACCGAAGCGCAGATGCCACAGGAGAGGAGATACTTGTTCTGCGGGAGAGGCTATGATTCCGGCAAACGGGTTCTGGTTCAGACGATAAAGGCCTCCTTGCTCATAGCCATGACCAATCACGTTGCCCGTACGGATGTCCTGAAAAATCAACGAAGATGAATCAAAAATAGCTCGACAATGGAGATCCTTCGTAATCTGACTAATCGACAACAAATTCATGGAAAAGTGCGGTGCATGTAAAACATTCTTGAGCTGCATCGAGGATGTCAATCTAATCTCCCCCTGACCCGTGATAGGGGAGTGTGTGCCATTGGCAATCACTACTGTCCGTCCTGGAGGGATCTGAGTATATCCTGTAAGTAGACTCTGGTCGCCACATAGGTGATGTGTAGCGCCGGAGTCCATGATCCACGGCAACGTATCTGATCTACTACTATGAAGAGCAAGTGTACTACCTGAAGTACTCGTAGAGGCAGAAGCAGAAGCAGCGGCATCAGTTTGATTCTCTGTCGACGGTGCTTGGCCAGATGGTGGTATAATGCCCCTGAGACGGGCAACCAGATCATCAAATCGTTGATCCAGTGTGGAAGCGGATGGTGGCTCTATCTGCTCAGCAGCTCGCGCAGATGCAGGAAATCCATGCTTGGAGTAGCATGTGTCTTCAGTATGGCCGACTCTGTGACAATATGAGCATGTTGGTCTAGTGCGACCACCCCTTCCACGGGGAACACGTCCACGGCCCTGGTATTGAGAACCAAGGCCTCTGTTGGCTGCCATGGCTGATGGATTCTGACTAGTGGCTGCTGAAGGTACAGTAATCCTGCTCAATCTGTGAAAGGCTTCCTCCATGGGAGGAATAGTCGAGTCCGCCAAAATCTGTGAACGTGCTGCCTCATACTCTGGATCGAGAGCAGCGAGAAACACACCCACCATCGTCGCATTCCTGTATGTCTTCTGCTGCTCTGGTGTGGCGGTAAGAGGCATGAAGCTATGTAGCTTCTCAAACATTCCCCTCAAAGATGTGTAGAGAGAATGTAATGGGCGGCCATTCTGCTTAATTGTGAATATATCATGTTGAAGTTGCAGAATCTTGGTCTCATTCTTCGCCTGGGAATATGTTGCTGCTAGGATATCCCACATGTCTTTGGCTGTGGGTTGATGTAGAATGTCATTGGCGATCTCAATAGCCAATGTGCCAGATAGCCACACCTTCGCATATGCGTCGTCAGCCTCCCATGAGGCATGAACTCCAGTCTTCTCTGCAGGCTCGGGCTCTGTGAGAATATGCTTCTTGCCCGTGGACTTCATCATACTCATGAACTGCATTGCCCACAGTTCATAGTTCGTACCATCCATCTTGACGATTGGCGCTGGACCACGAAACGCGCCCATAGATGGAATATCAGCCTTGCTTTCTGACATACTGGAAGACTGGATTGACCAAGAGACAGTAATCTTTGTCTACAATGACATAAACGGGATTGGTTGCATGTGTAGACGTCAAGCAACCATCCCCATATGTATCACGATCTGAGCCCTAGAGTTTAGGGCGTGGATGCTGCACGTTGCGCGGAGGCTGCGCGCAAAGTGCGTGATCAGGGCTGCGCGAAAAGTGTTCGTTCAGGGCTGAGATCCAGAGTATGCGCGCGAGAGAGTCTCCTTCTGGGGCTTAGAAATGCGCGCAACTTGTTCTGATCAGCGCTGGAGGATCGGCGCGGAGAAGGTGCGCTATGCGCGCATGCGCTGGCGATCGGAGCGCTGGAGATCGGAGTGCTGGAGACCGATCAGCGCGAGATGCAGATCAGCGCGAGATCGATCAGCGCTGGATCGATCAGCGCTGGAGGAGCGCCGCAGTGAGGTAGATCAGGCGCCACAGATCAAGCGCAGGAGGATGCGCGATGGAGATCGGTGATGCGCGCTTGGAGATGCGCGCTGGAGATCGGAGGGCGGCGCCGAGAGAAGAGAGAGAGAGAAGAAAGGGCCGGCGGGTGGGGCTGGTTAGGGTTAGGGTTTCGAGAACTCCGGTCTAGGACCGTCGCTCTGATACCATGTTGGGAAACGTGAATGAGTTGTTTATTCCATAGCCCTAGGCTCTCTTATATAGGAGAGTAGCCTATGGGTAAATTACATAAAGGGGATAACAAGAAAATAAAATAGCAAAGAGATACAATACTAAATATGCGTCAACAGTTATGGATCTTCTCTCTGAGATAGGTATGACAGGGTGCAAACCTGCTACTACCCCTATGGATGTAAGCATGAGATTGTATGATGAGGACACTGGAGAAGTTGACAGGAGGAGATACAGAGAGCTTGTTGGGAAGCTCTTATACGCCATCATCACCAGGCCGGATATTGCTTTTGCAGTAAGCAAAGTCAGTCAGTTCATGGAGCAGCCCAGGAAGGTGCATATGGATACCGTCCATATGATCTTGAGGTATTTGAAGACTTCACCTGGTTCAGGCCTTATTCATAGGGATAACATCCCTTGAGGTGACAAGATGTGCAGATGCAGATTATGCTGGTTGTCCCAGGGACAGAAAGTCCACTTCTAGTTTTGCTATTTTTGTAGACAACTCACTTGTTTCATGGAAAAGCAAGAAGCAGACAGTGGTGGCCAGATCTAGTGCCAAATATGAATACATGGCCATGTCACAAGGATGTGCAGAGATGATGTGGGTTAGATCGGTATTGACCGACCTTACTATTGAGGTTTCTCTTCTTATGGAGCTTTTATGTTATAATCAAGCAGCTTTATTTATTGCCAATAACCCTGCTTTTCATGAGCGGACAAAACATATCGAGGTGGATTGTCATTACACTAGAGACATGATCCAGAAAGATCTTATATCCACCTCTCATGTTTCCACAGGAGATCAGGCGACAAACATCTTCACCAAGGCCCTGGCTAAAGGTCCATTTCAGAGGTGTTGTTCCAAGCTGAGCATGATTGATATTTATGCTCCAGTTTGAGGGGGAGTGTTGAGATGATTGTATCTCACAGTATCACTTTTATATTTTATGTTTTCTCTGAGTATCACTTATGTAATTAACCCGTGGCTTTTCTCCTATATAAGAGAGCCATGGAATCTTTTCTATCATATGACTTATTTTTATCCCAACACCGTCCGACTTCTAAGCGCTTCAAGGGCCTCACGCGCGGGCCTAGGCTAGGGTTCTAGGAATCACTGCCGGCCTCCTGTGCTGTCGGAGTCCTCCTTGGCAGACGACACTCTGTGCTGCTGCCAGTCCCTTGTGCCTCTCGTGCTAGGGTTCAAACACGTTCCTTCTTTATTATTCTAGGGCGAACTTGATGCACTATTGATATTCTTCATTGGTGCAATGCTTGAATAATAAAAAAATCAGATTAACTCTGTGATTACTTTCTCGCTGACCAAGATGGCAATTACCCCTACCGAGACAAAACCCATCTTTTCGGCATCCAATGTGATGATGCATTGTACTTCTATCAAACTGAAAGGCACTGAAAATTATGTGCTATGGTCTCGGGCATTCAAGGTTTTCGTTGGTGGTCAGCTGGAAATTTCAATACTGACTAAAGTTCCTCTCAAAGAGGAAGATCCGGACTATGTGTCATGGCTTACAGACAACTATCGAGTCATGAATTGGATGACGAACAACGTGGAATCTCATATAGCAATCAACCTTCTGTTCAAAGGATCGACTAAAGAAATGTGGGATGAGTTAGAGCAAACTTACTCTCATCAATCCACGAAGTTACGTTTAGCAGATATCTCTATGCAGATTTGGTCTACATCAAAGGGGGAATCTACACTGGTAGAATATTATCGTCAACTAATGGGACTTTATGAAGAACTTACAATTTTTCAACCAACGTGGTGCACAAAATAGGTAACCGAGAGTTCTGAATGGCAAGTCTATCGCTTTCTTGCTGAATTACATCCTCGCTACCAGAATGTAAAGGAACAATTCCTTACCTCCGATACCTTACCTCCAATTAAGGTAATTTTTGGACGTTTGCAACAAATTGAGAACTCTACTACATGAATCCAACACCAACAATCATCAGAAACCTCGTGATTTCTGGCTTCCCATGGACAAGGAGGTCGATCCAATTTTCATGGGACCGTGGTTGTGATTCTGGACGTGGCCGTGGACGAGAATAGACTCCATGCATCCACTGCAAGAAGCTTGGTCATCCATCTGAGAAGTGTTGGGCAAAATTTGGGAAGCCTCCTCAAGCTCATCTTGCCTCTGATTATGATAATGCAACAACTGAGAATTCTACTCCAGATTCCAATGGAATGAACATTCAACTTTCAACATTTGACTATTCTCGGTTGATGGAAATGCTACAACGATCATAATGTACGTCCAATGAAGCCACCCCATTTGCTCATTTGGCCGTTCCATCAGGTACAATTGGTAGCACTGCCACTGCTCATGTCCCTCCATGGATCGTTGATTCTGGCACATCGACTTACCTCATCGGAGAAGATAGTCTACTGACATAAACTCAACCTTCCTCCAATATAAAATATGTTCGGGTGGCCAATGGGGCACACTCTCCAGTTACCTCTGTTGGCATTGTGAACTTCTCGTCCAAACTATGCCTCAGGAGTCCATTGTGCTCCGGATTTTCCTTTGAGCTTACTGTCTGTTCACAAATTATGTACTGAGTTACAATGTCGGTCGATTTTGATGAGCTATCTTGTTATTTTCAGGACATCCAAACGATGCAGATTTTTGGTGGGGGACATGAGAAGAATGGACTCTACCACCTGGATATCCCAACAGATACTACCTTTGATGGAGTTGTGTCTGTTTCTAAAGATCCTATGTTATGGCATCTTCGCCTTGGCCACCCATTTGCTAAAGCTCTTTCCATGTTGTTCCCCGAACTCTCCAATCTTAAGCCTTTTGAATGTGAAGCGTGTCAATTCGGAAAATATCATAGGACGTCTTTTCATAGTAGAATTGATTTATAGAAGTCTATTCCTGTTGCTTTAGTTCACTGTGACATCTGGGATCCTTGTCCTGTTCGTACTCTGGGTGGCCACAAATATTTTGTTGTCTTTGTAGATGACTACAACAGATACTCCTGTGTATACTTAATAAAAGAATGATCAGAGATTAATAAGATTGTTCAACATTTCTTTCAATTTGTCAAGACTACATTCTCTATGTGTGTTCAAGTTCTACGTACTGATAATACCTTAGAATTTTATCAACATGATTTAAAATCCTTTTTTGATAATCAGGGTATTATCCACCAAACATCCTGTGCCTACACCTCTCAATAAAATGGGATTGTTGAAAGGAAGCTTCGTCATCTTCTTGATATCGTCACGTCCCTTCTCTGTCATATGAAGGTTCTCAAAATCTACTGGGGGAATGCTATCCTTACTGCCGTTCACCTAATAAACACAGCACCTTCATCTGTCTTATAGGGCGCTACACCATTCTCATTACTGTACCGTAATGATAACCCGTTTCTTTTGCCTCTGCTCATTTTTGGATGCATTGCTTTTGTTCATAATTTTCATACTGCAGATAAGTTGACTGCTCATGCCATAAAATGCATCTTTCTTGGGTACTCACGAACTCAAAAATAGTATCGATGTTATGATCCTGTTGGACGTCGCTACTATGTGTCAATCGATGTCACATTTTTTGAACATACAAGTTTATTCACGCAACCTGTTCGTGACATACCTTTGGAATTACCACCACCACCTCTTGTCTATACACGACGGAACGTTCGTCCCACATAACCTATTCCTCTACCAGTTCCTTTCTTACAGGAAGAAGATCCTTCTTCGAATGTTCCTCCCACTGCTCATATGGATGCTCCTCCAGACCTTCCCATTGCTCTGCGGCGAACTAAAAGGAAGTGTACTATTCATCCAATCACTTCATTCACTTTCACTAACAATATTTCTAGTGGTGACAAACAATTTACAGATGCAATGATGGCAATTTCTGTCCCTCGAGACCATAATGAGGCTATGCAAGACAGTTGGAAAAGGGCCATGGACGAAGAAATGCATGCCCTTACTTCTAGAAAAACTTGGGATCTTGTTCCATGCCCGCCAGGGTTGAAACCAGTTGCTTGCAGATGGGTTTTCACACCCAAGCAATCTCCTGATGGCACCGTCGATAGGATGAAGGCTCGACTTGTAGCCAAGGGTTTTATTCAGACTTTGGTGTTGATTATTTTGAGACTTTCTCACCAGTCGCCAGGATGGGCTTCGTGCATACTATTCTTTCTCTTGCTATCAATTACCATTGGCCAATATTCCAACTTGATGTGAAAAATGCATTCCTATATGGTGATCTTGAAGAAGAAGTTTACATGCATCAACCACCCGGGTACTCAGTCGAGGGGGAGTATGTATGTCGACTTTGCAAGGCTATTAATGGGTTGAAACAAAGCCAACGAGCTTGGTTTGACAGGTTAACCACATAAATAAAAACTCTTGGATTCCATAGATTGGCATTTGATTACTCTTTATTTGTGAGGCGACGGACAAGTGGGACGGTAATATTAGCCATCTATGTTGATGACATGGTGCTAATTGGCAATGATGAAGCAAGAATCGTAAAAACCAAGGCTTTTCTTCAGAAGGTGTTTGTCACCAAGGACCTTGGTCAATTACTTTATTTCTTGGGCATAGAAGCCATTCACACACTAGAAGGACTACATCTGCCGCAAAGGAAATACTATATGGATATTCTTGCAGAGGCAAGCATGCTTGGTTGCAAACCTTCTGGTATTCCAGTCGAAATACGAAAGCATGCTACGTCTATGGATCCTAAGTTCGAAGACCATACTAGATATAGAAGCCTTGTTGGCAAATTACTCTAACTGTTACCATGCCAGACATTTCATATGCAGTGAACATGACAAGTCAACATATGGAGAAACCATGTTATAGTCATTGGTAGGATATTCTGTTGATATTACGTTATCTTAAAGGGTCTCCAGGGTGTGACCTATTCTACAAAACCCATGGCCACACAAACATCAATGCGTACGTCGATGCGGATTATGCCATCACACCTGAAGATAGACGATCCACCATTGGATACACAATATTTGTTGGGGGAAATCTAGTCGCCTGGCATAGTAAGAAACAAATTGTGGTTTCCAGGTCAAGCATTGAGATAAAATATAGGGCAATGACCCACGCCACATGTGAGATCACATGGTTGACATTTTTCTTAAGTGAAATCGGCTACCCTACAACTACTCCTGTTCCACTACATTGTGACAACAAATCGGCAACATATATTGCTTCCAATCATGTCTTCCATGAAAGAACCAAACATATTGAAGTTGACTTCAACTTTATACGAGATGCTATTCGTGAAGGGAAGATATGCACGCCCCACATATCATCAGACTATCAGATTGCAGACATTCTCACAAATGCTCTACAAAAGAAACGTGTTTCCTGGTTCATTTCCAAGTTCGGCATGGTTGACAAATATGCTCCAACTTGAAGGGGGAGTGTTAGAAATTAAAATTACTTATCATCGTGTTTTACTGTAGCCCACTTATGGGCAGTTATGTAATTTGTTCTTGTCGGCCCCTAGGATTTCATGCTATATAAGAGACCCTAGGCTCAATGGAATAAACACCTCTTCTCCTTTTCTCCACAAAAATAAAGCAGTGCTGATACTTATGCGGTGGTCAGCTAAGGGCATTTGATTTTAGTCCAGCCTGATGTACTTTTTGCTGTTATTTTAATAGAGTTGGTTAAATACTGACGTCTACTATTCATCCGTTGGCTTTTAAAAAAACTTGTGAGTTGGTCGTAGACCATGGTGGGCTGGTATCTTTCTAGTGTAATTATAATTTATTGGTTAAGTAGTCCGATGGCCTTTTTCTGTCGTGGAAAGTAATTCAAAATAATTACTTGAGGCCCCAAACTGTGTTAAGGTCGAGCCTGTGCTTATTATAGCAAGGTAGTTTCAAGGCTGAATGAATTTTTTTCATCAGAATATAAATCACAGAAGATATCTCAACAAATTTGTAAAAATGACAATTATAATAACGATAAAAAGGGCAGTATGATGCATAAGCTCCTCTATATGGCATCCCACGAAGGGCCATGCCACTTTGGGTCTATCATATGCATTACTTTTTTATGCAAAAGTCTATTTCCAGGAGTCGAGTCTTTGACTCCTTCATCTAGCAGTGATAACCGTTACATTGCAAACCAGAATCAAGAAAGATATGATTTAGAGGCATGATGCTTCCAAATTCCTCGTCAACTGCAGAAGTTTAACAAAATGAGTTGGTTCTTTGATGTATCTGCTCATGTGTTGCTTCCCTGAATAAAAAATGTGAACAAGTCTAACGGCTTACTGGCATTTAGCTTCCAAATCAAAGCAGATGGTAACTGGGCATATAAGCCTTGTAACTATACTGAAACTTCTTACAGATTGTACTACTTTCCAGCTGTTTTCCCCCTCATTGTTATCGGCATGGTCAATTTAAAGGTTTTTTCTCATGTGTCCTCAGGTTGGTGCTGGCCTGGAGTGTGGGATAGGCATTGATGATTTCAATGAATGGGAAGCTGGAGACATCATAGAGGCCTTCAACTCGGTGAAGAAGCAGCGAACACTCGAAGAAGCATCAGCTACAGTAACAGCTGCACTAAAGGGGGCCGGTGTTGGCATATAAAGAAATAAGAAGAGGCTGCTACTGACAAGCATAAAGGAGATATTGCTAAGCTTGATGCTCTTTTTACTGGGAAAAAAACGAAAGAGCTGCTGGTGCAGGTGCAGGCGTTGTTGATGATACCATAATTGTAAGCTGATGTATATAATGTATCTCAGCTACCATATTCTGGAGCAGAGAATAGGCTGTCTTCGTCAGCACTTTTTATTCTCTTTTTTTTGATGATTTTTGAATTACACATCCATGTAAAAAGTTGGAAAAATAACTATGAACAATGTCTATTCTTTGCTGTTCAGATCTCTCTGGTATTAACAGATACAATCATATCAATTAGCGCATTTGGATTGAAGTAAAGTCGTAACCTTTGTGTGTCTATCTATGATTGGACTACGAATGCCACTATTCATTTATGTTATTCTTCTGGGAACCATTTAAATGATCTCAACTTTTCGTTTTGATGATTTCAGCGGGTAGATGTTTATATGCTTTCAAGTGGACGGTAATTATATTCATAGATCAGACTAGTCTCATAATGTAATTAGATATGTTCGCAGGAGAACTACTGTAGCAAGATCTGGATGCGTATGTAATGCGGCAATCGGGAATGAGGACTAAATTACGAAAAAAATATATCAGTTATATGTCGATTCCTAATAAGAGCCTGAAATTTCAACTTAAAGGTTTAACGTCGACATATAAAGGTCGTAAAAGTCTATGGATGTCTGTATTTGAGATAGAAAAATAAGATTAGGTTCTTTTTTAAGTATTTTGCATTATCTTCATGCGCAACTATGATCTATTATCGCTTTTCCACTTAAGAAGAGAAATCTCTTTGAATATCTTTTTTAATAAATCTTTTTCTGACCGATGTTCTTGGTCCCCAACCTCACATTTTTTTTTCAAAATTGTCATATAAGTCCAAGAGTTGACTTATAAAAAAATGATAAGAGCTTCATTATATCACAAAGAGTGCATTATTACCCTTGACTTTGGGTCCTTTTAAACTTCGGCAATAATTAAAAACTTGAGTCCTTACTTATCTCACACATACACATATATGTGTGTGGTAACTTCTGACAAATATCTCTATTAACACTTATATCCCTGTCATTAAGACTGGTGAGTCAAATTGTTGGATACAGTAGTCAAATAACAAATGGAAAATATATTCTAAAAAACTATTGATAATAGATTTATTATTGATCCTATCTTAATTACCTTCTTTTCCTCCTTCACTCTCTTTAATGTGATAGCAGGCCAAGGGGAGTCTAACGAAAGTTGGGATATAATTTTGAGAACTGATCAATATAATTTTTTTTTACAATTTAATACTTTTACTCATTGATCATGACATGGAAACAAGTGTTAAAAATATATGAGATTTTTATCAGTTGTGCCACTCTGAGACATTGCAATATCAATTAAACTCCTCCCTTTTTAGGAATATCAGTTCCACCCTTGAATTCTCCCAGAATAATCACTTGTGCCCTTATGTTAGTATGGCTGTCAATTAGTTGAACTAAACTATGATTTACTCAAACCATGGTGTAGTCAAGAGGAACATAACAAGAAAAAAACCCCTACCTCCTCCAGTCCATCCTCCTCTATCACCCTTCCTCCTCGACAGGAACACGTGCACCTCCTATGTCCATTGTTCTCAGCTTCACCCTTGCCCCACAACCTAAGAGACGTCTCGTTCACATGTACATGCATCACTTGGAGACGAGTAGGAATAAGAACCACCCATCGGGTGAGCCGAGGAGGAAGGGTTGGAAGGGGAGGGACGACGAAATAGGAGGATGGGACAGAGGAGCAGGGGCTAGAAGGGGATGCCGGTCAGTGGAAGAGGATGTACGAGAAGGGAAGGGGTGATCGGAGGAGGAGGATGGGGCAGAGGAGGAGGGGCTGGAAGGGAAGGGCGTTCATAGGAGGATTGGGTAGAGAAATAGGAGGATGGTCTAGAGGCGGAGGGGATGTCTTGGGAGGAGGAGTATGGGTCAGAGGGGGAGGAGGAGAGGTTGGAAAGGGATGCGCGATCAGAGGAGGAGGATGGAGCGGAGGGGCAACGACTAGAAGGGAAGGGAGTCAGAGGAGGAGGAGGGGTTGGAAGGGGAGGTGGAGGACGGGGCAGAGGGGGAGGGGGAGGAGGGACTGGAGTGGGAGTAAGACCATTCAACCTTTGTTTTTATCTAATTCTCCTTATGTCCCCAAAGTTAATATCCGTTTGCATTGGGGATGGATGATAACTAATCCAAGGGGCACAAGTGATCATCGTGGAAGAAGTAGGGGTGAAATTGATATTCCCAAAAAGGGACTGATATAACTGATATTGCAATATCTCATAGGGGCACAATTGATAAAAATATAAAATATATTTTGCAGGAATTTGACATGTAATTATGAAATAGGTCAGGATAAGTGTTATCAATAAAGTTCAAGAAGACACAAGTGTAATAACTACACATGTCTGTATTTTGTGAGAACAAGATATACAACCCCACTCACCTACATCAAAAAAGTTCTCCTAGTCTAAAACTCACGAACTCTCTCGCTTCAACGATTACTTTAATATGAAATTTTGTTGTGACCTTCTCCCTAACTAGAACTATTTTATCTTTTACTCTCATAAGCACCTAACATAACCTATGATCCATGCAATTGCTTCACACACATGTGTGGACACACGCACACATGCATGCATACCTACCGACACACACCCACACACCCGTTCAAACCCACACACTCTTGCATGGGCACATACATGGATGAAGCCAACAATTTTTTACTTGGGAGGGTCAAACTACATGACATTATTTATCTAATTTATTTTATCATTATGTATCATTTTAGATGTTAGTGTTGATTAAATTTCATTGGTTGCACAATTCAGAAGAAATGATTCCAAAATATTTGTCACTAATATTCACAAGGATTTTTTTGACAAAATACTCATATATACTTATGTTTTGCATAAATATTCTTAAAATGTATAACTAATTTGAACATCCCCTGAAAAATTTTCATTTTGTAGAGACACGCTTCTATTATTGTGATATTAACACGATCAAATTTAACATTTCTTGATTAGTAATATTATACATTAATTTGTGTGTAGAAATAAAAGGATGTAATAATATCTGTATCCGATTTCTATCCAAATAATTTTTATAGATATTTTGACATTTGTACCGATATGCATTTTAAAATGGGTACAAATACAGATGTTAATTTAATATCCAGATTTTTGTGTCCGTATTTTTACTCCATTTTAATATGTAATTTTAGATTTATTTGTAATTTTATGGAACCAAGTTTTATACCTCTTTTCATTATATTTGATCTTTGGAATAAATGCATTTAATATATTTATATAATGACAAATCGTTTAATTCATATATACTTCAGTTAATATATAAAGTATTTATGCTATTATATGTATTTAATCGTATTTGTTTTATATCCATCGCCTTTTTTATGATATGATAACATAATTATCTTATCTGTCAAAATTTATATGTGCATCAATAATTTTAAAATGTATAAAGATAGGGAAAGAGACTCCTCTTCATGTTTTCCCTCGAAGTGATTCTCTATCTTGTGAGAACTTGACTTTTGCTCATGAGGTGACTTTTCAAGGATGATCGCTATGAAGCGCATCGCTGCATAAGTTAACTCTGAAGCATCGAGAGAAACTTACTAGGATCTCATTCATTGGTACTATGGGGGTCATTTCTCCCAGAGTTCCTTTTAAGATTGCTTTGGTGATGATTTCTACTTCTAATTTATATTACTTTTGTGCCCATTTACTGCATGTTTGATTATGTCTATCTTATCAAATTTTTTCTTATTTTATCTATATTTACATGAACAATAAAATAATATGGAACATTAACCAAATTAATAATTTCTTCTTATTTTACCTATATTTGCATGAGCAATGAAATAATATGGATCATTAATTGAATTAATAGATATATATCCTATGTTACTCATATTGTCATATATATGTTGTTGTTTCATTTATTACGTGGACTACGATTACTTCTAATAGTCTTGATAAAATGATCAAGATCTACATCATTTGTTTATATCAGACACTGTATTTAGGTCACATATAGATCTTACTAATACGTAATAATTTCATTGGACAAAACTTCGAGTATTATCGATAACACATGAAGATCTGGTTAGCAATCATCGTGATTGTATCAACCTTGAAAAATGGACTACCTTGTTGTCTATTTAAGCCCGACTGCCAACCCCATAGACTTAAAGGCAATGACACACGCGAAAAACATGACTACTTCTACCATGGTTGCATGCTCTTGGCCTTGTTGAGTGTATTGTTTAATGTGTACTTTGATTCAAAGGCTACAACTACTATGAAGTATTTGTAGGATGAGTTGGAACTTGGAAAAGAAATATAGTGAGAAGGATCAGGGAATCGTGAACTATCTACTCTATGAATTCCTTGAGTTTCAAGTGATTGAGGGAAATCGATGTTAGAAAGATACACGAGTTTTAATTATTTTCTTAGGGCTTAGATTGCACCCAAAGTACTATCTAGCAAAGTTTAAAATTATAGCCATTATCTAAAAAAAAATTCAGTCATGAGAAGGTTTCACTATGTCTTTAAAATATAATGATGGGAAAATCTTCCTAAATGATTGTGCTATTAAGATTATGTAGAATGTCTCGTTTGAATCTTTGCCAGTTATAAAGGATTTCTGTAACATTTCCAAATGTGATTAGATCGAATTCATAAGGACCTTCCTGAACATCCAGAGACCAACTCGATAAATTGGGAATTAAATTGATTAAATCAAATTTAATTATCATCAAATCGAAACAGCCATCCAAAGATCAACGAAATTTTCATTGAATTAACAAATCAAAATTGAGAATGAGAATCTCTTATATTACGTGCCCATTAACTGATGTTAAGTAACAGATTGGAACTAAAAGACTTGCTTGATTGAAAATATCAGTTAAAAGACTTGCTTGATTGAAAATATCAGTCTGAACAAATATCAAGATGAACATATTAGGGTTTTTATCATGTGTGCGTTTTTTAACTTTTTCAAAATAAGTTACACCCTTCCTTTTTTGCAATATCATATGCCCCTACCTTTTTACAAAGTTCACAATTTTGCTCTCCCATTAACGTAAAGTAGAGACATTGCTGATATTATAAAAGGGCAGTAAATACCCAACATGTTATTAGTGACCGGTCTCGATTAATTTGTATATACTTGGAAAAGATACTATGTATAAATAGATCAATAAGGTTGGATTTCTAAAATGACCACTATACGATTAAAGAATTATACTATGCACTGCCTTGACACCACAAAATAGCATCACAAACAGACGTATAATTTAGAATATGAGACCATCATTTTTCAGCTATTTTTTTATTTTTTTTGAAAAATATCGTCATGTATTTTTTCTCTATATCCCTTTAATAGGTCATTCCAACTTCATCAGAAACAGAGACTCATATGCCCTCTATCCAGAACAGGTCGATTACAACATTAAATTTACCTATTTTAGATGGAGGACATAGGAATCTCTGTTTCCGAGGAAATTGGAATGACATATTAGAGGGATATAGTGATGAAAATGCATAATTTTCTGCAAGTTTTTTATATTTTTTTGAGAAAAACCATCATATATATTCATCTATATATCTCTCTCCAATATGACATTTGAATTTAATCAGAAAGAGAGATTCCTATATTCTCCATATAGAACATGTCGATTACAACAATGTTTAGATCGTTAAAATTATATATTCTAGAAGGAGGGCATATGAGTTTTTGTTTCTGATGAAATTCAGATGACATATTAGAGGGATATATAAATGAATATACATGATGATATTTTATAAAAAAATATAATTTTCTACCGAAAAATTACGCGAGGGCAGCCCTTTTTTTCCATCCAATATAAACCTTGATCCAACCCATTACGGCACGTGTTCCAATTATCCCATATATCCTCCCTAACGACCGCAGCTCCCTCTCCCGCCTTCCTCGCTGATTCAAATAACCACTACACCAGTCCTCTCATCTCCCCATTCTCGCCACCTCTTCCCGTTCCAGCAATGTCGGCCCACTCACCTCTGGTCTCCGTACTTAAGGAAGAGAACGACGAGCTCCTCACTGTCATCGCCACTGTCGACCTCTTGAGCAAGACCCTCGCAGAGAGAGCCTTCCCCACGGCCCTTGCGCTGCTCGACGAGGCCCGACGCCGCCTGCCCAGGTCCCATGCCCTCCAGTATCACATCTCCCGCGTCTTCTCCATGTTCGCCGGCCGAGAATCCGATCTCGACGTCAAGAACTTCCTCGTCCAGCAGGCCGTCGAGTCCGCCCGCACTATCTCCACGTTCTCTCGCATGAAGATCGATTACTGCCTACAACACGCGAAACTTCTGACGGAAATGGGTGACGCGAATTCGTATGTTGAGGCCGCCAATATCTGCAGGGCAGCTCTGGATGTCAAGAATCCCAGTGTTACAGGGTTGTTCAATGTAAATGTGGAGGAGGCCCAGAAGAAGCTGCAGTGGATCTTGAAGGAATGCCAAAGCAGCCAAGCGCATACGAGGATACGTTGGACGATGAGTGACGCGGGCAGGAGCGGGGAGAGCTCGGACCAGAGGTCGGCTGTGGAGAGGTACTGGAATGAGGTGATGACCCCTGAACAGAGGAGCAATTTCTTCAAGGTGGGCTTGGAAGAACTCAGGAGGTACTGGAAGGACGCGCTGCCCCAGAATCAAAGGAAGAAGGTGCTGGAACATCTAGAGGAGGCTCTCGGCATCCTGAAAGAACACCATTCTTTGGTAGTATTCGATTGTCTCAGTTGCAAAAGTGATACCAAGTTCAAGAATGCTTCTGATTATTTACATCATCAGAAGCACACCCATGATAGATTCGGGCAGTTACCCTACAATCTGCGGAAAATGATCCCTGTGGAAGTCGGTCAAGACGTGAAGATCAAATTTATAAACAAGATGATGCGCGCGCTCGACTTGAAGGATCGTTCGGACCCCTCGGATCCGTGTCCTTTTACTCTGTCGGATGACTTCGATAGGAATAGACTGTTTTCACAGATTCAGATGCTTATGAGTGTCCTTATTCACGGAAATTGCTTGTTCAAATGCCATGTCCAGAAGATCGCTGCGTTTGCTGGGAAGTCTGTGTGCAACCGATCATTTGGCACCACAAGCGACCGATGGGTGATCTGCTTACGCCTCCTTGATGCCACGGGGCTCAGCAAAGTCCTTCAATTCTTGGAGGAGCTCTTACTTTTGTTCCATGGAGGTTGCAACTCAAAAGACGAATTCACTGTGCCATCATATCAAGATGGGCATATGATATCGTTTCATAGAGGTGTGTCAGGTTTGGAATTGGATCGAAGAATGTTTGAAGGAGAGAATGGTCCTGATGATATAGATCTCAGGAAAATGTTGGCGTGGCTATACGACGAGAAGCGAATTCAAGAGTGGGAACTGAATTCAGAACCGAGATTGAAATACGGAGGTGTTGTTCAGTCCATTACGAAGGAGAGTGAACTACTAAAAGAAATGTGCACGGCGAAACTTGTAATGCTAGACACAATCCATGTCAAGAATGAAGATATTGAATGTGAAGATTGGTGGACAATTGAGGAGTTCCTTTCGCATGAAAACGACAGCGTTGTAAAGGTCTGTCTTGAATCATACCGTTTTCTGCATGAATCATAAGGAGGAGACCTTCAGTTTATTTACACTCTCAATTCTTTTTTCCACTTTGCTCAGATTGTAATGATAAATGCAACTATAACTAAAAGCTTGCGAACGGCAAAGCAGCAGCAGAAAAAACTTCTGGAGTGCTCTTTAATTGATCACAGAGAACAAGTTGTGTTTCTCATGAAGACTTTTATGAGGGTAATGACCTCCTATTTCTTTTCATTCCATGCTTCTCGAGATCCAGTATAATAACAAAATTTTCTTCACTATGAACTTGTCTAACTATTTGTTTCTATTATGATCCAACAGACAAGATTGGAAAAGGAGATGGAGAGAGATGCCATAAAGAGGTCTGAAGCTGCTGCACTGGAATTGATAATGGCAACTGCAGGAGAATATAGTAGACAGAAGTCAAAAAAGAAGAAAAATAAGAATAAAAAAGGAACCAACAACAAATATGAAACTCTGGCGGATACCAAAAACATGGACATTTCTGAAATGGGAGAGGTAACTGAGAAGAAAGTTCTTACTACTCAAGGCACGGAGGAGAACGGCAATAGCGATAAACCAGAAGTGGCAGCAGAAAATATCGCCGCCAACTTCCCTGAAATGGAAGAGGTTAGTAAGCACAAAAGAGCCCCCCTCAAACTGGGCTTTGCAGATCTCAAGGCTTACTGGACAACAATTTCATCACAGGAACAGTCTTACGATATATTGGAGGTTCTGCCCAAGGCCATCTCCTTGCTAGAAGACCATGGTGTAATGTCTCTTTGGTCATGTTACAGGTGTGAGGATGCTGCCTTTCTAAGTGCACTTGATTATTCAAATCACCGGACTGAATATCACGATATTCCCAAGAATCTACAGTCGATAATCCCCATGGAAGTTGACCTGAAATGGAAGCTTATGCTTCAAAATGAGGATATGAGACCGATTGATCACTTCATCGCTGCAAAGATGCTCATACCAAAGGAGAAAAAGAACCAATCTGATGGTAACAAGCTGATGACAAAAGGATGGCCACCTTTAGTTGATGATGCTGAGCGAACTCGTCTGCTTAATAAAATCCAGAATATCTTGTTTTCACTTGTTGCAGAAAACATCCTCTTTGCATCCCATCTTAAAAAGGTAACTGACTTTTCCGAGGATGCAATCAGCCAATTAAGCTTTGGGAGTTTTGAGATTCATTCGATGGAGCTTCCTTCCTCGGTTGATCGATCGCTATTTTACTTATCTTGTCTCGATGCTCCACAGCTTAAGCAAATCCTAGCATTCTTTGAGATGCTCTTATATATATTTGATGAAGGTAATAACCCTAGTGATGATGAGAAACATACTGAGCAATCTAGTTATGGGAAAGTTAATGTGAAAATCACTCTTGATCACACCTCAGAATGTTTGGTCATGGACATCGAAAGCACAAAACCTGAGGAAGTGCAAAGCATTGCTGAAACCGTAGCAGTTTGGAGGCAATCTTATGAGAAGAAACAAGAGCATGGGAAAGAGCTGTCGAAGTCGATTAAGAGGAAATTTGCATACCTGGAAACTCTGTGCAGAAAGAAGGTTTCACTTCTAAAAGAGCTAAATGGGGTAGAGTCGCATGAGTTCCTCAGTGAAGATTGCTGGACCATGCAGGATTACTTGCATGACAAAAATGACCATGTTACAAAGGTTTGCTCTTGGCTCCTTTCATCAGGAAAATAATATACACGTATTATATATGTGGGAATATTTATAACTATAGCACCTTCAGATGTTACAGACAAACAAGATGCTGAAAGCATGTGCTCAGCAAAATTTCCAGTTCTCACAATAAAATCACACACTTTAATTGCCACTGAACCTATATTCAGAAACTCTTTATAGAATATCATTTTTGTTGAACAGGTAATCGAAGAGGTTTATATGAAAAATCAGACAGCACGTACAATATGAAAAAGTCTTGTGAACACCCTTCAACTCTAACAAAGATCTTTGTTCTGTTCCTCAGCTTGTCAAGATGGATGCTATTATTGGTAGGCTCCACAGAAAAATTAAACAGCTGGAACAGAAGCTGATGCAGTGCTCTTGCGTCGATTTCACAATAATCATTGCGACACTTACGAAAATCTGCATTAAGGTAGCACATATATCTTACATAGTATTTATTTACTTGTGTGTGATATGCCAATGTTTGGATTCTTGGGTCCCTTCAGGAGCATCACACAGACAAAAGGCTGAAAAACCCTGAAGCTGATGGATCGCAAACAACAATAATGGGAGCCCAGTCTATGGAGCGTCAACGGGAAGAGAAGAAGGCAAAAAAGAAAAACAAGGGTAAAAAGTCGAGAGGATGCGAAATCAAGGGGATGTGAAATGCCAGCTTCTTCTCCTGAGCAGCATGTATTTGGCTGCAACAGTGCCTCTTGTCATCAATTGTTGGGTAGATTTTTAAATGCTCTGAGTGCTCGATATTGTTGAAGATCAAGCCCATCATATGCGTACATAAATAAGAGAAGGAAAAAAACAGTAATCAACATGGATACACTGACAGTGTCCAGTTGAATTCAAGTATATGTACTGTTTCTTACTTGTACCAACGGTATGTTGCAAGATGAGAACCACATTGAACTTGTCTTCTATCAATTGCTTGATACGAGTCCCAGATTGAAGAATACCAGAATTATTTTGCATTATCAATGTTTATCTTCATTATCAGTGCTTTGTAGTTGTCTTCTCAATATATTACTTGTGTTGTGATGCATTCTCCTCATTTCAAAATTTCAGAAAAATAAACGGATTGAAATAGGAAAGATTTACAGCTTGGTCACATTTGCTGCCAAGTGGTACCTTCTCCGGCACAAAACAACTAATTTCATAAATGATGTGTTTTTCTTTCATAAGGAATTTGAATGGGCGTAGCATCAATGGGATCCGTCTAAAGATCATGTTGAATCTCTGGATTCCATTCCAATCAACTTTTTCCTTGTTCTCTGGAGCGATCGTCGCCCGGAGGACCTTGAGCAACAGCAAACCTGCTCTGTGATCAAGCGCCGATGACCAAGAGATCGGTATCGTCCTAGGGTTCCATGATAGGTTCCGCGTGCTGGGACCTATAAGCGAACGTCAAACCACCAGAGGAGACCAGAGTTGGCCTTGGCCGTGTTCGCCCTACGTCTGCCGTGAATCCCACGTATCCATGCGCGCTTCTATGCTCTCGTATGACACTTGTCAGCTCCCTATTGCTCACTCCCTCGCATCCCCTCAAATCTTTATCTCAAGTCAACACAACACTCATTGCCTACCAGCCAATCAGGAGAGGGCGAAAGTTGACCCCAAGGTCAATTCGACCCCCCATCTGTTAAAAACTAGAACCCCACTCCCTCGTCTGTTTATTTCCCTCACCTCGGATTCCCTCCGACCTTTACTCCTAGTCGGCCTTACCAGCCACTCCCATAACTGCACATCGCCGGACCTCTTCCACCATCATAGCCTTCTCCCCATCGTCCCTACCATCTCCACGACCTATAAAACCCGTACCATTCCCGCCATCTTCTTCATCCAGCAATCAATAGTTGAAGGCCCAGCTTCGAGTTTCCTCAACGATGACAGATCGGAGGCGTTTACCAGGCGACGAGGGCCATAGATGGCACGATCCAGTTGGGCCATTTCCATTGTTGCAGAAGCTCTAGCTTTAATGAAGCTTCGAGGTTCCATCCGCAAACCTCGAGGAAAGATCTTGGCTGAGCTCCGATGAGCACAACTACACACCTAGAAACCCACTTGGAGAGGTAAAACCATTCACCATTTTCGTTCTTTGTCTTCTTCTTTCCCCAATTCCTTCTTTGATCCTTCAACCTCTGTTATCCCTTTCGCCTTTTCTCTTGTCCGATGTAAACCCTCAAATCAGAGCATACCGAACCATCATCCTCCCCAGATCCCTCTCCATTGTTGTTCTATCTCCTGCAGATCCCCCTCACCTCCTGCTATCTACAGCCCGGAGAAAAGGTTCCTATCCATCACCACGTACAGGAGCCAATGCCCCCGTATATTCTCTACGCTAAGCTCGAGTTACAACTTGAGATCCGTCCATCATTCACCTTCTACACCACACGCCAGTCATGACCTAAAGCCCAAGCTTCCTTTTCTCCATTCCAGGTATTGGAGCTCCTTCGTTCTCATGTATTTTCTGAGGACAGCCAGGAGAGGAACTTTCTGAGGACTCTTCGTCCGGTCCTGAGGAGGTTATTATCTACATGAGTGCAAGACTTCCATACATACCCAAACTCGTAATATGAATTAGGTATCAAATTCTACTTCAAATCCTCTGAGACTTAGAATCCAGTCTGATTCTCCTAATAGATTCTTTCTCTTATTTTTAAATTTCAGACCTAAACGGTTATCCAAAATGAGCAAATGAAGCATATTGCGTAGTACTTATCGAGACCTTTCCAACGGTACTAAGAACTTCCAAATCCGACATTGGACGAGGGGGGTATGGTCATTTTACGATCGTGAGTCGGTACCCGGATCCGGATCCGATCTCAACTCGGATCCATTTAACCGAACATTGATATAAATGGGGACTTGTCTAGGGCTTGGTCGACCAGATCACATTCCCCACCACCTAGCCGTCGGAGCTCCGTCCCGGAGCTTGCCGGAGAGCCGCCGTGGTCGTCGGAGTCGTCCGATCGTGAAACCGAAGGCACCAACACGAAAATCTTATCGCGGAGGATTTGTCCTCACCTCTGCAAAGTACGGATCATCCTCTCTTGCTGTTGTTTTCCGCATTTTTGTTCCTAATATTTGAGTTTTGTTGTATCGATGGACTGCATCAACTTAGCATAAATCTCGAACATGTAGAGTCTTGAAATGGCTGTGGGTCTTGTACATAGGTGTGGGCGTGTCAAACATCATGAAATGGGCCTAGAAATAAAGACGGACCTCTAAAAATGACAGCAACGTTCAAGCAGGACATAGTTAAATTCAAAAGCAAATACCAGCAAGTTTGACTGCTTGTACATCAAAGGAGCCGATGCCCAATTCTGCACCCTATAAGAAAAATACGCATCCAGTAAATATTTTCTCTAACAAGAAAACTTCATGTACTATGTCATAGCTCCAGAGAGGAGTTTTTAGACAAGTAATAGCTTCTTTGGCCAACCAGTAGACTCCTGAAGAATGTTTGAACCAGGTGTGTGCAGCACCATGATACACCAGATATGCCAAAGCTGGAAAAAAAAGGTCTTGATCAGAAAAGGGGTGTGTTTTGTTTTTGTAAAACATGACGTGTATGGGGGTAGGGGTGTTTGTGGGGGCGAAAACCCGCTCCATTTGGAGTTGACCCGATCCGATCCATGACATTGGATCAACAGATCAACCCGCTCCAATCAAAATGATTATCCATTAGATTGGATACACATTGGATATCAGATTACCCGTGGGTATCCGTGGATCCAAAAGAACTAGATGCAAGCCAAACAAAATTTGTTAAAGCTTCCAAAATAGGATTTCGTGTAAAAATATAAATGACAAAAAAAGTCAAACACTACAAAATTTGCGATTATATTTTAAAATTTAAATGTCCGAAGTCAAAATATGTATGAAATGAATATGCCAGATGGCACGCAGATATATCAATTTGACACTTACATAGTGATATAGAACGGGACAATTTCATATCGATGCCGCTTTGGCATGGGCTTCTATTTCGACTTCTCCAATGTTCAAACATAAAATTTCTCTTAATCATGAATTGTGCATTCCTATTTATCTAACTATGATTAAATTAGTGTTTTTTAAATCCTTTTCTTCAACGGTAATTCCGTATAAAATATGGGAACAAAGCACTGGGCGAAGGAGCCCCACCCCACCCAAACATCGCCGCCGAAGCATGCACTGTTATCGATTGCTTGCAGGTCGGATATGGTGACGGATCAGACATAAATCTTAACTGTTTTTGTTGCGCCTAAGACTAGGGATAAAAATGGATCGGATACGGATCGGATATGTCTATTTCCATATTTATATTCGCTTCATCTCTATCGAATACGAATCGGATACAGATATGCTTCGGATATGCATTAAGGAAACCATATCTTTAAAAATACGGATACGAATCCGAATCGGATATTTATCGAATCCAAATACGGATCGAATAAAGAGCGAGCTCAACCACATATCGGATAAAGAGCTAATCCAAATATGAATCGAATAAAAAGTGAAATCCAAATATGAATCCAATAAACATAGAATTTAAATACATGTCGAATAAAGACTACAACAAATACAATTTATTTTTTTCAAAGTTCATATGATTTTAAAAAAATCAAGTAACAAATAATATTCAATTATTATATATCTTACTGCCGAAGATATGAAAACGAACAAAAAAATATTCTTTGCTATATTTTCATCTTAGTACTAGTAAATATTGTTGTGAAATTTAACAGTTAATCGTATTATGACATCCGAAATAAATCAAATTAACTAATGACGGTTATTAAATTGATTATCATTATTACACTATCCTCGACAATTCAGCTTAAACAACCGATAATTAACGGTCCACAAATGCCTACAAAATTAAACAGATATATCAAAGTGACGCTGTAAAATATATAATAATGCATATGGTAACACCTATACCCATATCTGTATTCGTCCATTTGCATTCCTAATGAATACCATCTAGGTAGACCCATAGACATCGTCCCGATTGAAGGAGTTATGAGATGGGTTGACCCATGGTTATCCGCGGATCATTGGATCGGAGCCCCATGTGTCATGGGTCAAATAGGGTTGGATACCCGATCCGATGTGATTCTTTGGATAACAATTGGTTTAGGGTCGATCCATACGGATCGGATAACCGTGAAATCCGTGAACCATGCACAACCCTATATGGGGGGAATATAAGGACAATGATTTATTACCTTTAAAAAATTCTGGAGAGATTAAATATGAGAACTACAGTAGGTATAATCTTAAGAGAGATATAAACAACTTGATTTAAATATGCTTAGGACATGTCAATTATGGCTATGTAAAACCTGTATCAACAATCCATTTCATTTAACTACGCTTAGGCCATGTCAAACTCTTATCACACTTCTTTTGATTTTTAGATTCTTTAAAAAGAATGCCTTTGTTTGGTTTTAAGATGGACAAGTAGAAAAATATAGAAGAAATTGGAAGTAAATCTATCCTAAGGGACCAATAATAAACCTATACCTAACAGAGAAGGTGAACATTCAATGTCATGAAATGCATGGGATGCTATAAAAAAAATGAAATGGGATGTTGAAGAGGTTAACAACTCCTCTTTATTGTTTAGTAACCTGCACAGTGAAAGAAATGGCGCAGTTCATCCATCAAATATTATAAATGATGAACCTCTGATGCATCAAGGCTTCTAAATTGCAGCAAATACTACCCGCTCAACTCCGTAAGATACGGTATCCCAACAAGTGACGTGCCTACAGAGGGTCCAAATATGCAAATGCCTTTAGTAAATGGAAGAATATCTATTAAGTTGGAACCTATATACTTGAGTATTTTTGGATTTCTATTTTATACTAATGGAATTTTTTTATGTGAGCAGCATACTCAAATAGATAATGCAAAGACTGCATTTTTAAGTGTTCAGAGAGTCGAGTCATGACTATATAAACGAACCTCTTGTTCTTTCTAAAAAAAAAATAATAAATGAATCTCTTGTGGATAATGAGAGCCTTGATTTGTAAGTCAAATATCTGGGGATGTTAGTTACATTGTCCTTTTAATTGTGCATGCAGAAATGTCATGTCATACCATTTTGTGTTAAAACTGTTGTAAAGTTTATGGGAAGCTATGTGTCTTCTAGCTCTTTATGTTTGCGATTGTGTTGGTATGATTTCTTGAAGTTTGATTATGTAAGTACTGTTTTAGAGATACAGATCTGTTGTTGGAACATCTATTACACTTGCTAGAGTATTTGACCTGGACTTGATTGATGGTGATGATATCCTCAAACCAAATAGTCTTCTCGTGTCCTAAGAAGGATCTCATACTCTGACTG
Organism: Ottelia alismoides; assembly: GCA_037367405.1. Lineage (NCBI taxonomy): Eukaryota > Viridiplantae > Streptophyta > Magnoliopsida > Alismatales > Hydrocharitaceae > Ottelia > Ottelia alismoides. The sequence goes on along the minus strand of JAZKJV010005215.1, from coordinate 124,311 downwards.
ACATGATATTTGTCTGATTGTTTAAAGTTAAAATCATGCTTCATTTATATTTATGGATACATATACACTATCATTAGGAGTAGCTATATTTTCTCCAAAAGAAATGTTAGAAGTTTTTAACTGCATACTGCAATCATGAGTTGTTTTCACGTCATGTTCATCTCAATACTGTTGATAATCTATGTTGAAGTTTGAAGAATTGTGAAAATTAAGAATGTCAGTTATATATACAATTTCATACATAGAGCATTCAAGAGTGGTATACGTCCAATGCAATCTTTACTCGATAATGTTTTCTTCAATGATTGATTTAAAGAACATGGAGGTTGTGAAGATATGTTTTTGGTCAGCTTTCCTCACCCTAATGGTATTAGCATTCTTTAAGCTTTAGAATATACAAGTCACCATATTCTTATATTTTGGCATTCTAACCACATGATTGAATTGGGTGCGAAGGTTTTCTCTTCATGGGGTTAATCCATGTAATTTATTACCATCTATGTATGAAAGAACGAGCATTGTTTCTTTTTTAAATATGTTGAAGTAAATCTCAGCTCTGTTCAGATTGAGTTGTGGTCTTAACTGATTCGCCAACCACCTTAGAAAAAAATACTAATAATCCTCCAAGGAGAAGCATGCCTCATTGGAAACTCAGATAGAGACTTGGACAACAGTAATAACTAGGTCGAGATATTAATGCTACTTTAGCACATCATATGTTGTGTGCACTGCTTAGTGCTCCTTTTGGTGTCTTAGTGATTTTTTTTCGTCAAGGCATCGAGCGGCTTTGTGCCCAGGCTATGCGTCTTGTGCTTTGTGCTGCACGATGTGTCTTTGTGTTTTCCACCTGGCGATGAGGCTACGGTCTCTATGTGACTCCTCTTGAAAATGTGTATTACTAACATGGGGTTTGAATGGTGACCGTAAGCAGCATTAAACTACAGTCGAAGATCATATTTCTTTACTGATGTGACTTCTAGGTACTTATGGGTGTTGACCTCACATATAAGTACCCGGATGCACTTTTGTGAGGAAAGACACCAAGACTTTTAAATAAAATGCTGTAAAACTATGTGATTAGTAACAATAATCCAAGATCAAATGGTTGAATCAGATCTTGTCATTCTTTCGTGAACTCTAGTGATGGAATATGGACATGTACGGTTTGCGATGATTCACTGATTGAAATTTGAATTGGGAATCGAAACCACAATTTGCTAAGTGAAGCTAGTGGACGTGTTGGGAAGTTAGTTAGGATGTATTGTACCCCACCGCATACCTATGGAGGCACCCTAACCCTAAGGCCTTCTTCTTCCCTTATAGTCATAGTGTGAGATTTCACCCGGACCAAGAACACAGACTATCCATGAAGTTTGGATTATATTTCTATTGTGGTCTTACTCTCTTATTGTTTAAAATTGGTGTACAATACATATGCATATTTGGATTGGATCTATAAGTCAAGTCTCTAGAAGCTGCTTTTGGTGGGATGGTTGTTCTTTGTGAGGTGTCGTTCTTAGTGGATGTTAGGAACAAAGAAGTTGGTTATACCTTGTGGATTTTCAAAGTTATTTCTTGTACACTTTCTGTTTACCTTTCTAGTTGTTTTATATCTGTACTGGACGCTTTTCTTATAAACCTATTTACATGAATTCGACAGGTTTGCAGGAACAGCAGCCACGACAGTAGGCAGCTTGGGGTTGACTTTGTTGCAGCTCTCTTTTTGTGGTACAACAGGTTCCAGTTCTTTTGTTTAGTTATACATGTATTTCTTTTTGAGAGATTATGTATCTATCCATGTTGCTATACTTTTAGAGCATTGTATATAATTTTTGGTGGACATGATGTATGAATTGAAAAAAAAAGAATGAAAAAATGCAGTTCTTCCTTCTTTATTGTTATCCTACATGTTTGGTACAACATGGTATTTTGAATGTAGTATTATATGTGTGGATGTGTATTGCTGAGTATCTAGACCCTTTGGGCATCACAATGAGTGACCTCATTATGGTTGTCATTAAGCCCCACCCGAGCAAGCAGCTGTGTATTAACCCTTGTCGGGTCATTTCCACTCCTCACAACTACTCGTTCGAGGATAAATCTGATAGCAATGCACTTGTGTATTCCCTTCCTCCCCATTCCCGCAAGAAGGTTTGTCGTAAACCTTCATGATCTTTGTACATTCTTTAAGTCACATCATTCTCCTTGCCTTGGGTAATTATTCTATGGTTAGGTTGACTCGAACCTAAGTATATGGTAGAATTGATGCCCATGGTATATGAATAAAGTAGATAAAAAATTATTTACTATACATCACAGAAATGTGGAATATTTAACAAACCTTTTGCCAAAACAATGTTATTTCATCGTATGAATTAGAAAATGTAGCACAGTAATTTGTGCATTCAGAAATTATAAATTCTAAGGAAATAATTTCCAAAATAATTTCTGATATTCATAATGAATATAACAAATAAATCAGAGTTACCTCTTGAAGCGTGTGTTTCTAAAGTAAGAGAGCTCCCGAATCAAGTCTGATATGCATTTGTCTCTCTCGTAGGCACGATGATGAGTCACGTTACTTCCCACGAACCCAGACATCGTCTAGGGCAACAAGAAGATGAGTATGAGATATGGAGACTCTCAAGACTCTTCTATATTTCAAGGACACAAAATTCTAAGGACTATTGCTCTCTAAAATTCAAATGCGTAAAAGAGAGAGTCTTACTCTCCTTTTACATACACATTGTACATTCCTATTGAGAAGTCCTACTCTTCAAGTAGACATATGCAATGACAGCCCTTAGATTAGTGATCAAGGTCTTATGACTAAGTCCTTGTTCAACAATAAAACTATCTTCTTTTTATCACCAAATAATTTAATTAATAAATCAAGCAACAAATAAACAAAGAGTTCTTCTCAAGAACTCTTTGTAGTGGCACCATGTGTCATAAAAAAGCCAACCAATTCCATATATGGAATGATTTATTATTAATTGATTAATCAATGAATAATGCGACAATATAGAGAGTCTTATTAGAAGCATATGATGCCATGTATATTCAATACATACGCCCACATTGACTAAATACAGTCAATGTTGTTGCATTTTATTTATCTATTAATTAACTTGATAATCACATTATCAATATTGAAGAAATTATGGAAATAATCCTTATAGATTATGAATAATATTCATGAGCACGGAATTAAATATAAATCAAATTTACATTAACAAAAAAATGTGAATTATATTCACACAATCTCATGCATTGGAAAATTATGTAAATCATATTTACATAAATATTTATATGATCACATCTACATAAATATTAATTATTGTGAATAACTATTCACATTAAAAAATGAGATATTTATTTGTGAGTCTGATTCATAAAATTACCCTTGCAATAATAACTATTATTATTATTACAATATTGACATCAACAAGTACGAGTCCTAATCCAATTAGGACTCATGAGATACAGATGCAGATACTTGGAGATAATGTCAGGGAGATCATACTAGCCATGTATAGTGCCTTGAAATGTGGATAACTATCCAATTTCAGGGTTTATACTATTTTTGTAAAAATCTGTCACCTACGAATGTTGAGATTGAGCTGTAACACTTTACCCTCTCAAAGAGCTCAATGAAAGGCATCACACTCTCCATGAGCTGGACAAAGTGCGGTGAGCCGAATCCAGCTTCTTTGATCATTTCTAATCATAGTCCAAACCATTTGGAGCTAATAAATGAGCTCAAGGATCTTGCATACTTCCATTTCCATGATCATTTCTGTTTCCAATATTTGAACATTGAAATTGGAATTGGAAATTGAATTCAAATGAATTGTGATTTAATTCAATCACAAATCATCTAGCCAAATGGAGCCAATAAAATGCATCTTATTTTATCACTTCTTCGGTATGAAAGTTTCATGGAAGATGATCCATTATAACAATAAAAGTAACCCTGAGTATTCCAAATACCCATCCATCTTTCATACTAGAAGACTGATAAATCCAAAGTTCAAACCCTGGTTTGACTGTCTTCTTCAGAATATGTCAATAGATTTCTCATTCGATCATTGGGTGATAATATTAATCATATACTTTCAAAAAACATATACTAATATCGCGAATTATTTCATAAATAAGAAGATCATGCATGGAATTCATTTTGACCCCAAATCATCTCATGAGTGAGCTCTGTTTCTCGGTTCATCAAGTATGAACAGGTATGACTCCTTCAAGAGATCATACATCTCATAGGACTTCATATGCACACCAACGTCTCGATATATGGACCTTGGCTAGGTCACCAAACTTTCAAATGTGCATGCTCAACCATAAAGATGCATATCTATCTCAGGTCAAAGGATGTGTGCCTGATCGTGACAGTTATGGTTCAGGTCTTACTATCTCGACCTCATCTAGTCAACTCTTTGACTTGATTATTCCAACACTTCAGAATCTCCATTCTTATGTAGAGGACCTGCAAGTCGGTTGGAAATAAGTTTTCAAAGAAAGATTGCCATCTCTTTCTCATACTAGAGATCTTTATGAATATCACATGTTTGAAGTCGGTTGTGTCCTTCCAGCTATATGGTATTCAATATGACCATGATACATAATCGTAATCGTACAAAGGGACCTAATAGTAAAGTGCATTCATTCAATTATTCATTTCATTTTATTTTAGGTGGACATGATAAAACAATAACTTTTTATTGCATTAATGGGTCACCGAGGGCTTACAAGTCCAACAGTCTTCCACTAGCCCTTAGAGATATTCATATACATATTTCAACCCCATATTATTTGTGCTAATCATCGATTATTTGTCAAATAGCTAGGTAAGCTGATTAGTTACTCTATCACCAGTGACTATGCCAAGTTTTGTAACAAACTTGCATACCCCAAGTGAACTTTAACTACATCCAATGTAGTTACCGCATCTTATGCAACCAATGCTTTACTTTGTTGAAATATAGTATCTTGCTTCTTTCTACACAACTCATAGGGCACTATCGCCCAACAAAAATAAGAACGCTGAGGTTGACTTCCTATCATCCACATCTGATTGGAAGTCTTAATCAATGTACCCTAAGACTTGGAGTTCATTATCTCCGTATACCAAGATGTAGTCTTGAGTTCTTCTTAGGTACTTAAAGATGCTCTTCACTGTAGTCTAGTGTTTCTTCCATAGCAGGATTGGTAACGACTTACTACTTCCATTGCATGGTAGATATCTGGTCTAGTACACATCATGACCCACATCAAGCTTCCTACAACCGATGTATAAGGGCATCCGGCCATGGCGTTCTTTTTCTCAACAACTTGAGAATCCATCCATTTAGATAGGTGAATACCATGTCTTAAGGGAAGGAAGCCTTTCTTGGAATTATCTGTGATGAATCTTTCCAAGATTTTCTTGATGTATCCTTGTTGTGATAGTATCAATATCCTCTTTTATCTGTTTCTGAAAAGTTTCAGATCCAAAATGCAAGAGGCTTCTCCGAGATCTTTCATCTCAAAGATATTAGACAACTAGATCTTAACATTAGTCATTATCCATATATCATACCCAATGATAAAGATGCCATCTACATAAATCACAACGAACACGATGATGCTCCACTAAGCTTCTTGTACACACATGGTTCATCCATATTCTGCATGAAATCATAACTCCTTATGGTTTCATCAAATCGGATGTTCCAACTACGAGAAGCTTGTTTGAGCCCATAGACAGATTTCTTTAGCTAGAACATTTTTCCTTCCTCAACCACAAAGACATGGCATTGCTCCATATAGATATCCTCTTCGAGGTATCCATTGAGAAAAGCGGTCTTGACATCCATCTGCCAGATGTTACAGTCCATGTGTGCAACTATGGCCAGCAATGCCCTGATGGATTTAAGCATGAACACAAGAGAGAATGTCTCATTGTAATCGACGCCTTCTCTCTGTGTGTAACCCTTAGCTACGAGTCGTACTTTAATGGTCTCTACCTTCCCATCAGGTCCCCTCTTTCTCTTGAAGATCCATTTGTACCCAACGGGTTTGACCCCTTTAGGTGGATCTTCGAGGGCCCAAACACCATTCTTGTGCATGGAGTCTATCTCATACTTCATTGCTAGCATCCATATATCCATATCACGATCCCCAAAAACTTCATCGAATGAAGTTGGATCATTATCAGACTCCTCTGATACATGAAATCCGTACCTTTCAGGTAATCTTACAACCCTATAACTTCTTCTAGTATGGTCGTGTCATGTTCAATTATCTCTTCAGTTTCTGGTATAGGAACTTCATCAGTCTCACTTGATTCGATTATTTATTTAACTTCATTATTTTCTTAGCTTCTAAGGAATTCATCTTCAAGAAACTTGGCATCTCTAGAAACAAATATCTTTTGAGTCTCAGGAGCATAAAAATGGTATCCAATGCCGTTCTTTATGTATCCAATGAAGTAACACTCTCTAGTACGAGATTCCAGCTTGATTGCATTCACGTTTTTATGCTGGACCAAGCCACCTCAAATCCTTAAGTATCGTACACTTAGCTTGGTACCATACAAAAGCTCATGAGGGGTTTGGGGTACAGATTTAGATGGAATCTTGTTCAGGACATAAGTTGCAGTCTCTACTGCATATCCCCAGAAACTGAAAGGTAAGTTTGCTTTACTCATAATTGATCTCACCATGTCCAACATAGTTCTGTTGCATCTCTCTGCAACTTGTTGAGTGGAGGAGTACCTGGAGGTGTGAGATTGGAAATAACTCCTTCCCTTAAGTTATTCTTTGAATTCATCTGAGAGGTATTCTCCACCTCGGTCAGATCAAATATATTTTTCATGTCTGGTTCTCAACCAAAGCCATGAGCTCTTTGAACTTTTCAAAGGTTTCATATTTGTGATGTAATAAGAAGAGAAAACCATACCACAAATGATCATCAATAAAAGTCACATAATTTTGATGTTCATTTCGAGTCGCAATATGAAAGGGGTCGTATACATCGATATGTATTAGGTCCAATATACCTTCGCATCATTCACCTTTCTTAGAGAAGGGTATCCTAAACATTTTCCCACGAATACAATATCCGCAAGTTTAAATCACGAACTTCTAGAAAATTCAAAGGTCCATCTTTTACCAGTCTATTGATCCTATAACCATACATATATCCAACTCTTTGATGCCAGATCATAGTTAAATGATCTCCATCCTCCCTTGATCGTTTAGGGATTTTAATAACATTATTAATATTAATGTTATCATTGGTATTGAGATTCATGATACATTCATGCATGCTCAATTCATAGAGTCCGCCTGCTGTTAGAGTATCATATGCTATAAAATTACCATAATGTTTATGATAATTTTATTACAGAAAAGGAAAGTTTATCTATATCTAACCATCTTAGAAATGGATAGTAAGTTCTTTCTAACATTTGGTGGATAGAGACAATCTCTAAAGTCTAGAACTCTCCAACTGGATAATGATAGTCTACATGTTCCAATGACGATCGCTGCGACAGTTGCATCGAAATCCATCTGGATGACCATCTTCCCTTCATCAAGACTTTTGGTGTTTTGAAACATATGTAACTGATTGCATACATGTACAGAAGCACCAGAATCAACAATCCAACTTCCTTCTCATCCTACGAGTAAGTTAGTTTCAATGATGTATGTAGATTTCTTATTTGATAGTGTTATATTTTTGTCCTTCTCTAAGGACTTCATATATTCTGGATGGTTACTCTTCCAAAATCCTGGCTTATTACAGTGATGGTAGACATTCACGGGTGTCAGATGTGTTAAAGCTTAAGAAGATTGATCAACGGTTTGGCCTTTCTTCTTCTCTTGGATCGGACCCCTCCGAGATACATGCTTCCTCTCGTGCTTCCCTTTAACATGTGCAATCATTGCATCATTAGAGGGAAATTCTTTCTTCATTATATCCTCAATGGATATTAATATAGAAAGAGTGTGATTCACATCTCCATACATCTCCTTCATATTTAGGAGGATGTCATGAGTGGATTCAATGTCTAAAAGTTGCTTCTAAAGCACATTAGACAATGATACAAGTATATAGCAATGAGCGATCAAATGATCACATGCATCCTTTGTTTGAGGGTTCTCATACTTTACAGACAAGAGCACATATGTTATATGTTCTACCTCAAGTATACGTTTCAAATTATGGATCCAATCCGAATAATTTGGACCTATCAACCGATTGACCTTAAGCAAATTGTTAAGCGAGTTGAGAGATTTCATCTGAAATAAAAGGAAAAATAGAATACACTTTAATATCTTGATCAAGGAAATTAAATAATTTAATATTTTAAATCAAGAGTTCTCGTATTTTTTGTACTTCAAAATGTTTTCCCTTATAAGCTTTCAAATCATGAGGCAAGCTAACCAAAGGCCTCACTAGGAGATCTAAGTCTCCTCTCCATTTTCATTGCACCCAAATAATATGAGAAAAACGCAACTACAATGAAAGAAGCGGGGACTCTTTCCACCTTACAAGTCCAACTTGTATTCTCAGTTTGGTCTTCAGCACCCACACTCCCTACATATATGGAGTTAGCATGTTGTCGATTAAACCAACCGTCAATGAACGGATATCAATTTGTGCTATGCGCAATCCAATGTTATCTCAATAATATGGGAACAACATTAGGGTCACTACGCATATGACCCATCTCTTTCAAGAAACGAAGAACCCGATTCCATGGCTATTTGTATCCCGGAGTCATGACTACACATGAGCGTCTCCAAAAATACAACCCATGGTGACGAATTCTTTGCAATGACGGGAGACCATGGATGACATCATACGACTTATTCCATATCATGTTTAAATTAATTATTAATCATTTATAATCATATTCTCATGATCTATTTAAGGGATAGAGTTAGGATACATGCTTATTGTCTTTTTTTTTAATCCAATTAAAACAATGACACTTAAGCAATCCTAGTAAGGGTTTTATCCTTTTATGCACTTGATGTTAGCAGATAATATTACACCCTCAGTATAATTTAATGTTTCAAGTTTAGTTGTTAAAGTATGCTATGACTCCTCAGGCCACCTTTCATAGAATAGATCTAGCTAGGTCGTACAGATAATGCTAACAGTTGCGGCACATGGTGCCAATTAAGTAACCCATTAGCACTTTCCACAACCTAGACATATTCTCTAAATTAATTTGAGACAACACAATCGACACATATTGTACTAATGAGGTTATATCGATCTTTCGACAATATATGATACTATATAACAACTCTCAGACATTTTAGGAATTAAAACTCTTTTTAATTTCCCAAAAGGTCTAGTGCAAAAATCTAGACATCTTTTGAAAAAAAATATTTTTCAATTTCAGAAGGTCTAATGCAACAATCTAGATACTTATTTGAATTAAAACAATTTCAATTGTAAAGGGAGTATAGTACAACAATCTAGACAATTCATGAAATCAATCAAATTAATTCCACAATTTCTAATTGCATTGTAAATATTTAAGTGCATAATTAAACAGGAAAAATATGAAATAAAAAAGATATTCTATTTTATTGTATATTTCTAAATAAATAATGATTTTGGATTCTAATTTTGCAAGATGCGACCATCGTACTTCAAATTAGGAAGCATCACATAACTTGGACTTAAAATTCATTGCGATTTCTTATATTTCTAAAATATTAGGTCCAACTATAGATGTAAATATTTCAAACATATTTCCATCAATTTTGAGTCTCAAAATATGATAAATAAGTTAGCTAAAACAATCGAGTCCTCTTCCAACTCTGCCTATGGAGAAATCCAATTTCTCAAGGCCGCATGGTCGGAATCGTGCGAGACTTTTTTGAACTGATTGGAGACTTGATTTATGAATTATCAATCAATATTTTATCATGTTATATGATCCAAAAAAGTATCTAATAATTCATAATTTTAATTCTACGATCTTTGGTCGAAATCGAAGTCTGCGGCCGCTTTTAACATCCGAATCTTCTCCCGAATGTCACCAATAGTTTATGCATCTTTTGAGTATGAGTACAGACTTTTAGGCCTCATATATATCTCAAAAATACATTCAAAATAGAGGATAACAATAACGACTTCAAAAATCGTCGAATGATCTGAATCACTGTTGCAAGGCAATGTACCCGATAAACAAGATGGTCTACTCGATTGTTTATCGAACTTGGATGCAATCCAAATCCTTAAAAAACTTATGGCCCTGATACCAATTGAAGGAAGTAAATAAAATAATTATTTACTATGCATCATGTAATTGCTGAATATTTAGCAAACCTTTTGTCAAAATAATGTTAGTTCATCATATGAACTAGATATTATAGCACAACAATTTGTGCATTCAGAAATTATAAATTCTAAGGAAACAATTTCCAAAATAATTTCTAATATTCATAATGAATATAAATAATAAATCAGGGTTGCCTCTTGAAGCATGAATCTCTAAAATAAGAGACCTCCCAGATCAAGTTTGATCTGTGCTTGTCTCTCTTGTAGGCACGATGATGAGTCACGTTACTTTCCACAAACCCAGACGTCGTATATGGAAACAAGAAGAGGAGTATGAGAGATGAAGACTCTCAAGACTTTTCTATATCTCAAGGGCACGAAATTCTAAGGACTATTGCTCTCCAAAATTCATGTGTTTAAAAGAGAGAGTCTTACTCTCCTTTTATATACACATTGTACATGCCTATTGATGAGTGTTACACTTCAAGTAGGCATATGAAATGATAGCCCTTAGATTGTTGATAAAGGGCTTATGACTAATCCCTTGTTCAACAATACAAATATCTCCTTTTTCTCTCCAAATAATTTAATTAATAAATCAAGCAACAAATCAACAAAAAGTTCTCAAACTCTTTGTAGTGGCGCCATGTGTCATCACACAAGGCCAACCAATTCCATATATGGAATGTATTTGTTGCTAATTGATTAGTTGATTAATCAATAAATAATGCATCAATATAGAGAGTCTTATTAGAAATAGGACTCAAGCATGTGATGCCATGTGTATTCAATACACAAGCTCACGTTGACTAAATATAGTCAATGTTGTTGCATTTTATTTATCAAATATTTACGTTGATAATCACAATATCGATATTGGAAAAATTATGAAAATAATACTTATAGCTTATGAATCACATTCATGAGCACGAAATTAAATGTAAATCCAATTTACATCTACAAAAAAAATATGAATCAAAATCACATAATCTCATGCATTGGAAAATTATGTAAATCATATTTACATAAATATATATATGAATCACATCCATATAAATACTAATTATTATGAATCACTATTCACATTAGTTAATGAGATATTTATTTGTGAATCTTATCGATAAAACTACCCTTGCAACAATAATAATTATTATTATTACAATACTGACATCAACAGATATGAGTCCTAATCCAATTAGGACTCATGAGATACAGATACAGATACTTGGAGATTAAATATCTCATATGACTTCATATGCACACTGATGAACGCGAGATTCTCCTCTGTAATAATCGTGAATTGTAGTATAGGAGGCGAATTTCGTTCAGCAAAAACCACAGTCTTTGAATGCCGTGGAATATTTTTACTTGGTAAGTTTACCAAGGTCGAACACAGGGACACGACTGCCTAATGTGAGTATTGAATTTTGATTCACGAAGGCATAAGGTGAATTAATTCCAATTTCAGGTCCTTATGCAAATTATGCTATTTACAAAGCGATGCCATGATGCGTGCATTTTTTTATTTTGTTTTTATGCAAATTAAGGTGATGCATGAGCAAATATGCAAGGGAATAAGTATGTTGAATAAAATGCTACAATTATACCTTAAAATGTGAGCAACACAATATAAAATGAAATCAGAGTCAATTTGAACACATCAATAAAAATCGGTCATCAGATCAAAGCAAGCCAAGGAGAGCAGGGTCCCAATTACCACATAAAAACTCACTTAAATTAAAACAGGGGTAAATGAGACAATTAAGCATGCTATAATGTAGAGGACAAAACAAGGATCAAAACGACACTAAAATCATGCAATTTGGACCTACGATGCTCAAGTTATGCTAAAAACAGTGCAAGGGCATAATTGTAATAAAAATGCAATAAAAATAAAGCATAAATATTGCATTTAGGTCCCTGGAAGGATCTAAATGCAATTATGAAAAACCGCCTGACCCATTTGTAATTTCACCATTTGCGCGTAGGGGCATTTATGTAATTTCGAAAAACATGGAGGGCTCCCCTGTAAATTACCCAGGCACGTATGTGAGACACGTGCCCGGGGACAAAAATATAATTAGCAATTCTTCCAAGGTCTGGCATGCAAATTACCCAGCACCTCACGTGCAAGGCATGTGAGGGCTAGGCTCGGGTCAGCCCGCAGGTTTTGGCACACGTGGCTGCACTGGGGGGCTCGGGTCGAGGCTCGGTAAGACCCGAGCCTGTAGCATCGGTTGGAGGTTCATTTAGGCCACGAGTCATCATCACAGCCGTCCGATCAAAACGATCTGACGACAACTATACCCTTCGTCTCCTCCGCAGGTCACCGCAGAAGGCGGGGCTCCGGCGACCTGCACTTTGCTCCACCGTGCCCCGCGAGGTCCGCTGATGGTCGGAGAAGATAACTGGGGACCCCGTAAAGTCGTAGGTGGTGCAACGATGATCCGAGCATGATCGGAAGTGACGGACGGTGAAGCATCGCCGGAGGGGAGGAACTCGAAGGTTCTCCGATGCGAACTCCGGCGATTCAAAATCCCTGCAGTGGTTAGTATAGCCGAAGCGAGTGCATCGTGTGTGCGAGTGCGGTGAGGTGAGTGGGGGCCAGGAAGGTGACGGGAGCGGTGGCCCTGGGCTCCATCTACGGCGAAGTGGAAAAGGAGATGGGGTGGAGCGGGGGGTGGTTCTGGAGAAGGGGGAATGGGTCGGCGGTGGTTGGAGTGATCTGGTGGAGGTGTTGGAGTAGTCGAAGGAAGGTGAACGATGATAGGTATGAAGGGAAAATTAGGAGAAGTAGAGGGAAAATTGCCTTGCCAGAGCAAGGTGAATGGCGGCGGGGATAGCTTGGGCTGAGGCTAAAGAGAACCTCGGGTCGTCGCCCGGCAAGGTCAGACGGGCCTCGGGGCTCATTTGGTGACCGAAGGTCACCAGGACACGGCGGAGCACCGCCGTGGGTCGACACCAGCAAAAAGCCATAATCTCCTCGACGTTCCGCCCCTCCGCTGTCACCGGAGGGGCGGAGGAAGCTAGGGTTTAAGCCAAAAAAGGTGGACCAAGGTCAGAAGCGGCCGGAAGTGGGCTTATATAGGTGGAGAGGGTCGGACGTTACAGAGAGGAGAAGGCATTTTTGAATGGAGGTTTTAATGGCTGGGCGTAATGGCAAGGGGGTTCGGAGGTTACGAGAGGATGGTGGGAGTAAGGGCGATGGAGGGGAGGCGTTAGGAGAGGAAGGCGATGGCTGGAGCGACGTCTAAAAATGGAAGGGGCGTTGTGTTGGAGACGCGTAACGGCAGGGGGCGAAGTGCGCAGAAGGTAGACGATGATGATCGAGCCGTTGGATATAACGATCCAACGGCTGGGAGTGGGGCGCGTATGGAGGGACGCGATCAGATCATTAGATCTGATTGGATGGCTGAGGGTCGAGCGCGAAGGAGCGGCCCAGATGGAGAACTGGTGAGATCCAACGATGAGGGTTTGAAGGGGGACGTGGCGCTAGGAGTAGCGTTGGATGGTCGTGGGATCGGGTGGTTGAGGTGAGGGGCAACGTGGCGTGTTGCAGATCGTTGGATCAAATCGGAATTGGAGGGCTATGGTTATGGGGTGACGTGGCGCGAGGAAGGCTGTAGGATAGGGCATGGATCCAACGGCTGAGGGTTAGGTGCTTTTGGGCGGTCGTGATTAGATCTGGGAGTCAGATCGAGGGCTGAGAAGTGGAGCGGGGTGGATGGCTCAGATGAAGGCGGATATGGAGTGATCCAACGACCCAGGAGGGGCGCCGAGTGTCAGCAAGGGAAGCGGGCCACATGGGCGGCCCAGAGGGCGCCACGTAGCCCAATAAGAAAATTCAGAGAATAATTACAAAGAAAATTAGAAAAGAAATAGTTAGAGACCGAATTAGGAAAAAGTCAAAACATGAAAGTTGCTCGTCTCGATGAGATCTACAACTTTCATGTTGGTCAAGAAGCCAAAAGAGGTCATTTGTACAAAGCATATTTTTGGGGGGTATTTTTAAAGGGATAAAAACACCAATTTTTATGGCTTGAGATTTTTTTGTATTTTTTTATCTTTTTTAAAGGGTTAGTGAACTGTAGACAACTATTCTACCTGATTTTTAGGGGTTTTTGAGGATAAAATAATTACAAGAAGAATAAGAGGAATTAAAAACAATAATTTAATGGTAAAATATGTACAATATAATACAGGATAAAAATAGGGATTTAAAGGTGATTTTTATTGGATTGATTAAGCAGGGGGTTTAATTTACGACTTTTAGCATGATGAATACGAGATTCATCATACCCCCATACTTAAACCATGCTCGTCCTCGAGCATCTAAAGAATGAAGGAGTTGGATTAATTCCTGACAGTGCGCGTGAAATTTTTCAAGGCTTGATCTTTTAAAGTCCCTTGACATAAGTGATCCTAAAATTCTGGGTTTATCCAAGCCTTAGTCAGAAGGAATCCAACTTCTCTGATTATCAGACTCTCTCTTAGTACATATAATATAAGGATATGACATTTAGTGTACTGCATTTCATGAGAGCCGCGTCGATGCATCACTCAAAGTTCCAGTCCCAAAGACTCTCCTCTATACCTAATCCTCAATACTAGGTAATAAATCTATTCTTGCTTCAGTCAACCATCTCATTAGTTTGTCAGACTAGAAAGTGTAGATGGACGGCCAGATGATGGAGGTACTGGGATTGTGTCTATTTTTCTCACCCTCACATTGGAACAAAGGGCCTCTCGAGTGCCTTTTACTCAACACATGTAAATTATTATTTTGTTGATCAATGTGTCCGTCAAGAGAGTTGGAGTCTTCTGCAATTGTTTTTCTGGGAGTACACTGGGGTGTGTCTTTTCTGAGTATCTAAGATACCTTCGACACCCAGACTTATATCGCTTACGATGCAGGGCCCTTTTTGTGGTGTTAGCCCGACTCCTTGGTCCTAATTAGCTCTTGGTCCAAGTGGACACTTTGAAAATGTTTGGGAGAGCTCGCCATTGGTGGAAGCTCATTTGTATTTTGACTTTGGTATTCAGAGCTTTTTCTTTGACATTTCATTTCTTTTGTTGGCTAGCTCCACTGCTTTTACCAAAAATTGGCGCACACTGATCAACAAATTCATTTAAGTCTCATCACACCCTGGCACTTTAGGTAGATATCAAAAAGATAGCTTATGAATCTTGTTCACATACTGGCTAGGGTTTTGCTGACACTCAGGTCTTCTGAAGCCTTCATTAACTTTATACCATTCTTCGAATATCATTAGATCGATTCTAAACTCAATTCTCTGGTCCTATTTCCTCAAGTGATATCTCAACTCAACTCATCAATCATGCAGTTGTGGTAGTGACTGTGCTGATCATGTTTTCTTGAAGGTAGAGATGAAGAGTGCAATATAGCACTCAAATCTTTTAAACCAGGAAAGTGTGGATATTTAAGTTTTAAAAATCCTAATGGCTAAGGCATGTTAACTCAGACTCTCAAGATCACAGAAATCCAGTGTCCTCAAAATCCTCAAGCCTTGCGTGAGTGTGACTGTGTCAGGAATACACCAACTCCTTAGGTTAGTGATTTTTGTGTGATTTTTGGCTTTTGCAGATTTTTATGGGTTTTAATAATTTTTTTAAAATTTTTTTAATTCCTCGGAGAGACAATGACTGGCTCAGGGTCAAATAGAAGTATCCACTCTCAGCCAGTATGGGTTTAAGTATGGGCCGAGGCCTGTGTTACTTGAGGACGGGGTCGTATGCGATGTCCTCTAAACCACCCACTCTACTAAGGGAGACCGAGGTTCCCTCACTGAAAATGTGTACTAAGCCTAGTAGTCAGAGTCAAATTCCAAGAAAGATTTTTAATTTTTGATTTTTTTAAAAGGAATATTTACAAAAATTAATCCCTCAATTTTAAAAATTTTTACAGGTTTTTACTCAGTTCACTAGTTTAAAAAAACCCAGCCCGAAAAAAAAAAACTTTTAAAAGCACGAGCTAAGGCTAAAGTAAATATACAATAATATACGATATACCCCCCTATACTTAAAATTTGCTATGTCCTCATAGCACAAGTGCCATGAAGCCAAGGCTTGGTTCAAGTATATGGTGATATAGCGGAACTGAGGAGGAGGGTCTCCCTATACTTAGGCCAAAATCGACCTAGGTACAAGAAGACAAAACGAGTGAGGGATGAGCAGGCAGGTCCCCCCTATACTTAGGCTACAAATAGCCTAAGTAAGGTCTGCATTAGGGGGGAGGGTGTTCTATGATACAAGGGTGAGGGAGACGGGGTTCGTGAAATATACACACCGAGAGAGATATAGAGATAGAGGGAGAGAGAGATATATAGGGGGTGGTGGGGGTGAGGTGAGTGTATATGTGCAAGTGTAGGTGTGTGTGTGTGGGGGAGTAGATCATCTAGTGATCTACTTTTTTGTGTGTGTGTGTGTGTACAACATGCAGAACTGGAAGTAAATATACAAATGCAAGATTTTTTTTACAATGTGCAATGTAATTTGACTGATAAAATTCTCAAATTCCTTCACAGGTTCTTTTGCGGCCTCTTCAGCGGAAGCTCCCGACTTCATGCCTCCATGAGGATCAAGCATCCCGATCATCATGGGCCCTGCCACAAAAGATAAACATTAGAATACTCAGAGAAATTAAGTCAGCAAATATGATGCAAAGAAATGATGCATGAAACGAGGTCCTAAAAAAATGAAATTAATCAATAAAAAATCAAAATCCAAAAATTAAGCTAAGCCGTGTCCCCGGCAACGGTACCATTTGATGAACGCAAAATTCTCCTCTGTAATAATCGTGAATTGTAGTATAGGAGGCGAATTTGGTTCAGCAAAAACCACAGTCTTTGAATGCTGTGGAATATTTTTACTTGGTAAGTTTACCAAGGTCGAACACAGGGACACGACTGCCTAATGTGAGTATTGAATTTTGATTCATGAAGGCACAAGGTGAATTAATTCCAATTTCAGGTCCTTATGCAAATTATGCTATTTACAAAGCGATGTCATGATGCGTGCATTTTTTTATTTTGTTTTTATGCAAATTAAGGTGATGCATGAGCAAATATGCAAGGGAATAAGTATGCTGAACAAAATGCTACAATTATATCCTAAAATGTGAGCAACACAATATAAAATGAAATCAGAGTCAATTTGAACACATCAATAAAAATCGGTCATCAGATCAAAGCAAGCCAAGGAGATCAGGGTCCCAATTACCACATAAAAACTCACTTCAATTAAAACATGTGTAAATGAGATAATTAAGCATGCTATAATGTAGAGGACAAAACAAGGATCAAAACGACACTAAAATCATGCAATTTGGACCTACGATGCTCAAGTTATGCTAAAAATAGTGCAAGGGCATAATTGTAATAAAAATGCAATAAAAATAAAGGATAAATATTGCATTTAGGTCCCTGGAAGGACCTAAATGCAATTATGAAAAGCTACCTGGCCCATTTGTAATTTCACCATTTGCGCTAAGGGTATTTATGCAATTTCCAAAAATATGGAGGGCTCCCCTGTAAATTACCCAGGCACACACGTGAGGCACGTGCCTAGGGACCAAAATGTAATTAGCAATTCTTCCAGGGTCTGGCAGGCAAATTACCCAGCATCTCATGTGCAAGGCATGTGAGGGCTAGGCTCGGGTCAGCCCGCAGGTTCGGGCACACGTGGCTGCACTGGGGGGCTCGGGTTGAGGCCCGGTAAGACCCGAGCCTGTAGCGTCGGTTGGAGGTTCGTTCGGGCCACGCGTCATCATCACAGCCGTCCGATCGAAACGATCGGATGACAACTGTACCCTTCGTCTCCTCCGCAGGTCACCGGAGAAGGCGGGGCTCCGGCGACCTGCACTTTGCTCCGTCGTGCCCCGCGAGGTCCGCTGATGGTCGGAGAAGATAGCTGGGGACCCCGCGAAGTCGTAAGTGGTGCGGCGATGCTCCGAGCATGATCGGAGGTGACGGACGGTGAAGCATCACCGGAGGGGAGGAACTCGAAGGTTCTCCGATGCGAACTCCGGCGATTCAAAATCCCTGCAGTGGTTAGTATAGCCGAAGCGAGTGCATCGTGTGTGCGAGTGCGGTGAGGTGAGTGGGGGCCAGGAAGGTGACGGGAGCGGTGGCCCTGGGCTCCATCTTCGGCGAAGTGGAGAAGGAGATGGGGTGGAGCGGGGGGTGGTTCTGGAGAAGGGGGAATGGGTCAGCGGTGGTCGGAGTGATCTGGTGGAGATGTTGGAGTAGTCGAAGGAAGGTGAACAATGATAGGTATGAAGGGAAAATTAGGAGAAGTAGAGGGAAAATTGCCTTGTCGGAGCAAGGTGAATGACGACGGGGATAACTTGGTCTGAGGCTTAAGAGAACCTCGGGTCGTCGCCCGGCGAGGTCAGCCGGGCCTCGGGCTCATTTGGTGACCGAAGTCACCAGGACACGGCGGAGCACCGCCGTGGGTCGACACCAGCAAAAAGCCATAATTGCCTCGACGTTCCGCCCCTCCGCTGTCACCGGAGGGGCGGAGGAAGCTAGGGTTTAAGCCAAAAAAGGTGGACCAAGGTCAAAAGCGGCCGGAAGTGGGCTTATATAGGTGGAGAGGGTCGGGCGTTACAGAGAGGAGAAGGCATTTTCGAGTGGAGGTTTTGATGGCTGGGCGTAATGGCGAGGGGGTTCGGAGGTTACGCGAGGATGGTGGGAGTAAGGGCAATGGAGGGGAGGCGTTAGGAGAGGAAGGCGATGGCTGGAGCGACGTCTAAAAATGGAAGGGGCGTTGCGTTGGAGATGCGTAACGGCATGGGGAGAAGTGCGCGGGAGGTAGACGATGATGATCGAGCCGTTGGATATAACGATCCAACGGCTGGGAGTGGGGCGCGTATGGAGGGACGCGATCAGATCATTAGATCTGATCGGATGGCTGAGGGTCGAGCGTGAAGGAGCGGCCCAGATGGAGAACTGGTGAGATCCAACGGCGAGGGTTTGAAGGGGGATGTGGCGCTAGGAGAAGCGTTGGATGGTCGTGGGATCAGGTGGTTGAGGTGAGGGGCAACGTGGCGTGTTGCAGATCGTTGGATCAAACCAGGATCGGAGGGCTATGGTTACGGGGTGACGTGGCATGAGGAAGGCTGTAGGATAGGGCATGGTTCCAACGACCGAGGGTTAGGCGCTTTTGGGCGGTCGTGATTAGATCTAGGAGTCAGATCAAGGGCTGAGAAATGGAGCGGGGTGGACGGCTCAGATGAAGGCGGATCTGGAGTGATCTAACGACCCAGGAGGGGCGCCGGGTGTCAGCAAGGGAAGCGGGCCACATGGGCGGCCCAGAGGGCGCCACGTGGCCCAATAAGAAAATTCAGAGAATAATTACAAAGAAAATTAGAAAAGAAATAGTTAGAGGCCGAATTAGGAAAAAGTCAAAACATGAAAGTTGCTCGTCTCAACGAGATCTACAACTTTCATGTTGGTCAAGAAGACAAAAGAGGTCATTTGTACAAAACGTATTTTTGGGGGGTATTTTTAAGGGGATAAAAACGCCAATTTTTATGGCTTGAGATTTTTTTGTATTTTTTATCTTTTCTAAAGGGTTAGTGAACTGTAGATAACTATTCTACTTGATTTTTAGGGGGTTTTTAGGATAAAATAATTACAAGAAGAATAAGAGAATTAAAAACAATAATTTAATGGTAAAATATGTACAATATAATACAAGATAAAAATAGGGATTTAAAGGTGATTTTTATTGGATTGATTAAGCAGGGGGTTTAATTTACAGATTTTAGCATGATGAATACGAGATTCATCACACACCAACACACCGGTATATGGACCTTGGTTGTCAAATATGCATACTCAACCATATAGATGCATATCTGTCTCAGGTCAAAGGATGTGTGCCTGATCATGACAGTTACGATTCATGTCTTAGTTTATTTCGACCCCATGAAGTTAACTCTTTGACTTGATTATTCCAACACTTTCGAATCTCCATTTCTATGTAGAGGACCTGCATCAAGAAGTTGGTTGGAAATCAATCTTTAGAGAAAGATTGCCATCTCTTTCTCAGACTGAAGATCTTTATTGAATATCATATGTTGGAAGTCAACTGTTTCCTCCCAGCTACATGATATTCAATCTGGCCATGGTACATAACCCTAATTGTATAAAGGGACCTTATTAATAAAGTGCATTCTTTCAATTATTCATTTTATTTTAGATGGACATGATAAAACAGTAACTTTTTATTGCATTAATGGCTCATTGAGGGCTTACAAGTCCAACAGTATATAGATCTGCTGCTATACCTTATTTGTTCCTAATCTTTGATCGATGTGTTTTTGTATCTCTACTATTGTTATCCTGACTAGGGCTCAAGTATAGGGAGGTCAGTTAACTTTTATTCCCTAATTCTTTGCACCTCTTTACGCTCACTATGAGCTATCTCTTCCTTCCTCTGTGTACTGTGAGGATAGAGCACAAGCTAAGTACAAGGGAATGGTGTCAAATTCATTACATATATCCTTTATCCATTGCTCATACTTTCATGCATTTTATGCATATAAATACTCAATAAAATAGGTAGGATATGGGTAATCACATGTAAAGTGCGTATAATATGTAAAATTCTTCAAAAAATTTGTTGCAAAAAGGAGGTTTCTTATATTAACTGTAAATAGTATCTCTTATGCAAACAACTATTGTAAAATAGGGGGCCTAACAAAAAATGAAAAGAAGAGCTATAAATTCAAAAAAAATAAACAAAAAATAACAAACAAATAAAAATCCCCAAATAATGTTTTATTTATGACATTTGCACAGAGTACAAATCATGATTCTTAATTTGGAGAACTCTGAACTTCGAGTTTTAATCATTCAAAGTAATTGTATTGAGGATATGCATGCTATATCATGCATAGAATCTCTATGCCTAAATCGAATATGACCAGCACACCACAACCATGATTGCTTATATCGAGTAATGAGCCATCATTTTGCCTTAGGACCTAGGATTTGAAAGCTTAAATTGTGTCCCGATCATATGATTCTCGAGGATGGGAAGGAGCTTAGAATCACCTCTTGAAACATGAGTGTCATCACGAAGCCGGTCTGGGGATGAGTTTCCCTGTACTAACTTGACTTGTACTAGGTACCTGCATAAGTTTAACCATTGTATATGGATCAATGAACACCAACTTGGGAAGAGCTGGGGAGCAAGTAGTAGTATATTATTTCTAAAAAAAATCCAAAAAATACAAAGGCTCCAATATATATATATATATATATATATATATATATGATAAGCTGCATAAAGTGAAAGCGCTCCCAACCTTTTAAGTGTCCACTTGGACCAACAGGAAGAATACCGCAATATCGATTATTCCCACTACTTTAAGACACCAAATAAGAGTCGTGCGAGCATGAAAAAAGGCTCTGCATTGTAGATTATACAATCTTGGGTGTGGAAGCGTACATTAGGTACTCGCAAAAGGTGCACCCCAGTGCATTCCCAAAAAAACAAGTACATACGATTCAAACATCTTGACGGATGTATTGATCCACAAAAAAATATGTGTTATGGCACCTGAGTGATCCCTTATCCAATGAGATGAGAGAAGAATAATACACAATACTACTCATTCCATTATTGGCCTTTTATGCTCACATTTTTTAGCCTGACAACTAAAAAGGCAATGGATTGAGTTGAGATGGCTACGAAACTAGAGTTGAGAATTTAGTCACTAACCTAGCCTCTCATACAAGGACCTTGGTCAAAACACCAAGTGTACATCTTGTATGGTAATGAATGCTAAATGTCATATCCATAATATATTCTATAATAAAAGAGTCTGAGAACCAAACACTTTAAGTTCCTTCCAGGTGAGAGTAGAGAGAGACTTTACCTTGAGTAGTTCACGAAATGCAAAGCTTTATCGATGAGTCTTTTCATAACTTTCATAGTCAAGAATTCAATCCAAATTTCTTTTTCCTTCAATTATTTTTCAAATAAATGTTTGCTCAAGGATGAGGAAGGGTTAAGTGTAGTAGGTGATGACTATGTGATTCATCTACTCTAATTAATTGATCTTAGCTTCAATCTGTGAGTAATTAATTATATAAAATCCTAACTAACAACTATTTTAATTCTAATAAAATATGCTAATTAACATCATATTGTAAAAAACCATAAAATAAGGAGTTTGTTCTTGTAAATATTCACACGTACATAAGAATAATTTTCATTGATTTTTAATTTATTCATACTAATTCCAAATTTAATAAAACCAATTCCATTATCTATATTACGAATAATACTCAGGAAAAATACTAGAAAAATACTAGCCTGTATATCTGACCAATAAAACAAACCCTAGTTTGAGCGACAAAGCTGTAAAACACATCCTTATAGTCTCCTATGAAACTTTAGTAACTTTCTTGTAATGTGCTCTTAATTTTCTACAAATCAAAATCAATATTAAAGGAATCAAAGTTCATATGTGAAACTTGGGTTTTGGGGCCATATTGTATAGTGTAAAAATCAATAGTTTTAGCAAATTATTTTATGTAAAAATCTATTTTTTAATTTATTTATTTCTCCTTTATTTTTCTTTGAATTGTATTTTAGTTAATCATAAAGAAAGAAAACCCCCAAAATATCAAAATTGGGAGAAAATGATGTGTTGAGACCATCTATATAATCTATATATATATTTCCTTTTAATTTCACCTATTTTTTTTAAAAATTAAAAATATATAAATGTTTAATTTTATTTCTAGTACTTTATTTGATTTTCTTTATTAAAACCCAAAAAATACAAAACATTGAAAATATGTATTTATTCATATAAAATAGGGATTTTTACCTAACAGACCCTATAAACTTTTTAAATTACCTCTACGACCTTTTGCACAACGTAATTACCCCATCAACCTTAAAAATTACCTCAAGAACCCCGACGGGCTTCAAACAGTTTACCCGGAGGGTTCATCGGGTAAGAGTTGGCAAGTTTACGGGGTCGGGGGAGGAATTATTTTGTTTCAAAGGTCGTAGAGGTAATTGACAAAGTTTATAGGGTCTGTCAGGTAAAAATCCCTATAAAATATCCTCCAAAAATTGTAGTATATGAGTCTTCTTTTGATTTTGAGTCTTTCATACAAAATGCATATCTCCTCGAGATACACATTTTTCATGAAGATAACTATTTATTTGAGCTTTCCTTTCCCTTTATTTTTAATTTTCTTTTATCTTTGATTAATGGTTCATTGATTGATGAAGATGGAAATGGGGTGCTTAACGTCTTGTCTTAGAGGGACTTGCAGTGTCCGACAAGTCTGATCCAGCAATCGTTGTATAAGCACCTATCTCGGCTCTCGATACACGAACCAATCACTCAAATCAACAATCAACACACGAATAATATATAGCAATGAAAACTAAGTGAGGTGAAATGTATTATAACCTTCAAAATATGTGTCTAGTAGACAAGTGTAGGGGTCAATCCACAATAAATAACGAAGGATAGTATAATTATTAGTAGCTAAAAATAATTAATAATAATTAATTTTGTATTTTTAAAGTTTTTTTCAGTTTTTTGTGGTTTTTTTAATTTTACGTGATTTTTTATCATTTTTAATTATTTTATATTACTTTTATTTTTAAATTTTATTTCTTTTTTTATTTTGCAAAATTTTAATTAATATTTTATAATATAATATATAATTATATATAATAATATTATAGTTAATATAAGTAATACTTAATATAGTATATAGAGTTTTATATTTTTAAATATACCTAAATATAATCAAAATACAGAAAATAAAATATTTTTTTTGTTTTTTAAATATTTTCTCCATTTTTGGTAATTTTAGGTATTTTTTTCTAATTTTTATGTATTTTTAAAGTAAATTACAAAATATTGAATGAAATAATCTAGCCGAGTTGTTTTAGGTTTTAAAATTAATTATAGTGTCCAAAATTCACAAAACTATTTTTAATATCTATTATATATAATAAGAAAAAATGAGATAGAAAATAATATTTTTGGTTTTTAATGATTTTTTTACTGATTGTTATAGTGTTTTTAGGTTTTTGTAATTTTTAAGTATTGGTTTTATATTTTTAGCGGCTTTTGGATTATATGGTATAATAGACAATAATATAGGTACTCTATTTTTTTTGAATTTCTAGAAGTGATTTTATATTTTTTTGGATTTTAATAATAATCAGACATGGAATAAAAAGCTTGTTTTTTATTTGTTAGGTAGGAAATTAGCTTAAAATACCATGCAAATATATGTGTGATACATATAGCTAGCATGAACCTAAGGTATTTTTTCTACAATTTTTAAGGATAAAATGTTATTTTTAATGATAAATATACATAAAATAAAATCCTGGAACTGGCATGGACCTACATGCAATTTAAATAAAGTGTAAATGCATTTAATGACATAAAAAGTAGATTCCAGGGGCATACAATCAATTTATCCATTTAAATATACATTTAATATGTCCACGACTGGGGCATAAATGCACATAAGAGAAATATTAGGTCCATACATGTAATTGTTCCCAAAATATTACACTTAATTTATGAAATATAGTACTAAAAAGAAATAACAAAATCCGGAGGGGATTGGTTGCAAATATCCTAGGCGCCTCACCTAGAGGGCCATGTGAAGTGACTTGGAAAGGGACCTAAGTGTAAATAGTCAACAAATCGAGGGTACACTTGCAAATTTTCCCAAAATATTACACTAGATAGAATATTTATAGGACTAATTAAATATTATAAAAGTTGGGAGGGGTTCCTTATTATTTGCCCACTAACATGCGCCACGTGGCTCCACTTATCCCGATCGGACGTCGCTGGTGTAGAACGCTTCGCCTTGGAATACACGACCCGGATTAGATCTGGGTCGATCTTTGGATCTAATGGCTATCAGGTGGCCTAGACAAACTCGAAAGAATACCTCCTAGGAGTCGCTTCGATCTTTGATTCTTCCATGCTCAAGACACCATCGTCAATGCTGGAAGGCTTGACACACTCCGAGGGACCTCTGCATCTGCAGGTGGTGTCAATAGGGTCTAGGCCCCAACATTAGGGACCTGGAGCACTTGGAACTGATGTTCTGGGTTTGATTCCACACCAAGTGGCTCTATTGGGACTCAGACCCACAACAAAAGGTTACGATTGGCGGAGGCATACACCCTCAACCCGAAATAGAAGTTGGCAGTAAAGGGGAGGGAAGTGGATGGGCGGATGAGGTTCTGATGTACTGCAGAGATGAACCTCGATCGAGCCTAACTCGTTCAAAATAATGATGAAAGGTGATCGATTTGATGGAGGAACAGAGGGGCAAGAAGATGGAGGTGAAATTGTGCGTCACAATGGGGTCTGGGACACTGGAACGATGGCAGGAGATCTAGAGCTTTGACATGTCTTACTCTACGAATTTAAGCTATGACAGGAATCAAATGCATGAAATAAAGACAAGAATGAAATGTAGGGAAAGAAAATACACTAGAAAGCATGTAAATTAGCTCGAACATGGCACCAAGGAGCAAATACTACGCTGGAGACAAGCTTTGACTGTGGTGGACCACCTCTTCTCCACCTTATCCACGTCGACAAGGATAGGAGCGATGCTTGTTATCACCAAGGGCTCTACTAGGGGTTCCTATTGGGGTTACATGTACAAAGAATGGGGTTTGGGGTTTATTTATAGATAAATTTTTTGGGTGGAAAGGTCACGAGACTACCATCGATTTGCCAAAGTTTTGGATCATCAGAGCGTTGGGCGAGGTAGTCAATCCTGTTGCGAACAACTTTGGTGAAGGAACCAAGGTCCCTCAAGCAGTGAATCATTGCCAGGAAAATGTAGAAGGGGAGAGGGTTGCGAGAGTCGTGCGCTCTGACAGGGGAGGTAGCTGGAGACCAAGCAGTTGACCCTAGGTCAACAAATGGAGGCACGTGATTGGTCCAGCTAGGACCACAAGCGGACAAAATAGAAAATAAAAAGGAAAAATAATCATAAATAAAATAGCTATGTATTTATTTAATAAAAAGGTTAAAACATAAGAAATATTTATTAATTCACATGGTATGGTTTTAT
Source organism: Ottelia alismoides (assembly GCA_037367405.1). NCBI lineage: Eukaryota > Viridiplantae > Streptophyta > Magnoliopsida > Alismatales > Hydrocharitaceae > Ottelia > Ottelia alismoides. Next base: position 97,888 of record JAZKJV010005215.1, on the reverse strand, counting down.
TTATTTTTACAACTTAATTTATCAGGTTTAATTATTTATATATTATTATTTAAGGTTTTGTTTATGCATATATTATGCATTTCTATTTTTATTTGGTTATTTTTATGATTAATACTACAATTACATGACTTATTTATTTACACAATATTTAAACACATATTTAATTATTTTTGTTGTATTTTTATATTTCTGTTTATATATTTAAATAAGTACATTTATATAAATCACAGGTCTATTATGCCTATTCAATAGTTTATTTATTTATTTAGGTATTTTCATACAATTTTATTTATGATTAATTTTAATTATATTTAATATAGTATATAAAAGTATTTAAAAATAAAATAAGAGTTTAAATGTAAAGAATAATTTATTTGAATTTTATATACAGCTTCATCATACGATAAGGACCAAAAAGCTGACTTTTGCATCTTAACTCCATTTTTAATGAACTCTATTTTTAATGAAACAACATTCATTAGATAAATAATTTAATTTTAAGAATAATCAAGGTGAGTTTGGTCAATTTTGAGTTCATATGAAGAATAATGGTCTGTGAAGTTCAGTTTACGATTTTTTCATCTATGTCCCAGTCACACTGTGCATTATTTTCATGTGTAATTATTTTTATACATTTTATATATTTTTATGTACAAGTTTCATGTTGATTAAATCTTTATTTAAGCTGTGTGAAATGAATGATAAAATAGTAAAAGAATAGTTATTTATACTGAAATTGAATTAGGGTTTTTGTGGGTATTTTTGTACAATTCTTTTCCCTATCCTCCCCTACTTTATTCCTGATCGACCAAATCAATATTGACATGGTCTCGGGGTTTAGGGACATTCAGTATTTTCAACATTTCATTCTCTTTCTTTTCTTTTCTTCTTATTCTTTTATTTTGGGATTAAATACCACTATTTACACAGTATTTATAGTTTAAATAATGAATGTTATTTCGTACAAATTAATGCTATTTCGTGCATATTTACCAACGATTTAAGGTCAAAATAAATGAATAAAAGTGTTGAAATGGAGATTCATCACCCTCTATACTTGCCTTCGCTAGTTCATAGTAGACACTTATGATAATGAGTGCATTAAAAAGAAAAAAAGAAAAGAACAAGAAAAAAGTTAGAATGATTTTGATTCTTAAACTTATCTTCCTAAAATCAATGTTTGGAGCTTAGTTAAGTCCTTTAGATTGTTAGTTTGTTCGGAACCACATTTAGATTAGGAATTGTGACTCAACAACCCTTAAGTTCCATGTTCATCTATTCGGTTCAACTTAATAGCCCGGTCAGAACCGTCCTTTCAGATGTATATACTCGTAACCTTGAAATGACAAGTACCATGTGTGTGCACTGTGTCATATCTTCCCAGATAAATAACAGAACTATCAAGTGGTGTACTACTCAGGTAACTCATCCTCGAGGAGATGGATATTTTCTTCCAAGTTCAGGTACATGCTAGTGCTCAACGAAATAGGGGGAAACTAGAAGAAAGAGAAAAGAAGTGTAAACAAACTAGTGTAGTCGCTTTCCCTATGAAGCTCGGTCAATGTGACCAAGTCTCCACCAAGAGGCATGCCTTTTCTGGAAGCTAAAATTTTTTGGAATTTTTAGTATAGGATTATTTTTGGATATTTCTTCGTTTGACATTGCTCTATATTTTTATTTTACTCTGACGAATATAGAATATTTTGTTCCGCACACGTTTTGGGGTCATAGAAACATTGTTCTAGTAGACCATTCCTCATCTGAAGCTTTATTTCAATCCATTCTCCAGTCATTAGATGTCCATTCTACCAGAGGAAAAGTGGGTTGAAGTACCGATTTCGGCAGTACCCAAGCATGGTTCCTGAGCCACCCTTGACAAAACGACCTAGTATCGTCCCGACTTAGACTCTAAGATATTTCAACAACTCATCTTGGTTGAGCTATGTGCTACATGTGAGGTCTCAAGTTAAGCCATTGTCTCAAGAATCGTACGAATGTCATGAAAGGTTCTAGTTAAATACATTGAATCAACTCATGAAGAAAGTCTCATGGAACCTAAATAACTAAGTCAAAGCAACCTAAAGTGTCCAAATTCCAATCCTTTATAGGTTCCTCTGAAATTACATGGATTAAGTTCTAGACCAAGCTTCAATATTTAGACTTTATTTAGACTTGTTCAATTGTCAACATTCCGAAAAGCATACGTATTCAATGCAAGAAAAATATTTTTGTGAAGTTATTTTTTGGATTTGAACTTTTTATGATTTTTTCTTTCTTTTTTTCTTTTTTGAAAAAGTTTTGAAAATATTTATAGGTTTTCAAAATTTTGAATTTTTTAAGGATTTCTGATAATGTTAGTGAATTTGGTACGTACAGATATTTACACGGGAGTAATTATATATTTACAAAAATTGGGTTTAGATTTTACGCTAGGAATTTGTAGATAAGTTAAGTGTCAGTTGTTATTCAAAGTTTTTATATACGAGGGTTACATATTTATAAATAATTTTATTAGAGTTGTTATTTATCACACTTATATGCAAGGTTCTCAAAAATAATTTTGAAAATATTTTACAAATATTTTGAAAACTTAATTTTGTAAATAATTTTTACAAATAATTTACAAACATTTACATAGTTGGAAAATCATTTTACAAAGATTTTTAAAAGATAAAATAGATTTTTCAAAGTACTTTTGCAACCATTTTCGAAATCATTTGCAAAGTAATTTTTAAAAGATTTTATTCAAACAAATGAAACAAATTTTTACAAACATTTACAAATATTTTTACAAAGGCTTGAAAACATTTTATAAAATATTTTCCATATGGTTTCAAAAGTTTTTGAAGATATTTTACAACCTTTTTTCAAATGCTTTTGCAAAACATTTTTAAACCAATTTATTAGTCATATTTACAAAGAATTGATGTGTATTCTTTATAGTTGACCTATTGTATTCCCTTACCTAATATAGTATATTAACCATATTATTGAAAATATGAAAGTACGAGTTATGGCCAAAGTATATACTACGTATATACGACCCCCCTATACTTAGCGCGAATTATGTCCTCTAGTGATCAGAGAGAAATAAAGACATAACTCATGATGAGTATAGAAAAGTCTAGACCACAACAACTTAATCAAAGAATAAGAAGTCGATCGCCTCCCCTATACTTAGGATCAACTAATCCTAGGTGTAGCGGATTGTACATAAAACTGGGATGATCGAGGATTAGAATACACGAAATCAATGACTCGGCTTGTCCTTACTTAGGATGAAATACCCTAAGTACAGACAGAATATCAACAAGTTGAGAGACAAGCAAGAGAATAAATGAAGAATAACCCAAATATACTCATCCCCGTATACTCAGGATGAAGTATATCCTAAGTATAGCACATATGAATGGGATGAATGAAATATAGAAGAATGAAAGAATCGAACAAGAAAGGAAACGAATAAAAGAAGAAAAGAAGAAAACCAATCAAAAATATTTTTTAGGGCATTATCTAAATTTTCTGATGCTGTAGCTGTTGAGAGATCTTCATCAAATACGATCTGAATAGAATCGACAACGGTCATGAATGTATCATTCTCTAAATACGTCTTCAGCAACTGGCCATTGACAACAAATGGTTGCGCGACATATGACAATTCAAATATCATAATACTTCCATTATCATGCACACTCTTCACTATGAAGGCCCTTGTCCATTTACTCTTTAATTTTCTAGGGAAAATATTCAACTTCACATCAAATTATCATACTTTCTGTCCAAGCTTGAAAGTATTTTATCTGATGTGTCGATCATGCCAACGTTTGACCTTCTCCTTGTACATCAAGTTGTTATCATATGCATAATCTCAGATTCTCGGAGTTTGTTCAGATCCACTTTCCTATTCTTTCCACCTTTTTGTGAGTCGATATTGCAAATATTCACTATCCAAATATATTTGTGAATTAATTCTACGATAGATGGCATGGCTTTCCATATACAAGACGGTAGTGTGATGCGCCTAATGGAGACTTGTAGGTAATCCGATAAGCCCATAGAATTGAATCCATAAGTTGTGATCAATTCTTCCTATCCGACCTAACAAGTTTTTGCAACATGGTCTTGATTTCTCTATTTTTCGAACAAGCCATTTGACTGAGGATGATAAGGCAATGAAACCCTATGATCGATGTCGCACTCCTTCACTAGCTTACCTCTTTATCGAGGAAATGGATACCTTTATCTGAAATGAGAATCTTCAGGATCCCAAACCGTGAACTAATGTTATCTTTTAGAAACCAACAGACTGTTCGACTATCAACGGATCGAGCGAGAATAGCTTCTAACCATCGACTCACATTATCAGTGGTGAGAAGGATGCATTCATATCCTTGATTGTTAGGAAATCGGCCTATAAAATCAATGCCCCAAGAATAAAAAAACTGAATAAATTTGAGGAGCATGGAGTCATTCAAACTGAGGGTTCCTCCCATTTTCTGACATTCTTACAACCTTTTGACATATGTTGTGCTATCCTTGAATGGTGTGGGCTACCAAAGGCCACACTGTAATATTTTTGATGTCATTATGATTCTATAATGGTATCCTCCAGAGTTGAGCTTATGACAATGCTCGATGACACTAGTGTACTCCTTCTACGGGATACACCGACGCCATATGCAATCTGCTCTTTTCCTGAAGATGTATGGATCTTCCCACTTATAAATATGAATATCAGACAGGTATTTGTCCTTCTTGATTCTCGACCATTTTTGTGGGACCATCCAATATATGAGGTAGTTCACAATATCAACATACTAGGGGAGAGATGCAACATCAAGAGTTGCTTCATCAGAAAGGTCTCTGTGATCAGTGCACTGCTCAACTGAGTATATGTGCATTCTATTATGGATAAATGGTCCGTTACCACATTTTGAACAATAAGATTATCTCTGATTTCCAAATCGAATTCCTAGAGGAGAAGGATCCATCTGAGTAAGCGTGATTTGGCATCCTTCTTCTGTTGTAAGTATTAGATAGCAGAGTGGCCGGTATAGACAATTCCTTTAGATCCAAATAAATAGGATCTGAAATTCTCCAGGGTGAAAACTAATGCTAGCAACTCTTTCTTTATAACTTTATAGTTTCTCTATGCATCATCTAATGTTTTGTTGGTATAGTGAATGTGATAATCAATTTGTCTCTTCTTTGTCCTAACACAACTCCAACTATGAAATCTGATGCATCTGTCATAATCTCGAATGGGAGAGACCAATCATGTGGTTGTAGGACAAGAACCTGAGTGACCAGATCTTTCAACTGATAAAATTAGTGGAGAACCTTTTGATCGACACTAAATTCAGTCTCCTTCCATGATAGCATTGTAAGAGACCGGGCAATCTTGTTGATGTCCTTGATAAAACTTTGATAGAAACCAACATGCCCAAGGAATGACCTCACATTGTTAACTGTTTGAGGTGGCTCGAGTTTAGCAATCGCATCCACCTTCGTCGGGTCCACTTCCATGCTACACTCGGAAACGACATGACCCAATACAATTCCTTCAGTGATCGTGAAGTGGTTATTTTCCCATGATAAAACCAAATTGACTTCACAATATTTCTGAAGCACTCGGTCTAGGTGCACAAGATAAGAATCGAAGCTATCGCCATAGACTAAGAAATCATTCATGAACCCCTCAAGAAAGCTACCGACCATATCAGCAAAGGTCGCTAACATACACCTTTAGAATGTAGCATGTGCATTACACAATCCAAAGGGCATCCTCTTGAAGGAATATGTGCTGAACGGACATGTGAACGTAGTCTTCTTTTGGTCTTCAAGGCGATCACCATTTGGCTACACCCAGAGTACCCATCTAAAAAGAAAAAGATCTCTTTCCCTACCAGTCTTTGACGAATCCATGATTCATCGCCTTTCTTCTTTTATTTTGGTTAAAATCCTTGGCAAAATACATGTAAATACTCACTAATTCTCACTAATTAACATCCCAACCTCAGTTGTTAATATTATATATTTAGCACATATTTTATCTAAAATAAATAATAAAGAGAAAAAGGAAACGAAAGGAAAAGAAGGATGTAGATATGTAATATGTACAGACTGATCCTAACCCCGGTACCAGGTCAATATTGACTTGATCAACAAAATGAATAAGTAGAGGAGACAAGGATCCTAATTTACAAAAATGTTAGAAAATCAAGATCACAAATGTACATGAACACATTGTTCACCTTGTACACATGTTTACCTATTTTATTTATCATTCAGAAAATTCTAAATCAAAATATTTTCTTCACGAAAGTTGTTCATAATAATATATATTAATTTATAAAAATATCATAAAAAATATTTAATGTATAAATAAATAATTATTATGAACCTAATATCCATAAAAGCTGACTTCCCAAGTTCATAACTATTTATAGAACCTTTAAATTGACCAAACTCACTTTTAAATTTTGTTTTATAACTAATACTATTTATTAAAATTACCAAAAAAATATTATAATAAAACATGTGAGTTTTGGCATTTGGACCCTTTTGTTTATATGTACTATATGTATGTAAATCTCCTTCATTTTCTATTTAATTATTCCTACTCCCAATTAACATAATTATTTTTCTAAAGTATTTATAAAAAGCAATAGAAAACATAAAAATATAACTTAAAATTAATTATTAATAATAGCAATAAATCCCAAAACTAAAAAGCTGCTTAACTTCTGAACCTCATAACTCGACCATATGATCTCTGAATTGGGCGTACTCACTTTTAAAGTTTATTTTATAAAATTATTTATCAAATAAAATTTTCACTAAAATCAGAGCTAATATGCAAAAAGTAGATTTTGGGACCCTATTGGTATAAATTGTACAAGGTATCTTAATCATATTCTATTTAATTTTTATTATTTCTTACATTTTTATATTTTATTAATATTTTATTAATTTTGTTTTATTACTATAAAATAAAAATAAAATTTATTAAAAACTAAAATTATTTAAATTAATTAATTAATATATATGTATAATATCCTATATTATTTATATATGTACTAAATAATTAAATAATATTATTTATTTAATTAAATTCTTAAATAAATTATTGATTAAAACATTTTTAATTTATAATATTTATTTATTTATTTTAATTATTTATTGAATTTATTTATTTCATTAATTTATTTATCTAATATTAATTAAATTAATTTATTTTATTTTCCCTCTCATCTTTTCCCGTCCTCCACCCTCGTTTCTTCCTCTGCATGTTCCCTTCTTCCCCAACGCCTTCTTCTTCCTCCTACTTCTCCCTTCTTCTCTTCCTCCCGTCAATGGCCGTTAGGCCGTTCTCCCTTTTTCTTCCCCCATCGACCTTCATTCTCCATCTATAAATATCTCGTCGCCCCTGCTTAGCCATTCCATCCGCCATTTACTCTTCCTCCATCATGTGAACTCTGAGAGAGAGATTCCGAGGGGTGACAGATCTCACCCTCATATTCATTAAAGCGAGTAGAGCGAGTGAGAGGTAATGTAAGATCATCTGTCAACATGGACCTCCGCTCCTTATCGTGTGTCCAACCTCCGCGCCTTTATCGTCGCATCGAGGCGAAGACCTCAGAGCTCCATCGCGCTCCAATCCATAGGCATCCAACATCCACAGGCGACCTTCATCCTGTACCTTCTAGGTTATGGCATCTTCCTTTAGTGTTTCTTCTTCTTCTCCCTCTCGATTGCTCTTCTTTTCTTCATCCTTCTAGCAATCTACTCCATTCTCTCCACAATCCATTCCAATCATATATGATTTTGCCTTGAATCCGATCCGATTCCATCGTTGATCACCATCTCACCTCTCAACCTCATCACTTCATGTTCTATCCCACAGAACCTTTCATCTCTAGCAATGCACGGTGGCCGAAGCTCGGAGCTTACTCCATCACCTGCGGTAGCTCTTCCACTCATTGTTTTATGTATGTTTAGGGCTGGGGTTTCGTTATCGAGCCGTTGATTTATTTGCAAGAAACCTTAAGGAATTGTAGATTAAGTCGCGCCATTAGATCAACCATTGCCTAAAGTTTGATCCGATTTGGGAGCATGACAAATTACAGCACTTGACGATCTATCTGGAGTCGTATTTGCAAAGGATCTCTTGCACCTTGCTTGGAGATCTGAATCTAAAAACCCTTGCAAGTCATCGGAGCACTACAACACCTTCATCTGGAGGGTATTTCGATTGAAACATCGTTCATATAACTAGAACATTATCTGCATCGGTGTAGCCTCGGATCGACATCCATAGAGTTTCAACCATTAGCCTAAAACAAAAGTACTGGATATGATCGAGTCAAAGCGAATCATTATAGCCAGATATCTTCGTCGAGTACTGTGCGTGGAGGAGAAACAAACATTCACTTTAGATCGAGAGCCTCTACTTCAGAGCTGAAGCATCACAGTTGAAAGCACACCTCTTGTTTAATCAGCTTCGAGTATAAAGGAAACAACCTGAGGACCACCGCACGAGTACGATCAGATCTGGGAACATATTTTGTCGAGCTCTAGAGATTGAAGAACCGCCAACTGTTAGAAGAATAACCTAAAGCGATTGCAAGCCATTGGCATCCGCCTCGAAGTACCGTCGCGTGTGAAGAACTGAACATAACTGCCTCGAAGCGTCGTTGTATTCTTTAATTTTGGGAAGAACATGGATCACCCCCAAATTCATCAACCACTACACGATCATCCGTGATCGTACGACCATGACCATACCACGCGTCACTCGCAGAACAAAACCACTGCCTCACCGCCTAAGTGAATCACATGCCCCTTACGTGGTTCGGGTGATACTTTTTAGGCAAATCACATTTTAATCCCCGTATATTTGTAATATTACAATAAGGTCCTTCTGAGTGTGTATCACGTGCATCATCACGTGATTTATTGGTGACTGCATTTTTCACCCTGTAGGTTTTCGTATTTCAAAAGAGAACCCCATATTTCCAAACTATTACACCCATACCCCTATACATTGTATATAAATATTATAAAATACGTATTAAAACCAAATAAAAAATATTAAAAATCAAATAAAAATAATAGTATATACCCTATATTATAGTATATACAGTATTAAATCAGATTTGCAAAATAAATATATTTTCTATTTTTAATAAATCATTAAAATGCTAAAAAATAAACTCATAAAGTACATAAAAATAGGGTTTAGGGTTTCATTTTTTTACTTGCCATTTGTTTCATCTCATTTTTTGTTGCATTTTTTAGTTTATTTTCTTTCTTTATCTCTCATATACTTTTCTTCTATCTTTTTACGGCTTTTATGTTTGTTTTGTGTTGCAGGGCCTTGGTATCGAGGTTGGATTCTTTGGGAGCCAAGCAACCGAGATACTTGGAGACTGGTGTTCTTTGTGAGCCAGTTGCAGAGGAGCATCATAAGGCTAATACGAGAGCCGTGTTGTTTCTGTTTACTTTTCATTTTCTTGAGTCACGATGATGGGTAGGCAATTTCTTAGGTCGACTCTTGCGGCACTGCTTCCATGCACACCTACCTATTCATCTAGCCTGATTTGGGATGACCCTCTTCCTGAACTACAGTTTTGTTCTGTTCTCACCCTCCCGGCATGACTCCGAGCCTGGAGAGTTTTCTTACCCTTCACAGTTTTCTTTTTCCGCACCTCCCTTGTGAGTTCTGTAGCTACACATGGAGTTTTCTCAGTTTCAGATAGTTCAGTGGACCCAGACTAGGCAGTAATCAATGCCATCTTGCTTCCTTCCTTAGAGGATGTATAAAAATGGATTCTAGAGCAAGGGCAGTTGATGATTGATATGAGAGCAGAGTTGACTCAGTTGAGAGAGAGGCGAGGTATTCTAGATGAGTTACAGGCTGATTTACAAAGAGACCCATGTGAATATTCTCGCACCATGCGAGAATTCCACAACCTTAGAGTTATGTTTGTTACCTCTTGGATACGTTCCTCCTATTCACGGGTCATTTGTCCTTACACCTCTGACTATTTAGATGTTACCCATCTTTCATGGATAGTTCACTGAGAAGCTACATTTACATCTTTGAGAGTTTGATTTGATATGCAGTATAGTACATGACTCTCGATTTGACGAGGATATTAGTCGGATGATAGCTTTTCCGTTCTCCCTGGCCGGATGAGGCCTCATACTGGTTGTGGCATTTGGGAGAGTTGTTACCACATGGGAGCAGATTCATATAGAGTTCCTGAGTAGATTTTATTCAATTGGACGTACGAATGTTGTGAGGTCTCTCATTTCCAGCTTTACCATGCTAGGGAACATGCCATTCCACAAGGCATGGGACCATTTTAGAGACCTGATTGATAGGGGACCCCACCATGGTATTTCAAAGCCGAGCTTGGTTCAGAGTTTCTTCAGTGGGATGACACTTGATCTACAAGGTTTGGTGAGTGTCGCTTGTGGCAGTTCGTGCTTTTCGAAGCATGAGGATGTTGTTTGGGATATTTTTGAGGATGCATCTCATCATGCCACTCTACCCCAGACATGTTCTCATATTCAGATGGAGTCACCCACACTTCTTCACCAGTATACCATGGCACAAGTTGAGGAGGGTCCTTTGATTCCTACTCCTTTGGAGTCTTTGTCAGATGAGATAAGGGTTCTCAGTCAGAGATTGACCACCTGGAGATTATTGAGATGAGATGCCACCGGTTACACAAGCTCGACAAGATCGATGAGCTTGTGAGGAGCATTAGTGACATGAAGAGTCAGATTGTATAGATGATATCTATTCCATCTTGAGGGTCACCGGCTAATTCCATGAGCAGAGAGAGAGAGCTTCACTTTCACCCATTACACAATCTCCAATACCACAAATACATTATTTTCAGCATGAGTCTGTGTCATACCCTATTGTTCATGAGATCGAGCCTCATCAGATTCAGACTTCTACTCAGTGGACATCAGATTCTCTCTTGCAACAGCCTCCTGAACAGTTTTTGGATGACTCATCCGTTCTCTAGGACATTTCTATGAGAACTTGGCTTTAGATGATCTTTCTTGTATGATTGCCGATCAATATAAGATGTATAGGTGAGATATGGATGAGTTCAAGCAGCAGATTTTGGATTTAGTACGTGATGAGGCCCCCATACACACACAGATGATATATTCTACTTCTTAGTCACAGACGCCACCAGATTATGTGGAGGATGTTCATTTCATATCTCTTTGGAGTAGTAGAGTCCCAGCTGGAGGTGACTCAGCTAGGCATGTTACAGATGCACCAGTGGATGGTATCTTTGAGCCAGTTGAGCATGATATTGATAGCAATGCTGATGTTGCTTGTATCCATGAGGATCTAGATGGTGGTGCTAATGCCACCAAGTCTGATGAGCATGATGTAGAGATAGTTGTGCTACCATCGTTTGTACATAGTGATGAGGAGATAAAATTACAAAAAATGGAAAAAAGGAAAAAAACCATAAAAAGAAATAAAGACAAGACTTCATATGCTAGTTCTTCTTCTTCTGATGAGACACATGTTGGTAGTCCTGATTTGGCAAAAAGATCCTCTCCTACTTTTTCTGATCCTCCGGGTGTACATATTGGTGGGGAGGATGTACAGATTCCTTTTCCTCAAGCACTCCGCTTAGGAAAAGGCGAGAAAAAAATTCCAAAAAATATTCAGATGTTGGATATGACGAAAGAGATGCTTGATAGATTTACCATCCATCTTACTCTTTCGGATGCCTTGGCATACATCCCCCTTCTACAGAAGGAACTCAATGAGAGAACTACAGTTCGTAGAAAGAAGAGGTTGTGCAACCATTATTCTGAGATTCATGTGTTCACCAAGGAAACTTGTTATGCCATTCAAAACCGTCTCCCAGTCAAGCAATCAGACGCAGGAGCACCGTATGTTAGATGCAAGATGTTAGAGAAGACATGTGATCGTACTCTACTAGACAGTGGATGCTCGATCAATCTCCTTCCTTCTTCGTTACTCGACAAGTTAGAGTTTGGACCTCGACCAAGCAGGACGGTCTTGAAATTTGTTGATATATTGGTCAAGAGGACAAAGGTATTGATTTAGGATGTTATCCTCACCATTTAGGGTTTACAATACCCCATGGACTTCGTCGTGTTGGACATGGCGGTCCCTGAATGTGTGGTTGGTACCCCGATCATATTAGGATGACCTTTTTGGCGACATCGAAGGCCATGTCTGATTATGGAACTGAGAAGGTGCACTTTCGCGTCAAGGGTGAGAGTATACATATAGAGATGATCCAAGACCTCACATCCAGATCAGTTGAGTCAGAGCGAGCATCTGATGACTAGACATATAGTCACAAGGACTGTAATTTTGTGCAGAAAGATGATGAGGCAGTTTGAGCTGAGCCGAGTGCACGATCTTTCATTACGCTTTCAGGATAGTCTGGGTTTCAGATACTTGATGATGGGAGATTGGATAACACAATCTTGGAGCATACACATCTTGAGGCTAAGGTTGATGATTCTGATGATGATTCCGAGTTTCACTCTTATAGTGATGAAATTTGATCCCTTCGAGTCTGAAGTGAATGCTGATTGGCAGTGTTTTGATGAGTTCCTGATTTTCATCGATCCTTTATCCAGCATGGAGGCAGAGATATAACACTTTTGTCAGTCACTTGATGATTAGTCTCCAGACCAGTCAGATTTAGAGGATGCTGATTAGCAGTGCTTTGATGAGTTTTTTCACTTTAGACTTACACCGCATAGCCTACAACAAACCTGGAGACCAAGCTAAAGCAGTTCTGTCAGTTACTTGATGAGCAGTCTCCAGACCAGTCAGATTCAGAGAAGGATGAGCTTGCACACACAAACTTAGTATCCTACACACATGCCCTCATCAGACCAGCTCTCCCTGTTCCTTCTCCCCCATATCTCAAGTCGTTACCTCAGAGCATGAAATACCGATTCCTTGCTGGAGAGCCCAAAATGTTTCCAGCATAATCACATCTGATTTGACCAAAGATCAAAAATACAGTCTAGTGGAGATTCTTAAAAAGAATTTAAAGGCAATCAGGTGGTCAGTAGCAGATCTCCATGGGATTAGTCTGGCCTTGTGCTCCCACCAAATTTTTCTAGAGGATGATGCCAAACCATCTTGTGAGTTTCAATGCAGGATGAACCCGAATATTCGAGAGGTGGTTATGAAGGAAATATCCAAGTGGTGGAGCACCGATTCTATCTATCCCATCTCCGATGCCAAGTGGGCCAGTCTATTACATGTGGTACCCAAGAAGACGAGTATCACTACAATGATTAATGAGGATGGAGAGGAGATTTCTACCATAGTACAAACTTCTTGGCGAGTCTGCATGGACTACATACGATTGAATTAGGCGACCAAGAAGGATCACTTCCCACTACCGTTCATAGATCAGATTATCAAGAGATTAGCTGGGAAGAGCCATTATTGCTTTATTCATGGGTACTAAGTGTATAATCAGGTGGCCATTGCACCTGAAGACTGGGAAAAGACAACATTCACATTTTCATTCGGAACATATGCTTTTAGACGGATGCCCTTTAGATTATATAATGCCCCGACTACATTCTAGAGGTGCATGCTTTCGATCTTTGCGGACATGGTAGGTAACTTTTTAGAGGTCTTCATGGATGAATTTTTCGGTCTATGGCGATGATTTTGATTCATGTCTTCTAGCCTAGACCATGTCCTCCAAAGGTGTGCTGAGGTTAACCTCGTTCTTTCTTGGGAGAAGAGTCATTTTATGATGACTCATGGGACGATCCCTGGTCATATCATCTCCAACATGGGCATGGATGTCGATCCAGACAAAGTGAATATCATCAAGAAGCTCTATCCGCTATCCAATTTGAAGCAGTTACGATCTTTTCTGGGGCATGTCGGTTCCTACAGACGTTTCATTCAAGACTTCAGTAAAATTTCTCGACTGTTATTTGATCTTCTAGCGAAAGTCACCATGTTTATTGTTTATGATAAGTGTTTTTCAGCTTTTGAGACTCTCAAGAGCATGGTTGTAGAGGCTCCTATCCTTTAGCCACCCAATTGGTGTCTCCCATTCAAGACGTGATCGATGCCTCCGATTTTGTTGTTGGGGTTGTTTTAGGACAGAGGAGGGATGGGCTTCCATACGCCATACAGAACGCTAGAAAGACTTTGGATTCCACCTAGCGGAAGTACACTATTGCTAGTTGTAGTATTTGTCTTAGACAAATTTAGATCCAACGATTTAGGATCTAAGGTTACCATCTTCACTGACCACATCGCCATCAGGTACCTTATGGATAAGAAGGATTCCAAGCCATGCCTTACTAGATGGATCATTCAAACTCTGTGAGTTTTATATTGAGATTAAGGACAAGCTTGGAGTCAAGAATGTTGTGGTGGATCACCTCTCTCGATTAGAGCTACTCGAGACTTCTGAGTTTGATACACCTACCACTGAGACCTTTCCAGACGAGGCGATTCTTGTTGTCATCTCGCTCCCATGGTACGTTGATATTGTGAACTTTCTTGTTGCTAAGAAAGTCCCACAAGGTTGGCCCAGGCAGAGACTTCAGACTTTCCTTATGAAAACCAACTCTTACCATTGGGAGGATCCCATCCTTTATCATGAAGGAGTGGATTGTGTCTGGTATCGGTGTATTCCTCTGGAGGAATACCATAGTGTCCTCATGTATTGTCATAAATTAGAAGCTGGAGGACACATTATGAGAAGAGGACAACATGTGAGGTGCTTCAATCTGATCTTTGGTGGCCTACTCTCATTGCGGATTCTCATGCATTCGTAAAGAGATGTACTCATTGTCAGAGGATGGGCACTTGTGGATATAGAGATATGATGCTGATGCAGCTGATTCACTTCTGTGAGGTTTTCGATGCATGAAGCATCGACTTTATGGGCCCGTTCTCTAAGAGTAAGGGATTCAAGTACATTCTGTTGGTTGTAGATTATGTGAGTCATTGGGTTGAGGCTATTCCTGCCCAAGCCGTTGATGCAAACATGCTTTGCAAGTTACTAAGGAAGCATGTCATTTTGAGGTTCGAGGTTCCTTGAGTTATTATCTCATATGGGGTTAGGCACTTCATCAATGACAAGGTAAGAGCACTTGCTTGCGAGTTTGGCATCGACCATCGAGTTGCTACTCCGTATCATCCTCAGATGAATGGTCTAGTCGAGGTTTCAAATAGGGAGGTTAAGATAAACTTGTAGAAGGTTGTTCGCCTATACCAAAAGAATTAGCCACAACTTTTGGACTAGGTTCTTTGGGCCTATAGAACATCCTTCAAGATACCATTGGGTACATCTCTATTTTGACTCGTTTATGGCAAGCCATTCCACTTACCTGTTGAGATCAAGCACAATTCATGGTGGGTAGTGAAAGAAGTGATCTTTCATTTAGGCAGATAGAGTTGGTGGCCCTAGAGGAGTTGAGAGATGAGGCTTTCACGAGTAGCCTTCATTATAAGGAGCGGATAAAAGAATGTCATGATGCACACATCAGTCATAAGCAGTTTGAGCCTGATCGGAGAGTTTGGCTATCAGATGCGAGACTCAAATTATTTTCAGGGAAACTTCAGAGCCAGTGGAAGGGCCCTTACATAGTGCGAAAGGTGTATGATAACAGTAGCATTGACATATTTGAGTTGTCTTCAGAGTTCACATTTCGAGTCAATGGTTAGCATTTGAAACCATTTCTTGATCATGAGTCGCTGACCATTGAGGTTGCCTCCATTCATTTTGTATGAGATGTTTTCTTCATTTTTCACATTCTACATCTCATACCTGAGATTCACCTTGATTTGTTCATTCTTTTTCACCTTGTACATACGTGTTTTTGATTTTATTCATGCATTCTTTCATTTGTCTTACACCCCTAGGTCTGGCATAGGATTTTTTCTATACTTAGGATGTACTTTATCCTAAGTATGGGGAGTATAGACATTGTGTTGTTCATATCATTTTGTTTTATCCCTTGTTGTTGGTTATTCTGCTGTCTCGCTTGTCCCTCAACTGTTGATAATCTTCTTTATACTTAGGGATATTTTACCCTAAGTATAGGGGGACAAGTTGAGTCGTTGCTTGTGTACATTCTTTTGACCTCAATCATCTTTGTTTTTTAGTCTCCTATACTTAGGATTAGTTGATCCTAGGTATAGAGGGGGTGATTGACTTCTATTTGTTTATTCTTTCTTTTGAGTCATTATAGTATACTATTCTTTTCACCAGTCTATACTTAGCTCGAGTTATGTCTTCCTTTGTCACTTCTTTGGTCATTTTGAGGACATAGTTCGCTCTAAGTATATGAAGATGTCGTATATATATTCTATATATACTTTAGAAGATATAACTCATAGTTTATTATATTTTTAATAATATATCTCTAAAAGTATGTGTATATATTTTGGGTATTTAACATTCGATAGAAAACTGTAAATATGAGTTATAAAAAGAGCTTTTAAAATGTATATAAATGCGTTGTAAAATACTTTTATAAATTTCTTAATTTTCTAAAATTTGTAAATAAAATTCTTTTGTAAATCTTGTATAAAATTTGTATAATTCTCGTATATAAAATTACGTATAAGATTCTTTGTAAATAAATAAATATATAAATAGTACTTGTAAATTCTTGTAAGTTGATTCAATTCACTAACTCTTTCGAAAATTTAAAAAATAAAAGTTTTAAAACTCAGTAAAAATGGCAAAACTCTTTAAAAACTACATAAAAAGTTTAATTCAAAAAATCCACTTCATAAAAAATTGGTGCATTCATTCATATTTTTCAGAACAAGTTTGATTTTTGAACTGAATGGAGCTACGCCTGAATAATGGAGCTTGGTTTATGCCTTAATCCACTTAATTCTAAAGGGACTTTATTAGGAACTAGAATTAAGACTCTTCAGGTTTTTGACTTAATTCTTTGGGTTCCATGAGACCGTGTTCGGAATTCAACTTAAACTTGCCTAAGTAGGACACCTTGTGTCATCCGTCTAACTCTTCATCATTTGAACAAATTTTGAGGTTGAAACCATTTCTTGATCATGAGTCACTGACCATTGAGGTTGACCCCATTCATTTTGTATGAGATGTTTTCTTCATTTTTCACATTCTACATCTCATACCTGAGTTTCACATGGATTTGTTCATTCTTTTTCACCTTGTACATACGTGTTTTTGATTTTATTCATGCATTCTTTCATTTTTCTTACTCTCCTAGGTCTCACATAGGATTTTTTCTATACTTAAGATGTACTTTATCCTAAGTATGAGGGGTATAGACATTGTGTTGTTCATATCGTTTTGTTTTATCCCTTGTTGTTGGTTATTCTGCTATCTCGCTTGTCCCTCAACTGTTGATAATCTTCTTTATACTTAGGGATATTTTACCCTAAGTATAGGGGGACAAGTTGAGTCGTTGCTTGTGTACATTCTTTTGACCTCAATCATCTTCATTTTTTAGTCTCCTATACTTAGGATTAGTTGATCCTAGGTATAGAGGGGATGATTGACTTCTATTCGTTTATTCTTTCTTTTGAGTTGTTATAGTATACTATTCTTTTCACCAGTCTATACTCAGCTCGAGTTATGTCTTCCTTTGTCACTTCTTTGATCATTTTAGGATATAGTTCGCTCTAAGTATATGAGGATGTCGTATATATGTTCTATATATACTTTAGAAGACATAACTCGTACTTTATTATATTTTTAATAATATATCTCTAAAGTATGTGTATATATTTTGGGTTTTTAACATTCGATAGAAAACTGTAAATATGAGTTATAAAAAGAGCTTTTAAAATGTATATAAATGTGTTGTAAAATACTTTTATAAATTTCTTAATTGTTTAAAATTTGTAAATAAAATTCTTTTGTAAATCTTGTATAAAATTTGTATAATTCTCGTATATAAAATTATGTATAAAATTCTTTGTAAATATATATATATATATATATATATAATACTTGTAAATTCTTGTAAGTTGATTCAATTCACTAACTCTTTCAAAAATTTAAAAAATAAAAGTTTTAAAACTCAGTAAAAAAGACAAAACTCTTTAAAAACTACATAAAGAGTTTAATTCAAAAAATCCACTTCATAAAAAATTGGTGCATTCATTCATATTTTTCGGAACAAGTTTGATTCTTGAACTGAATGGAGCTACGCCTGAATAATGGAGCTTGGTTTATGCCTTAGTCCATTTAATTCTAAATGGACTTTATTAGGAACTGGAATTAAGACTCTTCAGGTTTTTGACTTAATTCTTTGGGTTCCATGAGACCGTGTTCGGAATTCAACTTAAATGTGCCTAAGTAGGACACCTTGTGTCATCCGTCTAACTCTTCATCATTTGAACCAATTTTGAGGTTGAAACCATTTCTTGATCATGAGTCGACCATTGAGGTTGACCCCATTCATTTTGTATGAGATGTTTTCTTCATTTTCACATTCTACATCTCATACCTGAGTTTCACCTTGATTTGTTCATTCTTTTTCACCTTGTACATACGTGTTTTCGATTTTATTCATGCATTCTTTCATTTTTCTTACACCCCTAGGTCTTGGATAGGATTGTTTCCACTGTTCACTAAATCGGCCGCACGGTCCGCATATGCCCGCGCAGCATGTTGACCGCACCGATTACTTGAATCAGTGCAATAAGCGTCCTCTCCGCATATGCGGCCCGCATATGCCCCACATATCCCGCATATGCCTCGCATACTGCTCCAACAACTCCAACTTTTCAATCTTCTCATTCAGGTCCTTAAATCCCGTAACTCTGTCTCTTCTTCATTCAATGGTAATAATATGACATGCATTTCTATACAATTGCAATGCATTACACCATTATGTATATGCAATGTTTATGTTTTTCTCATGTATTGATTTCACGAGTATATGCAATGTATAGTCGAATATATTTTATATATGTTGATTCAGGTTCTACTCATGTAGTGCATGTATATATATTGAAGTTTTGTTATTACAAATCATATAATATATGAAGTTTTTATGGTAAATGTTTTTTTGTGATTAAGTATGAGGCAATTAAAAGCATATATACACACGCATTTAACATCGACCATTTTTCTTATATTTTCTTTTACTCCACTTAAATACATAAATTTAGTGATAATGTTATTCATAGATATTTATTTATTTTTTAAATTAAAAATTAGAAAACCGCATAGAACCGCATATACCCTGCATATGCCCCCACATACCGCTTAATCAGTATTCGGTGACCAGTCCGAACGTATACGCATACCGCTTTCCTGAATCTTGATTTTTAATATACTTAGGATGCACTTTATCTTAAGTATGAGGGGTATATACATTGTGTTGTTCATATCGTTTTGTTTTATCCTTTGTTGTTGGTTATTCTTCTATCTCGCTTGTCCCTCAATTGTTGATAGACTTCTTTATACTTAGGGATATTTTACCCTAAGTATAGGGGGACAAGTTGAGTCGTTGCTTGTGTACATTCTTTTGACTTCAATCACCTTCGTTTTTTTAGTCTCCTATACTTAGGATTAGTTGATCCTAGGTATAGAGGGGGTGATTGACTTCTATTCGTTTATTCTTTCTTTTGAGTCATTATAGTATACTATTCTTTTCACCGGTCTATACTTAGCTCGAGTTATGTCTTCCTTTGTCACTTCTTTGGTCATTTTGAGGACATAGTTCGCTCTAAGTATATGAGGATGTCGTATATATATTCTATATATACTTTAGAAGACATAACTCGTACTTTATTGTATTTTTAATAATATGTCTCTAAAAGTATGGGTATATATTTTTAGGTTTTTAAATTTTGATAGAAAACTGTAAATATGAGTTATAAAAAGAGTTTTAAAATGTATATAAATGTGTTGTAAAATACTTTTATAAATTCTTAATTATTATAAATTTGTAAATAAAATTCTTTTGTAAATCTTACATAAAATTTTTATAATTCTTGTATATAAAATTATGTATAAAATTCTTTATAAATATATATATATATATATAATACTTGTAAATTCTTGTAAATTGATTCAATTCACTAACTCTTTTAAAAATTTAAAAAATATAAGTTTTAAAATTCAGTAAAAATGGCAAAACTCTTAAAAACTACATAAAAAGTTTAATTCAAAAAATCCACTTCATAAAAAATTGGTGCATTCATTCATATTTTTCAGAACAAGTTTGATTCTTGAATTGAATGGAGCTATACCTGAATAATGGAGCTTGGTTTATGCATTAATCCACTTAATTCTAAAGGGACTTTAATATGAACTGGAATTAGGACTCTTCAGGTTTTTGACTTAATTCTTTGGATTCCATGAGACCGTGTTCGGAATTTAACTTAAACTTGCCTAAGTAGGGCAACTTGTGTCATCCGTGTAACTCTTCATCTTTTGAACCAATTTTGAATGCACTCTACTCTTAGCTTAACTTGCATGGGGTTGCGAAGGGCAGTCAATTTCAGTGGTACATTTTCATCCTTATCTATTAGCGCAGACATCTAAAGACAGGAGTGTGGGGGTGAAATAAAACTTCAGATGAGGGAAGGATCTGCTAGCACAATTTTCCAGACCCTAAAAAATGGACGGAAGAAAATATTCTATAACTATCGCTGCATAAAAGATCAGTGTAGTGAAACAATCACTTTCTACCAAAAAGAAGCCAAATACCAAATACATACATGACTACAATGGTCCAAGCTTCAGATAGTCTATATATCTTTGTGGAGACTTGGCTAAACTGACCAAGCTTCACAAGGAGATGTGACTACATTGGTCACACTCCAGTTCTCTTCTCCTTCTTATACTTCTCTCTCTATTCGATTGTAGACACAATACGGCCTGACCTTAGAAGGAAATACCCCCCTCCTCAAGGATCGAGTAGCTACATGAGGAACTAATGGGAGTGTATTACTGGGATGGGCAGTTTCTTCACTTCTTCAAGCAGGAAGATCTAAAACCTTTTAAACATAGTACAAATTGACTTCAAGGTTGAATAGTTTGTGGATGGATGGGTGGATCTAAGCTGACTGTTCGGATGAACTTGGATAATTATTTGTGGAACTTGAGGGCTGTTGAGACTTAAAACCTAATTCTAATGAGGTCCCGACAAACTATTAATCCAAAGGCCTATTCCAAGTTCTTGATTTTGGATGAAGTGAAATTCGGTTTACAGAAACAAATGTTCTAGATTCTTTTATTTCCCTTTTTCTTTTTCTTTTCATCTTCACTCATTTATAGAATAAGTGTTTGCTAAGGGACCGACAAAGGAAAAGTATAGGGGAATGATGAATCAATGATTTATCGCCTTTATTCTTTCATTTTGGCTAAAATCCTCAGTAAAATACATGTAAATACTCATTAATTCTCACTAATTAGCATCCTAACCTCATTTGTTAATATTATATATTTAGCACTTATTTTCTCCAAAATAAAATAATAAGAGAAAAGGAAAAATAAAAGAAAAGAAGGATGTAGATAAGTAATATGTACAGAGTGATCCTAACCCGAGACCTGGTCAATATTGACATGATCGACAGAATAAATAAGTAAAAGGAGATAAGGATCCTAATATATAAAAATGTTACAAAATCAAGATCACAAGTGTACATAAACACATTTTTCACCTTGTACATGTGTTTACCTATTTTATTTTTCATACAGAAAATTCCCAATCAAGGTATTTTCTTCTCGAAAGTTGTTCATAATATATATATATATATATATTAAATTATAAAAATATCAGAAAAAATATTTAATGTATAAATAAATAATTATAATGAACCTAAAAAGCCATAAAAGCTGACTTCTCAAGTTCATAACTATTTATAGAAAACTCCAAATTGACCAAACTCACTTTTAAACTTTGTTTTATAACCAATACTGTTTATAAAAATACAAAAAATATTAGAATCAAACGTCTGAGTTTTGGCGTTTGGACCCTTCTGTATATATGTACTATATGTATATAAATCTTCTTTATTTTCTATTTAATTATTTCTAATCCCGATTGACCTAATTCTTTTTCTAAAGTATTTATAAAAATTAGTAGAAAAATATAACAATATAAGTTAAAATTAATTATTAATAAATATGAATAAATAGTAAAACTAAAAAGCTGTAAAGCCTAACTTCCGAACCTCATAACTCGGCCATATGGACTCTGAATTGAGCATACTCACATTTTAAGTTCGATTTTTAATAAAATTGTCTATCAAATAAAAGTGATTTCTCGGAGTTAATATGCGAAAAGTTGGTCTTGGGACCCTATTGGTATAAATTGTACAGTGTATCTTAATCATATTCTATTAAAATTTTGTTATTTCTTATATTTTTATATTTTATTAATTTTTATTAGTGTTATTTTATTGTAAAAATATTAAAAATCAAAATTATTTAAATAATTAAATTAATTAATTATATCGTATGATATACCTATATTATTTATATATTTATTAAACTAATTAAATAATATTATTTCTTTAATTAAACTTTATAATGAAATTATTTCTAATTTATAATTATTTATTTATTTTAATTTTTAATTGAATTTATTTATTTATATTTTCTTTCTCATCCTTTCCCATCCTCCTCCCTCGTTACTTCCTCTGCATGTTCCCTTCTTCCTCGATGCCTTCTTTATCCTCCCGTCAACCACCTAACAGCCTGACCGTTAGGCTGTTATCCCTTCGTCTTCCCCGTCGACCTTCATTCTCCATCTATAAATATCCCGTCACCCTTGCTCAACCATTCCATCCGCCATTTACTCTTCCTCCATCCTATGAGCTCCGAGAAAGAGACTCCGAGGGGTGACATACCTTGTCTTCATCTGCATTGAAGCGAGGAGAGTGAGTGAGAGGTAAAGCGAGATCATCTGTCGGCGTAAACCTCCGCTCCCCACTGTGCGTCCAGACTCTGCGATTTTGCCGTCACATCGAGGCAACGACCTCGGAGCTCTGCCATGCTCCGATCCATAGGCATCAAACATCCATAGGCAACCTTCATCTAGTACCTTCCAGGTTAGGGCATCTTCCCTTAGTTTTTCTTCTTCTTCTCCCTCTCGATTTCTCTTCTCTATTTCATCCTTCTAGCAATCTACTCCATTCTCTCCATAATCCATTCTGATCATATTTGATTTTGACTTGAATCCGTTTTGATTCCATGGTCGATTACCATCTCACCTCTCAACCTCGTCACTTCATGTTCTATCCCACACAACCTTTCATCTACAGCCACGCACGGTGGCTGGAGCTTGAAGCTTACTCCATTACCTCAGGTATCTCTTCCACTCATTTTTTATGTACATTTAGGGTCAAGGTTTCGACCTCAAGCTGTTGAATTGTTTGCAGGAAACATTCATGAACTGTAGATCATGCTGTGCCCCTAGATCAACCATCACCTAAAGCTCAATCTTATTTAGGAGCACTACGAATTGCAGCACTTGTCGATCCATCTGAACTCGTATCTGCAAGGAATCTCTTGCACCTTGCTTGGAGATCTGAATATACAAAACACTTGCAACATCGGGGCGATTCATTCGATACGTTTATCTAGAGGGTATTTCGATTGAAACATCATTGATATAATTGGAACATCTTCTGCATTTGGCGTAGCCTCGATCGGCATCCATAGTTGGAGCTTGAACCATTCGCTTGAAATAAAAGTACCAGATTTGGTCGAGTCAAAGCAAAGCACTATGGCCAGATATCGTCGTCGAGTACTGTGCGTAGAGGAGAAGCAAACATTCACTGCAGATCAAGTACCTCTACTTCAGAACTGAAGCATTAGTGGTTGAAAGCACACCTCCTGTTCAATCAACTTCAAGCATCAAGGAAACACCCTGAGAACCACCGCACGAGCATTATCCGATCTAGGAACATATTCTGTCGAGCTCCACAGGATAAAGAACCACATGTCATTAGAAGAACATCCTGGAACAATCGCAAGTCACGAGCATCTGCCTCGAACTACCGCCACGCATGAAGAACTAAACACAGCCGCCTCGAAGCGCCACCATATTCTTCAATTTGGGGAAGAACATGGATCACCCCCAGATTAATCCACCGTTGCACGATCATCTGTGATCGTACGATCGTGACCCTGCCATATGTCGCTTGCAGAATGAAACCACCACCTCACCGCTTAAGTGAATCATGTGCCCCTCACGTGGTTTGGTGATATTTTTGGGGTAAATCACATTTTAGCCCCTACACATTTGTAACATTACAATAAGGTCCTTTTGAGTGTGGATCACGTGCATCAACACGTGATTTACTGGTGACTTTGCATTTTTTTCTCCACAGGTTTTCATATTTCCACAGAGAACCCAGATTTCCTGACTTTTACACCCATATCACTATACACTGTATATAAATGCTATAAAATATGTATCGAAAATAAGTAAAAAATATTAAAAATCAAATAAAAATATTATTATATACCCTATACTATACTATATACAGTATTGATCACTTCTGCAAAATAATTATATTTTCTATTTTTTAATAAATCATTAAATTGCCAAAAAATACATAAAATTATAAAATACATAAAAATAGAAAAACTCTTTTGAAAAATCTACAAAAAATTACCTACAATATATTTTACTATATTTTTCACACAAAACTATAAACAAAGTAAACATTGAATATTAGAATCAACAAAAAAAATTTAAAAAATATTCAAAACTTCAAAAATACATAACTAATTCAATAAAAATCACAAAATTACATACAATGCGTTGTTGGAAAGGTATTTTCTCTACTTTACAATAAAAATAAAACAAAAATATTTTCTTCATGTTTACTTTTTAAAAATTCAAAATAAATCCCTTTTTCCAGTAAAAACATTATTTTTCACTTTAAAAATAATCCAAAACCCATAAAAGTATTAAAAACCTCTAAAAATGTACAAAAATTGGAAATAAAATTAAAAATATAAAAATTACAAAATAAAAACCAAAAAAATATAAAACATAATACTTCTATTTCTCTACTTATAGGTATCTAAAACACAAAAAATAATATAAAATTCATAAAATGAAATAAAAGATCAGAAAAATTCCTTAAAATAAATAAAAATCAAGAAACCCATTTACCTTAGTCAATCTACATTTTTACCTTAGTTTCCACAGTTCGTTTCTCTGAGTTCAACACTCTTGTTGTTATTGTTATACACTATGGTTTAGGATTATAAATAAATAAAATCTTTTTCTTAAAAAATTCACATGGTCGATACAACGACCATTATTGTTCTCTCATTTTAGAACATTAGATCAGGTGTGATTATTTAGTCTTTCAATCACTTGATAATTGAACGACAATGGAAAGTAGTCCTCCTTGGTTGCTGCATTTAGGTACCGTTAATCGAAATAAACGTGCCATGATGTTGGTACTTGATTTCGCTAGAGATAGGCGGTCTTAAATTCAACACAAAGCGTGAACTCAGTCGGTGTTTGGACCACACTAAATCTGAACTAAAATCAACAATTAACCCACACTAAAGATCAATAAATTAGAACTAATGTGGAGTTAAAATTTATTTTTAACTCTACATAAAAGATGTATAGGTGCAAGTATGTAGAGAGTTCGAACACAGGGAGCAAGCAGGGTAGTTCAAGCAAATGTGCTCAAGTGAATGTGTGTGAGGTGTCTACACTAAGCAAACAAGCAAAGGAAATTTTTGTGGGTTTTTAATTTTTTAATTTTCTGATTTTTATAATTTTATATTTTATATTTTTTTTCAATAATGGAATTCAAAGGCAAGGTAATAAAAGACAAGGTAAAATATTTATAAAAATGTGCAAAAATAATCAAAAATTCAGAAATAAATTATTTTTGGTATTTTTAGGATTTTTTACTGTTTTTGTGATTTTTGGGGATTTGTCAAGGTATTTTTGGTATTTTTAAAGACTGAAATAAGGCAAAACAGTGGAAAGGGTGCTGGCTGTGAGTAAAATGAGATTTAAAAATAGCAACCAGTAACTAAAAATTTTCACACTATTTTTCAAATGAAGCTACTGAAATAGAGAACAAACAGGAGTTGAGTTTGTGTTTTTTAGAGTTTTCTACTATTTTATATATTTTCTTGAAGTTTTTGAGTGTTTTTAAATTTTTAGTGTTTTTCTTTTGAGATTTTTAATGATTTTTGGACTGACACTAAAAGATGATAACATAGACACTAGGTAATTTTTTTGGAATTTTTAGAGGTGTTTTAATATTTTTTTGGTATTTTCTAAGCTAGACAGTAAAGAAAAAGCTTGTTTTTGATTTTTAATAAATATGAAGATAAAATAAAATCAAAAACTAAAATGATAGCATTGAAGTACACGTATCCAGGAACTAAACCCTATTTTTGTGGATTTTTTGGACTTAAGATGATAGGTTAAATAAATACAACAAGCATTCAATCAAAACATAGGCCTAGCAGGGGTATTTATGCAATTTCTTAAACATTCAAGGGCATACATGCAATTTTCCACAAAAATATACACTGAATATTCAATTTATAGCTCCAAAAACTAATTACAAAAACCGCCTGGGTTCCTTAGAAATTTTCCCACCAGGGCGCGTGACTTGCACGCGCCTGGCGAGGACTAAATTGTAATTTCTCAAAAAGCCGGGGCTTCAAATGCAAAATAGCTAAAAGTTTTACACTGTGATACAATATTTTTGGACTGAACTGAAATACCCCAAACCTCAAGGGGTATCCTTGCAAAATGCCCACCCCCTCACGTGCACAGGCACGTGAGGTGACGTGGCGAAGGACCTAAGTGCGAATAAAATAAAGGTAAGGGTTCACATGCAAATATTACAAAATGTTAACACTACAGACAAAAGTTTCAGTGCGAAAATATAAATACAAAACGTGCGAGGGTTGGGATGCAAAATACCCTCGCTGGGACGATCCGCAGATGACGCGTGGCGCGAATCCAACGGTTGGCAGCTGAGCGTGATCCAGCGGCAGGGAACGTGCCACTTATCCACGTGGCAGCACGGGGACGGCCGATGACGGTTCGCTTCGACGTCCGGGATTAGATCTCAGAAAGAGATCCTACGGTGGCTGGTCACGGAAGATCTGACGGTCGATGCGCGATCTGGAACTCCACCTCGATCCAACGGTGGCGAAGGCCGGAGCAAGAACAACGACGAACTCCGGCGAGCCGAGGTTCTCCGAGGTCAAGCTCCGTCTCCGGCGGGTTTCTTGGCTTCAAAATCGGGCTGGAGCTTCCTGGGGGCCTCCTCTTTCTCCTGGGGGCACCAAAAGTGCACGGCGATGGCCGTGACGCTCACAGGTGGTCGGCGGAGCTGGAGAGCTCAGCTGAGCTCCGGCGAGCATCAAAAACGTGCCCAGGCGCGAGTCAACGTTCTTCGACCCTGCAAAACTAGTCAAGAGGTCCAGGGCAAATTGCCTGGACCCTAAGTGGACCTAATCGACGCGAAAGGCGGAGTGGCGATCGGTGGCCGGAGGTGCGCTCCGGCGAAGGGATGTGATTTGGCGAAGGAGTAAGCGGAACTCGAAATTTCTTTAGGGCTAATGATCCTAAGCCTGAGACTAAGCGGATGAAGGAAAAATAAAAGGGGGAAAGGGCCCTCAACGGCCGGAGCCAGAGGGGAAAAAGTACCTCGACCGGCGACTTTGCGGGAGGTGGTGGAAGCGCCTCCGACTTCCTCTGCTCTGGCTGAACGCACGGCGTGAGAGCTGTCACCTCCACGAGTGCTTGGAGCACAAGAAGAGCAAGGAAGGGTGGACCGAAGGTGTTCAAAATCGAGAGGAAAGAAGGGGGCTCGTTATATTTGGTTTGACCTTGTGTCGCAGGGGTCCAAAGACCAAGAGATCTGGAGCGCATCAGTGATCCATGTCCCGATGTAAGATATGGGCGAGCCTCCTCGATCATCGATGAACAAAAGTCAAGAAGGCGCTAGCACGAGATGAGGTACCTAGCGTCTTCGAAAAAATCAAGAAAACGGCCAAAAAATGAGCCTCTGACAAAGCTACAGGGGGTAGGGCGTCCAGTTGACCGAGGTCAACTGTTGACCCCTCCTGGTTGGTCCACGTGGACCAACCAGGAAAAACCCTGAAAAATTAGTTTGTAAAATCAATAAAAAATGGAATTAGGTCGAATTAATTAAAAGTTAAAAAATGCTTAAAATTTTATGTAGTATTTTATTCTGATTTTTATTTATTTTTATGACTTATATTTTTATAAGTTACCTTTTTAACCCTATATAGGTATAATACCTACATATTGCATCTTTTTATTTTTATTTTGTATATTTTAATTTTATTATTTTTGTTTCTTATTTTGTAAAATTATAGAATACTTTTATATACACAAATATATTTTTATTTTATTTTTCTAATTTATTATGTATAATTAATAAATTATAAGAATGTTTTGTACAAGTATATGTATAGGCAGTATACCTATGTATCTTTTATACAAGTATTTTTATTTTTGTATTTTCTTTGCATTTTATTCTGATTTTAGTACACATATATATTACAAGAAATATTTACATAATTATAAAAATATAAAAATGAATAAATAATGAATAAAGAATAAATTGAATATTTTATTCAGTACAGGTATACAATAGGGGTCCAAAACTCAACTTTCAAACCGTAGCTCCGCCAAATGCGAAACCACCACCATTAAATAGATTATTTTATTCTATATACAATTAAAGGTGAGTTTGCTACATTTGGAGTTGTCAGTTGTGAGATACGGGTCTGGAAAGTTGGGATTCTGGATTCTTATTCAGATCATAACTTTTTATCTGTGTATTCTTTTTCGGTGAAATCAATTTTGTATTTTTCTTTATAAAATTATCTACAACTTTCATGTACAAAATTCCTTTATTTGATGTGTAAAAAGTGGAACCAAAAATAGGTCCCAAAATGAATAAAGAATGAATTAATAATTATAGGTATTTGGCCCTTATCTCCCCCTACTTTATTCCTTGTCGACCTATTCATCAGGATGCCTAGGTCTCGAGGGTTTTGGGTCATAAAATATTTACAATATTTTATTCTTTTTCTTTTCTTTATTTATTCTATAATTTTGGCTTTAATTACAACATTTTATACACTAATTGAATGCTCATGCATGAATGCTAAGATGATGATTTTAAGGGTATTTACAGGCATTGCTAGGGTTTTTAGTGCCAAAATGATAGAATAAAGATGATGAAATGTGGATTCATCATCCCCCTATACTTTACCTTTGCTAGTCCCTAGCAAACACTTATGCAATCAGTGCAAAGAGAAAGAAAGAAAAGAAAAAGAAGAACTTGGATTTTATTTGATTATCAAACTTGTCTTCGCAAAATCAAAGTTTGGAGCTTAAGTCGGACCTTAGGAAATTTAGTGCGGGCGGAACCTTAGTGAGAACCGTGTTTGAAATTCAACAGTCCTTGAGAATCCCAAAACTCTATCCAAGTCTCTTCAATAGCCAGGTCAGAAATACTTCAACCCATATGCAAACTCTTACGACTATGAATCTGACTTGTACAGTGTAAGTGATGGTGGCTCTCCCCAACTAGAATGACAAAGGAACTGACTTCTCCAGTACGACAACCCAATGATTCCCCAATCCAGCAACTCCATCCTCGAGGAGCGGGGTATTCCCTTCTAAGTTCAAGTGGCAACCAGCTCAAGAGGAGGGGGTGAAGAGAAGAATGGACGGTAGCCAGTGTAGCTACCTATCCCGGGATGCAAGACCAGTGTAGTCAAGTCATCCAGCTGCAGGCTCACATGATATGACTTTGGAACTCAAGCTTGCTTATTGACTTTACAACATACTTGCAGGCTTTTTATTTTTATACATGCCTGAACACATTTTTTTTTGAATACTATATACAGCAGCATTTACATAAGGAGTTTTTCCTCCTGAGCCAGTAGACTATCCCTCTTTTGAAGCTTTATCGCAACCCACAGCCTCCTGTCTTTAGACTTCCTAATCACTGGACGGGTTGGGGTGCACTTCCCTCCCTAGAGGAGGACAAGTGTTTCCACTTGTGTGCGTCTCATACCGGCAAATCCAATCCCCTCACCACTCCAACTGAGTTGAGCCATGTGAAAGGTGCAGGTGTCCAAGTTAGGTCATTATCAACAAGAGTCGTGCGTGTGCTCCGAAATACTCTACTTAGGCAGTCAAGAATCCATTGAACCAAGTCCCGTAATCCTCAAAGAATTAAGTCAACTAGACCTGAAGTACCTCAAACCCAGTTCCTATAAGGTTCCTGTTATTAGGTAGATTATAAGGTCCAATCAAGCTCCAATCTCCGGATTTTACTTAGACTTGTTCAACTATCAAACTCAATCCGAAAAATGCGAATGCTATGCAATGCAATGCAGAAAATATTTTTGTGATGCAATTTTCAAGGATGTTGAACATTTTTTATGGATTTTTGAAAAGATGATGATGCATATGCATTTTTTTTTGTATTTTTCAAAAAGATTTATAAATTGTTTTTGGATTTTAATTTTGCAAATGTTTTTGGGAATTTTTGAAAACAAAAAGATTTTGGCTGAAAACTAGGTTAAAATATGTACACGGGAGTGCTTCTTATATTTACAAGAAGTGGATTTTAAGAATTTACAGGGTAAGTGATCAATTTTATACATATATATATAAGATGGATTTTGGTGTGATGTGTATATTCCTCAAACTTATTTGAAAACAATTTACACACAATTTTTGAAAACTATAGTCCAAAATAATTTTTTACAAACATTTAACAAACATGTACACACATTTGAAGATCATTTTGCAAAAGGCTTTCAAACAATATATATAGGTTTTTCAAATCATTTTTGCAACCATTTTTCAAACCATTTGCAAATCATTTTTCAAACATTTTATTTCACACAAAGAAAATAAGTTTTTACAAACCACACAATTTCACACAGGTTGAAAACATGTAACAAAATACTTTCAAAATAGTTTTCAATAGATGTTCACACAGATTTTCAAACTATTTTTCAAACATTTTGCAAAAAAAAACATTTTCACCTGATTTATTAATCAGTAAATACAAACAGAATTTGGGGAATAACCACATCTTTTTATCAAGGATTTTAAATGAATTTTAAAGAATGTTTAGCCATATTATTAAGAGAATATGAAAGTACGAGTTATGGCTAAAGTATATACGCAGTATATACGACCCCCCTATACTTAGCTTGAGCTATGTCCTCATAGATCGGAGAGAGAAGAGAAGACATAACTCGTACTAAGTATAGACAAGTCTAAAGAATACAAACTAATGAAGGAATCAACGAATGAGAAGTTGACTGTCCCCCCTATACTTAGGATCAAATAATCCTAAGTATAGCAGACTGTACACAAAGCAGGGAGGGTCAAGGGTGGGAATGAACAGATCGTACCCAGATTGTCTCCCCCTATACTTAGGGTAAGATAGCCCTAAGTATAGACAAGAAGGAGAAACAATGGAGAGGATCGAAATGAAAATGAAAGGAACGGGGTGCCAACCCCCCTATACTTAGGACAAAGTACGTCCTAAGTATGGAAAACTGTCTACAAGGGTGGCACCTTTTTGATAGATAAAGAAGATAGAAGAGGAAAAGAAGAAAAGAAGAAAAGAAGAAAGTAACTCAACAGATGAAAGTGATATGAACAGATGGATCTGTACAGCGGGGAATAGAGTTGATCACCATATATGAGATGCAGATGATCAGAATCAAAGGACACATCTCATACCAGAAGAATGGGGGCAGCATCAATGGTCGGTGGATCATGATCAAGATATAGTTTCAGGCGTTGACCATTGACACGGAAGGTAGAGGAAGATGACGGTTCAGATATGTCGATGCTGCCATTGTCATGTACCTTCCTGACCACATACGGTCCTTTCCACTTGCTCTGCAATTTCCATGGGAATAATTTCATCCTGGAATCAAACAACCATACTCTCTGATCTGGTGCAAACTGTTTATGGCTGATATGCGAATCGTGCCATGTCTTCACTTTTTCCTTGTACTGTAGGCTGTTGGAAAAGGCTGTGTCTCTCAATTCTTCCAGGGCTGCCAATTCAGCTCTTCTTTGGTCTCCTATACTCTCGGGATCTAGAAGCAACTCAGTAACTGCCCAAAAAGATTTATGCTTGATTTCCACTGGCAAATGGCACGGCTTGCCATAGACGAGACGAAAGGGAGATGTCCCCAATGGATTCTTGAAAGAAGTCCGATAAGCCCATAAGACCGAGTCCAAAAGCTGTGACCAATCCTTTCGGTCTGGGCGGACAACTTTCTGCAAGATTGTCTTTATCTCCCGATTCGATACTTCGGCAAGACCATTAGTCTGAGGGTGATAAGGAGTGGCAACCCGATGGTCAATGCCGAACTCGTCTGCAAGGGCCCTGACTTTGTCATTGATGAAATGAGACCCCCCGTCTGAAATCAAGACTCTAGGTACTCCGAACCGTGAAATGATATTTTCCTCAAAAATTTGCAAACGGTTTTAGCATCTGCGGCTTGGGCGGGGACGGCCTCAACCCATCGGCTGACATAATCCACAACGAGCAAAATATGCTCGAATCCCTGACTTTTAGGAAATGGGCCCATGAAATCAATCCCCCATGCATCAAAAACTTCACAGAAGTGAATGGGTTGCATGGGCATCATGTCTCTCTGTCCGCAGGTTCCCATTTTCTGACAGTCAGTACATCTCTTCACGAACTCATCAGAATCCTTGAAGAGAGTAGGCCACCATAGGCCGGATTGAAGCACCTTCTGTGCTGTCCTTTTTCCAGAATGATGTCCTCCTGCCTCAAGCTTGTGGCAGTATGTGAGGATGCTATGATGTTCTTCTTGAGGAATGCACCTTCTCCAGATATTGTCCCCTCCTTCATGATAAAGGACGGGATCCTCCCAATGGTAAAACTTGGCCTTCGCCAGGAAGGTCTCAAGTTTCTGCCTGGGCCAACCTTGTGGGATTGTCTTGGCAACAAGATAATTCACAATGTCGGCATACCATGGGAGTGAGGTGACTGCCAAGATCGCCTCATCTGGAAACATCTCAGTGATAGGTGCGCTGAGCTCAGATTCCTCAAGATTCTCTAATCTGGAGAGATGATCCGCCACCACATTCTTGACTCCAGGCTTATCCTTAATTTCAATGTCAAATTCCTGGAGCAGAAGGATCCATCTAGTGAGACGTGCTTTGGCATCCTTCTTAGCCATTAAATACCGGATGGCAGTATGATCGGTGTAGATTGTTACTCTAGATCCGAGAATGTAAGATCTATACTTATCAAGAGCAAAGACTACGGCCAGCATTTCTTTCTCAGTCACAGTGTAATTCCTCTGTGCGGCATCCAAAGTCCGGCTGGCGTAGTGAATGGCAAAAGGTAGTCCATCCCTCCTCTGTCCAAGTACATCCCCAACGGCAAAATCTGAAGCATCCGTCATGATCTCGAATGGGAGAGACCAATCGGGTGGCTGAAGGACAGGAGCTGAAACAACCATATTCTTGAGAGTCTCAAAAGATTCAAGACACTTACCATTAACAATAAACTCGGTGTCTTTGGTCAGCAAGTCAGTGAGCGGTCGGGCAATTCGACTGAAGTCCTGAATGAACCGTCGGTAGAAACCGACATGCCCCAGAAAAGACCGTAACTGACGCAAATTGGACGGCGGATTGAGTTTTCTGATGATGTCCACCTTAGCCGGATCGACCTCCATGCCCCTGTTGGAGACGATATGACCAAGGACCGTCCCTTGAGTCATCATAAAATGACTCTTCTCCCAGGATAAGACAAGATTAACCTCAATGCAGCGCTTGAGCACACGGTCTAGGCAGTCAAGACAAGCGTCGAACCCGTCGCCATAGACCGAGAAGTCATCCATGAAGACCTCTAAACAGTCACCCATCATGTCCGAGAATATGGACAACATGCACCTTTGGAATGTCGCCGGAGCGTTACATAGACCAAAGGGCATCCGTCTGAAAGCATAAGTTCCAAACGGACAGGTGAATGTCGTTTTCTCCTGGTCTTCGGGCGCAATGGCCACTTGATTGTATCCAGAGTACCCATCAAGAAAACAATAATGACTCTTCCCAGCTAGCCGCTTGATAATCTGATCAATGAATGGTAGCGGGAAGTGATCCTTCTTGGTGGCCTCATTCAATCGTCTGTAGTCCACACAGACCCTCCAAGAAGTTGGTACTCTGGTAGCGATCTCCTCTCCAGACTCATTGACAACTGTAGTGATACCCGTCTTCTTGGGTACCACATGTAGCAGACTTACCCATTTGGAGTCGGAGATGGGATAGATGAAATTGGCGCTCCACCACTTGGAAATTTCTTTCATGACTACGTCTCGAAGATTCGGGTTCAGCCGTTGTTGGAACTCACGCGACGGCTTAGCGTTATCCTCAAGATAAATGTGGTGAGAGCAAAGATTTGGGCTCAGCCCCTGGAGATCAGCTATACTCCAACCGATTGCCTTGCGGTTTCTTTCAAGAACCTCCATCAGACGAGATTCTTGCTCTCCAGTCAAATCTGCTGAGATAATGACTGGGTACATTTCTGGCTCACCCGCAAGGAATCTGTATGTCATCGACTGCGGCAGAGGTTTCCGTTTTGGACAACTGGGAGGTGGCAGATCTGGCTTCTGATATGTCTGTGTAAATGCTACCAGGTCTGCATGGGAGAACTCTCGCTCTGCATGAATTTCTGACGAAGGGCGGCCTGCTGAATCATCAATAAACTGCACTGGCTCGCATTCTGTCATGGCTGTTGGCTCAGAAGGAATCAGACAAGGCAAATAGTCATCAAAGTCATCCCAGTCAATGTCTGAATCCGAGGGATCAGAAGAAGATGAGCACGAATGAAAATCATCTGCACCACTCATCACAATACTGTCAGCTTCAGATGTATCCTCCTCCAGGGACGTGCTCTCCCGGCTCTCGACTGCCATGAGTATGAGATATGGTGAGTCTGTAGGCAAGGCGAGAGTCGGTGCCACATGATCTATCCAATTGGATTCATCATCAGTCATCTCAAAGTCACAAACCTGGTGGATGTCTAGCTCTTCCTCTGTCATCTGTGCTGCTTCACTGGACTGCTCGGAGCACTCTAACTCTCAGGCTCTAGTCTCTTCGATCGTCTCTATTTGTACGGTTTCGCCCTCTATGCGAAAGCATACCTTCCCGCTATCATGGTCGGTTACTGCCTTGGCTGTGGCCAAGAATGGACGTTCGAGAATGATGGGGGCATCAGTTACCGACTCAGGGATCTCCATGTCCAACACAACGAAGTCCACGGGGAATTTCAGGCCCTGAATGGTAACGACCACGTCTTTCAATAACCCCTTCGGCCTCTTAGTCGACCTGTCAGCAAACTGAAAGACCGTTCTGCTTCGAAGAAGAGGGCCAAACTCGAACTTCTTGAGTAAGGCTGCCGGAAGAAGGTTAATTGAAGAGACGCTGTCTAATAGGGTACGATCAAACTGCTGCTCCTGAATCTCGCATCTGACATAGGGAGCTCCTGCGTCTGGTCGCTTGGCGGGCAGCTTGTTTTGTATGGTGCAGCAAGTGGAATGAGTGAGCACATGAATCTGATCTCTGTGATTCCTCCTCTTCCTACGGATGGTGGTTTTCTCTTTCAGGTTCTTTTTGAAGAGGGGGATGTGCTCAAGCGCCTCTTGTAGAGTCAGCTGAATGTGGAATCTGTCTATCATCTGATTGCTGAACTCCACCTGCTGGTTCTTTTTTTTATTTTCTTTTTATTTCCCTTCGCTCGACGGAGTGCCTCAGGGAAGGGGATGGTAGGGGCCTCCTCAGATGGAGGACTAGGAGTCGGTCCCTGTACCTGTGACGACGGAGAATCCATACAATAATCATCATTCACCACATATGGATCCGCAATTTGAACAGAAACCTTTCCTTTATTCATATTTTTGTTTTTGTTTTTGTTCCCACAGTCTCTAGATACAAAATGTGGCAACATCACAGATGGTGGCTCAACAAAAGTAGATGTGGTGTCCTCAGCACCACCACTAGCATCTGTCTCTGCGGCATCAACACCGCACTCTGGTTCAGCGTCCAAAATGGTGGCATCAGCACCACCGTCTGCATCTGGTCTCTCGACGGCATCAGTACCGTCGTCCTGATCTCCATCATTGGTGGCATCAGCACCACCGTCTTCAACATCATCTTGGGTGGCATCAGCACCGCCCCTCTGCTCCTCTGGCGCTCCTGGTTCAGCATCTGGTTGTCTCTCAGAAGAGGCGCCGCCGGCTGGCATCCTACCGCTCCTAGTAGTCACAAAATCAGCATCATTCAAAGAATAAGACATATCATTCAAATCGTCACTAGGAGAGGTATCCTCTGTGAACTCTACCTGCTCAGATTTTCTTTTTAGGTTATTAGGATTAGGTTCGATCTGAGCGGGTATGGCGGCTTTGCCTTTGATGATATCCCGCATCTCCTGTCGGAATTCATCCATTTCTTGCCTGAAAGATGCTCGCTGTTCAGATAGCAAGCGGGCAAGATCATCAAGGGCTGGGTTCTCAAAGACTGGACCCTGAGAACCGGATGTCTGTCCCTGCTGGAAATGGGGCTGCTGCTGCTGGTGTTGCTGCTGATACTGGGGGGAAGGCTGGTGATAAGACTGCCGAGGCGGCTGGCGCTGCCTCCACTGTTGTCCCTGATAGGTGGGACGAGGACCATTGTGATATTGTTGCGGCTGGGCATACTGGGGCTGCTGGTTATGCTGCTGTGGCTGGCTGTTCTGATATCCTTGGGCAGGGTTCTGCTGTTGGGAAGAGGATCCACCATTGCCCCAACGGAATCCGGGGTGATCCCGACGAATCCCGGGCTGAGGGTACCGGTCGTACCAAATCCCGTTGACTTCCATCAACGGTTCCTGCTCGAAAGAGGGTGGAGGAAGAACTGCCAGTGGCTGCTCCGGCTGATACACCACCATCTGCGTCTCCTGAGATGGCGGTTGCTCTGGAAGGTATTGTAGCAGTGGAATCGGCTCTGCCTAAACACGATTCACCTGTCGGTATGAGGTAGAGGGTTGGTTGGAACTGCTACTGCCGGAGTCAGCCCGTGACCTGTGAGGCTGTTGGGAGTGAGCTTGTGCCTCCTGAATGCATAGGATTTGAGTTTTCAGGTCACTCATGGTTTTGGTGAGAAGGTCCATCTGAGCAAGACATTGGTTCTGCTTCTTCTCGAGGATCTCCATGCGGTCCAACTTTTCACTAATAATGCCCATATCGGCTGCTGCTGATTCGGCTTGGGCTGCAGCTACCGACGTTGTGTTGGGACCGGCATCGATGCGGGCGATCCTCTGAAATGATCCCGCTCCTTGCGGGGGCTTCTGCTGTGTATAGACTCGGGCCTGGGTCATCACTGTGGAGTTTTCTGCCATGCCTTCGTAGATGGTCCAGACGTCGTCTTCTCCCTTGGAGAAATAGGACCCACCGCAAGAGGCGTTCACTAGCCCCTGCAGCTCCGGTGTCAGCCCACAGAAGAAACTCTGCACCAAGTTGGGCTTGGATATATCGTGATGTGGACACCGGTCAATGAGCTCTCTGAATCGATCCCAGGCTTCATGGAACTGTTCATTTGGGATCATGACGAAATTGTTGATCATGGCTCGAGCTGCGTTGGTCCGGCCGAGCGGGTAGTACTTCTTTAGGTATGCAGTCCGGAGATCTGCCCAGGTGTCGACGAATCGCCCAAGGTGCTTGAGCCAATATGCGGCTCTATCAACCAAAGAGAATGGGAAGGCGATCATCTTGATGGTGTCCTCGGTCATCAGCCGATCATGGATAGTGCTGCAAATCATCTTGAATTCCTGGAGGTGGAGGTGCGGCTCTTCGGTCGGCAACCCGTGAAACTTGGGTAGCAGCTGAATCGTGTGGGGCCGAAGCTCGAAATCTCCGTGGATTGGCGGGAGTCTGATCCATCGGTGAGTGAGGGATGCAGCTGGGTTGTGCAATTCCCTCATGATGGTTTGTGGCGGTCGCTCAGCGTCTGGATCGCCTCCTCCTGCATCGGGTCCTCCTCCTCCACCTCCGCCACCGCCCCCAGGTCGGTTCTCTCTCATCTGCGCTATTTCTCTCATCAGATCACCCATGAATGTTCCCTGGTCCCGGATCTGTCTCTGCATGGTCTCCAGGGATGCTAACATGGAGTTGTTGATGGCCACTTGATCGATTATGAACGGAGGGTGATCGTGGTCATCTGGGTGCTCGCCTCTGTCTGCCATTGCTGGATTCTCTGAAAAAGCAAAAGAGGCCATTTCAGGTGCTGTTGAATGAGCCGAACTCTGTGATGCACTGAAGTCTGAAACGATTGGACTGAGAGAAGGAGAATGGGAAGGGTGGTCGAGGGGGAACAGGGTGGATGTGAACTCGGGCTCAGAGAGCGGACTCTCTGAGGTATTCCTAGATGAGTAAGGAGGAGTGCTAGATAGCGGTGCCGACAAGGTCGACCTAAGAGATCTCCGTCCCATCATCTTGATTATTCGAGAAGAGTGGGGATAATGCAAGAGAAAAAGAAGATGATATGCAACAAAATTGTGCACAATTGTGCGGTGTTTTTGATCTTGACCTAAATAAATCTAGCAATCAAACGCAAAGCAAGGGTGATTTCACCAACTCAACATTTGTCAATTTTAGCTTGTTTTCAGGTATTTATCTTATAACGAGTCCTTAGAACGCTACGCCTATAGGAGCGAGAGTACTGCCAGGAAAGTGTCCCCGTACTTGTCCTCCTCCTGTGTAACCTGTAACTTGTGCTTTTTTGAGGTCCTTGTAACCCTTCCTGGATCCCTACTCAACCAAAGAAATAGAGGGAGGAAGCCGATAGGCGAAACCGATACTTCGGACCTCGCTCGCAACGGAATCACCCGTGAGCGTACAAGGTCCTACTCGGACGCAGCCGGTGAGACAGACACACCCGTGAAGGCGTGGCCTAAGCTCGGTACTTCGGACAAGGTCGGTGCTCACACAATAGCGAGTCACCAATGGCGACCAAGCCCTACTCGACTACGTACGATAGTAGCGCCAATACTTCGGAAATCCAGGCGATACACAAGGCAGCCACAAGTTGGGTTTTTGGATCTAATCCTTACGAAGCGCTCACCTCACTTGGAAGGAGACCTTCCCATGCAACCTGAAGACAAGTGAGGGTGTTACTCTCCCCAAGCAATGAATCCAATTACCGATTTTATTTTGGTCAAGTTTTTTTAGCAGTCCCTTTTTTAATTTTTTTTGGTGTTATTGCTTCTTTTGAGTAGATTCAAACAAGCGCCTAACGGTTTTTGTATTTTTCCTTTATCCTACTTTGTTCCAAAAACAGAGGGAGAATAGAGTCGGAAAAGCCGTGCAAGTCGACACCAAGATGGAAATCTCACCTTTGTGCCTAGATGATGCATGCAAAGTAAGAAGATTTACAGCGAATCCCAGCTCTCTCCATGCGGGATGCAAAGCAGAATTTTTAAACCTACACTACATGGCGATATGCAAGCGGAAATCGTCCTAGAACAGGCAACTGCTAGCGTGAAGAACCACAAGCTAGCTACTAACTCCTAATCCGAGTGTCCGGTCTAGGCTCACCCCTCCTCTGCTCAACACATTTGAGTTAGGAGAAAGCGCTTGTTCGGGTGTGAGCTCGCGGCGCGTGGATCGGAAGCTACTAGCTAACTGTTTAATTAATCTAAGTCCAAATACGAACTATAGGAACATGCAAGAGTTATTAGGGTGCTTGGACCTAGGCTAGTCGAATCAAGCAGGACCTATTCTAAGAGCTCAATCCACAAAAGAAAGGAAAAATAAAAACAAAACCGAAAAATGACAGCGATGAAAACGCGATCAAAACTTCGGTGAGCCCCCGGGTGAACAAACACCCGGAAATTAGGCCCGATAGTGTCTAAGTGTCCGAGAGTCCAAGTGTACCTGTATTATTACAATTCAACACATCACTCTCTCACAAAGATAAAAGAAAAGCTAACTAATCACTCTCTCTCACTCTTCTCGCTCTCTCCTGTCGGCTTGGCTAAGAATAGCCGGCTCCGCGTCCCAAGGTTGCTCCGGGTCACCTAGGCGATCCGTCTTCCTCCGCGGTCCCCTCGCAAGAAGACAAGAAAAGAAATGGTCAGATAACTCAATCAATAGGTATCAAAAATGCAAGAGAAATGGAGTGAAGCTATAGTAGACAATCACAATCAAACAAACAAAATGTAAACTACTCGCTGTTGCTCCCCGGCAACGGCGCCATTTGATTTCGCTAGAGATAGGCGGTCTTAAGTTCAACACAAAGCGTGAACTCAGTCGGTGTTTGGACCACACTAAATCTGAACTAAAATCAACAATTAACCCACACTAAAGATCAATAAATTAGAACTAATGTGGAGTTAAAATTTATTTTTAACTCTACATAAAAGATGTATAGGTGCAAGTATGTAGAGAGTTCGAACACAGGGAGCAAGCAGGGTAGTTCAAGCAAATGTGCTCAAGTGAATGTGTGTGAGGTGTCTACACTAAGCAAACAAGCAAAGGAAATTTTTGTAGGTTTTTAATTTTTTAATTTTTAATTTTTTTATTTAATTTTTAATTTTGTATTTTGATTTTTAATTTTCTGATTTTTATAATTTTATATTATATATTTTTTTTTTCAATAATGGAATTCAAAGGCAAGGTAATAAAAGACAAGGTAAAATATTTATAAAAATGTGCAAAAATAATCAAAAATTCAGAAATAAATTATTTTTGGTATTTTTAGGATTTTTTACTGTTTTTGTGATTTTTGGGGATTTTTCAAGGTATTTTTGGTATTTTTAAAGACTGAAATAAGGCAAAATAGTGGAAAGGGTGCTGGCTGTGAGTAAAATGAGATTTAAAAATAGCAACCAGTAACTAAAAATTTTCACACTATTTTTCAAATGAATCTACTGAAATAGAGAACAAACAGGAGTTGAGTTTGTATTTTTTAGAGTTTTCTACATTTTATATATTTTCTTGAAGTTTTTGAGTGTTTTTAAATTTTTAGTGTTTTTCTTTTGAGATTTTTAATGATTTTTGGACTGACACTAAAAGATGATAACATAGACACTAGGTAATTTTTTTGGAATTTTTAGAGGTGTTTTAATATTTTTTTGGTATTTTCTAAGCTAGACAGTAGAGAAAAAGTTTGTTTTTGATTTTTAATAAATATGAAAATAAAATAAAATCAAAAACTAAAATGATAGCGTTGAAGTACACGTATCCAGGAACTAAACCCTTTTTTTGTGGAATTTTTGGACTTAAGATGATAGGTTAAATAAATACAACAAGCATTCAATCAAAACATAGGCCTGACAGGGGTATTTATGCAATTTCTCAAACATTCAAGGGCATACATGCAATTTTCCACAAAAATATACACTGAATATTCAATTTATAGCTCCAAAAACTAATTACAAAAACTGCCTGGGTTCCTTAGAAATTTTCCCACCAGGGCGCGTGACTTGCACGCGCCTGGCGAGGACTAAATTGTAATTTCTCAAAAAGCCCGGGCTTCAAATGCAAAATAGCCAAAAGTTTTACACTGTGATACAATATTTTTGGACTGAACTGAAATACCCCAAACCTCAAGGGGTATCCTTGCAAAATGCCCACCCCCTCACGTGCACAGGCACGTGAGCTGACGTGGCGAAGGACCTAAGTGCGAATAAAACAAAGGTAAGGGTTCACATGCAAATATTACAAAATGTTAACACTACAGACAAAAGTTTCAGTGCGAAAATATAAATACAAAACGTGCGAGGGTTGGGATGCAAAATACCCTCGCTGGGACGATCCGCAGATGACGCGTGGCGCGAATCCAACGGCTGGCAGCTGAGCGTGATCCAGCGGCAGGGAACGTGCCACTTATCCACGTGGCAGCACGGGGACAGCCGATGACGGTTCGCTTCGACGTCCGGGATTAGATCTCAGAAAGAGATCCTACGGTGGCTGGTCGCGGAAGATCTGACGGTCGATGCGCGATCTGGAACTCCACCTCGATCCAACGGTGGCGAAGGCCGGAGCAAGAACAACGACGAACTCCGGCGAGCCGAGGTTCTCCGAGGTCAAGCTCCGTCTCCGGCGGGTTTCTTGGCTTCAAAATCGGGCTGGAGCTTCCTGGGGGCCTCCTCTTTCTCCTGGGGGCACCAAAAGTGCACGGCGATGGCCGTGACGCTCACAGGTGGTCAGCGGAGCTGGAGAGCTCAGCTGAGCTCCGGCGAGCATCAAAAACGTGCCCAGGCGCGAGTCAACGTTCTTCGACCCTGCAAAACTAGTCAAGAGGTCCAGGGCAAATTGCCTGGACCCTAAGTGGACCTAATCGACGCGAAAGGCGGAGTGGCGATCGGTGGCCGGAGGTGCGCTCCGGCGAAGGGATGTGATTTGGCGAAGGAGTAAGCGGAACTCGAAATTACTTTAGGGCTAATGATCCTAAGCCTGAGACTAAGCGGATGAATGAAAAATAAAAGGGGGAAAGGGCCCTCAACGGCCGAAGCCAGAGGGGAAAAAGTACCTCGACCGGCGACTTTGCGGGAGGTGGTGGAAGCGCCTCCGACTTCCTCTGCTCTGGCTGAACGCACGGCGTGAGAGATGTCACCTCCACGAGTGCTTGGAGCACAAGAAGAGCAAGGAAGGGTGGACCGAAGGTGTTCAAAATCGAGAGGAAAGAAGGGAGCTCGTTATATTTGGTTTGACCCTGTGTCGCAGGGGTCCAAAGACCAAGAGATCTGGAGCGCATCAGTGATCCATGTCCCGATGTAAGATATGGGCGAGCCTCCTCGATCATCGATGAACAAAAGTCAAGAAGGTGCTATCACGAGATGAGGTACCTAGCGTCTTCGAAAAAATCGAGAAAACGGCCCAAAAATGAGCCTCTGACAAAGCTACAGGGGGTAGGGCAACTGTTGACCCCTCCTGGTTGGTCCACGTGGACCAACCAGGAAAAACCCTGAAAAATTAGTTTGTAAAATCAATAAAAAATGGAATTAGGTCGAATTAATTAAAAGTTAAAAAATGCTTAAAATTTTATGTAGTATTTTATTCTGATTTTTATTTATTTTTATGACTTATATTTTTATAAGTTACCTTTTTAACCCTATATAGGTATAATACCTACATATTGCATCTTTTTATTTTTATTTTGTATATTTTAATTTTATTATTTTTGTTTCTTATTTTGAAAAATTATAGAATACTTTTATATACACAAATATATTTTTATTTTATTTTTCTGATTTATTATGTATAATTAATAAATTATAAGAATGTTTTGTACAGGTATATGTATAGGCAGTATACCTATGTATCTTTTATACAAGTATTTTTATTTTTGTATTTTCTTTGCATTTTATTCTGATTTTAGTACACATATATATTACAAGAAATATTTACATAATTATAAAAATATAAAAATGAATAAATAATGAATAAAGAATAAATTGAATATTTTATTCAGTACATGTATACAATAGGGGTCCAAAACTCAACTTTCAAACCGTAGCTCCGCCAAATGCGAAACCACCACCATTAAATAGATTATTTTATTATATATACAATTAAAGGTGAGTTTGCTACATTTGGAGTTGTCAGTTGTGAGATACGGGTCTGGAAAGTTGGGATTCTGGATTCTTATTCAGATCATAACTTTTTATCTGTGTATTCTTTTTCGGTGAAATCAATTTTGTATTTTTCTTTATAAAATTATCTACAACTTTCATGTACAAAGTTCCTTTATTTGATGTGTAAAAAGTGGAACCAAAAATAGGTCCCAAAATGAATAAAGAATGAATTAATAATTATAGGTATTTGGCCCTTATCTCCCCCTACTTTATTCCTTGTCGACCTATTCATCAGGATGC
The DNA here is from genome assembly GCA_037367405.1 of Ottelia alismoides. NCBI lineage: Eukaryota > Viridiplantae > Streptophyta > Magnoliopsida > Alismatales > Hydrocharitaceae > Ottelia > Ottelia alismoides. The sequence goes on along the minus strand of JAZKJV010005215.1, from coordinate 53,940 downwards.
CTAGGTCTCGGGGGTTTTGGGTCATAAAATATTTACAATATTTTATTCTTTTTCTTTTCTTTATTTATTCTATAATTTTGGCTTTAATTACAACATTTTATACACTAATTGAATGCTCATGCATGAATGCTAAGATGATGATTTTAAGGGTATTTACAGGCATTTGCTAGGGTTTTTAGTGCCAAAATGATAGAATAAAGATGATGAAATGTGGATTCATCAGTACTCGAGTAGAAATCTCCTCTCCTTGGTCATTTGTAATCACGATGATCCCTGATTTCTTTTGAACTACATGTAATGGGCTCACCCACTTTGAGTCGAAGATAGGGTAAATGAAGCCAGCTTCACACCACTTCGTGATTTATTTCATGATGATGTCCCTGTAGGTTAGGGTTCATCCTTCATTGAAATTCATGGTATGGTTTGCAATCATCCTCCAGATAGATGTGGTGTGAACACATGGCTGGATTTATCCCTCAGCGATCCGAAACTTTCCAACCAAGAGCCTTGCTATTTTTCTCTAGAACCTCGAGCAAGCGAAATTCCTAATCCAAGGTCAGCCTATTGTTAGTAATGATCGGATGCATGTTTGGCTCATCCGCAAGGAAAGAAATATTTAGACCTGCCAGGAGCTGCTTTAATTCAAGTAATTGTTGAGTCGGCTCTGTAAACACTTCTGAAGCTATGTTGGTAAGGGAATGACCTGCCGAAATTAAGGAGATGTTATCCACCTCTGTCATTTGTGGCTCAAACAATAGAGTGTCGAACATATCTGTAATGATTCATCTTGTTTAGTTTGACTTGAATCTTCTTTGAATAAGTTGATTAGTGAATCTGACTCTGTCTCCAAGTTGGCAATGGATCAAGGATAGACTGTGCTTTCCAGGTCGCCCTCTGAAGAGAGAATTCCCTATTTCAAAATATCATTCAACGAAAATGATTGATCACTGATATCTACAACGTCACAGTCTTCTGCTGATTCTTCTGCATTGCCTTCATCAGATGTACCCTCTGTGGCTTTTGTCTCATTGATCATGTCCGTGGTGATTGTTTCACTGCAGGAGCGAAACACAATCTTTCCAAACCCATAATCAACTACTACTTCGATAGTTTGAAGGAACAATTGGCCAAGAATAGTCAGATTCTTGAGTAACAATGTAGGAAAATCCCTGTCCAGGATAACAAATTCCACTGGGAAGTGCATATCCTGCACATTTACGATAGCATCCTCTGATAGACCTCTATGCCGCTTAATGTATCGATCAATAAAATGAAGGATCATGTGTATGAGTTTAAGTGGACCTAACCTGAATTCCTGAAGTAATGATGAGGGCATGAGGTTTATGGAGGAATCGCTATCAAGCAAGTTTCGCTTAAAAATCTGATCAAAATTCTCTCATTTGATCAAAGGTGATCCCTTTTCTATCTTCTTCAATGGGAGATCACCGATATCATTTACCGTGGCCATGGTCAAGATGTGCTTCTCTCCTTGATTGTTAATGTTCTTACTGGGCTTAAACTTTAATGTGCATGCCTCTATCAATCCTTTCTTCACAGAAGGCATGTATTCCAGTCTTTAACAACAACATTTCAAGAAAAAATATTTTGAAGAATCTCAACAATGTCGGGACCAGACAATGCATTTTTAACTTTTTATTTTTTTTGGAATTTGTCAAAGTGCTTTGAAAAGGAATATTCACATAACTAAAAGCATTGTTCTTATATACATCATTATTTACAAATGACTGGCAAGAAGGTGTGTCGTCATTCAAAACAGGCAAAAGTTTTGTGCAAGAGCTTCGGCTTCGTCGGTCAGATCGGGAGCTGCGGCTGGTGTTGGCATCTCCTTATCTTACTCAGCCCGGCCTTAGTTGTTATTCGATTTCTAGAAATTTTCTTTTGCTGATTTTTTGTATTTTCTAGTGGTGGTGGTCTGGTGTTGCTTCTCCATCTTCTTCTTCCTCACTTGTCTCTACTACTGGATCGACTGAAGCAGAAGATGACAATTTGCTAGAAGACGCTTTATTTTCAGCTTTGTTGCAGCAACGACTGCAAGGTCCTACTGCTCCTAAGAGTCACAACATTAGATAACATAAAATTATGGATATCTGACTCTATTGGATCAGATGAGACATCACGAACTACATGCTCCTTGGTTTGAAATTATTGGGGTTGGCCTCAACCTACGTGGGAATAGAAGTTTTGTAGCAGTGAGGTCATCTAGCTTCTAACTAATCTCTGCTAGGCTCTTCACCAAGACAAGCAGTCGACAGTGGGGTTCACAGGCAAAATCTCAGATGGTTCATCGTGCTGACCATGCTGAGACCGATAATGAGGTGGAGGTTGTGATTTAGAATACTGAGAATATTACTGGGGAGGGTGCTACTAATAATGTTGAGGAGGAGGAGGGTACTGGTTTTGCTGAGCAGCTGCTTAATTTTGATAAGGATGGTATTGACAGTATTCCAGCTACTGGTATTGAGAGTTCTGTCTTCAAATGTTATGATATGCTGGAGATTGTTACTACTGAGGCTGGTGTTGGACAAACTTCCCACCTTGAGATTGGTGGCACGACTAAATGGAAGAAGATTGACCCTGATGATGTCTTCCTGGTAGGCTAGTTGTGCATCATTGTTTCAGATGTCGTTCACCTCCGGAATTTGGGGTGGAGGTGGGAAATACGAATCCACATATGATGGTTGGGGCTTGGACTATTAGACGACCATCAGCTATTGGAATTGTTGTGGTTGTGCTTCATCAAGATCCTGCACGTAGTATACATGCTGAATCGGCTGAGGCTGCACTGAACTCGCCTGAGGTGGCTATGGCGATGATGGTTCCTTCGACTAAGCAGGAGTCACGGATGATGGGCTCACATACTGGCATGAATTGATTGTACTAACCAACAGCTCCAGCTGCTTGGTAATCTGGTCCAGTTTGTCTTGATGATGAGTTCTCTATTGGATCACATATAATTTCTCAATGTCTTGTGATTGTTTTTCAATATTGTCCACTTTGGATTGGTGTCTCTTGATAATGCTAAGGTTGGAGATCTCATCTCTATCCACTTCGTGAGATGCCTCCATATTGACAGACTTGTGGTGGATTTTCGGTTGGCATTGATATGCACGAGATAAAGACAAGGTGGCCTCTCCTTCAGCCATTTCTTTGAAAATCTAGCATACGATGTGTTCATCCTTGTTGAAGTGACATCTTCCACATGCGACATAGACAAGACTCTGACTCTCAGTATCCAGGCCCTCAAAGAAGTGTTGGACCAGACTAGTCTGAGGAATTTCTTGGTGGGGCCACTTCTCTTGAAGATCTTCAAACCTCCCATGCTTCATGGGTGGACTCATGTGGTCCCTGGGAGAAGTTATTAATTCGGGCATGCATCTGATTGAGACGACCAAAATGGATAGAACTTGTGGAGGGATGCATACTTCAATTCCTCCTAGATCATCACAACCTTCCCCAAATGATTTATCCAGTATAGAGCCTTTCCTGAAGGCCGAATGGGAAGGTTGTCATCTTAACTACACCTAACAGGATGGTAGGGTAGTGTGTCGTTCTGCAGATGCGGGAAAACTGCTGGAGATGGATGTATGGTTCCTTATTCGTGTTCCCATGGAACGAGGGAAGAAGAGTTGAGATATGTGACTTGAGCTTGAAATGTTCGTGGACCTGAGGAATTTGGATCCACTCTCTCATCTGTCTAGCACATGGATTATAAGTTTCTTTCAATGTGTGCTTGGGAGCCTTTCTTCTTGGTTCATCTTCCCCTCCACGGGGTCCATCTCTATGTTCTTCATCCTCTCCTCCATCCTCCTCGATTCTCTCTTTCTCTCCTCAGATCATTAAGCATGTCTGTGAAGGTGACATGGGCTAGAGCCTGATTTGTGAGTTGTTGATGTATGGACTGAATGGATGCAAGAAACTAAGCATTGACGACGTTTTGATCTGGCCGAGGGCCCTGATTCGATTGTCGCGGTCCCTTCCATTTTCCTTACGGAGCCATCTCTTAATCATACTCAGAGAAATGTAATCTAGATTGGGGTCGAGGTTCATCTTTTGATATGCACTATGAGATACATCTCGATCAGGCTGATAATCTGGAGCACCATAAATGGAGATGGGTCTAGAATTAGGGTCAATCCTAAACATATGTGAATGGAGTACTTGATATGAAGAGAAATCGATATCCATCCTCAAGGGGAGAATGTCATGACAAGAGTGATCCTAATTTATTAGAGAATGAGGAGATGAGGAGTTTGGAGAGTGGTTCACAGAGTCCGAATCGAGCTCTCAGGAATCACCTCAAATTATTAGAGAATTCTGATCTATGGAGTTGTTGTGGGTATCGGTGGGATCCCGACTAAACCATCCATGAGTCAACATCTTGAGATAGAAGAGGAATAGATGAGGAATGAGGAATACAGTGATTAAAAAATAGAGAAAATGAATAAAAGATAGGAAGAAGGCTTAAAATGGGCAAAGTAAAAAGAAATGAAAATGGACGTAAAGAGAAAATGACACAAGTGTGCGGAACTAATCTTTGACCTTAAACTAGATTCAAACAAACTTCAAAACAATGGATTCACCAACTCAATGCCTGTGAAGTCGTAAGAGTTTGGTTATTTTTACCTTTTCAGTTTTAATTATTACTTAGATAATCTTATTGCTTGTCCTTAGAGGCTAGACCTATAGGAGAGTATATACTACCAAAAAAGTATCTCATGCTTCCCACTTCCTTTGCAACATGTAGTCTGCACTTTTTGGAGGTCTTTGATATCGGTCATGGGCCATCTACTCAACCAAAAAATAAGAGTGATGAATATGATAGTGGCGAATCAAGTACTTCAGACCAAGTTTGCATGCAGACAAGGCCCTACTCGGATGTGGGATGATGAGAAAGACACCCCTGTGAAGGGATGGCCTATGCTCAATACTTTAGACTAGGTCTGCAAGCAGATAAATCCCTACTCGCCCATGCACGATAGAAGCGTCAGTACTTCATCGAGCCCGAGTGATAATCAAGGCAACCAAAAACTGGGATGTTGGCTCTAATCGTTAGGGGTCGTGCCTCGCTCTGTCTGGAGTATACCTGAAAACAATGTGAGCTTTATGAACCCAATACAATGAAGTCTTTTATGAATTTTATTTAGGGTCAAAGTGTTACTAGCAGCCCCCTTGTTTTAATTTTTGAATTTTCACCTTTTCAGGATTTTCAAGAAAAACTCACCTAACCATTTTTTGGATTTTCTTTTTAAACCTAATTTAGCTAAAATTGGGGAAGAAGTTAGAAAAGCAATGCAAGTTTGACACTATGATAGAGAACTCACCATTTTGTCAGAATGATGGATGCTTAGATAGAAGAATTACAACACTTCCCAGCTCTCTCCATGTGGGATGCAAAACAAGAATTTAAATTTACAATACATGCAGATGCAAGCTGATGAAATTGCCCTAAGTAGGAATTGTTATTAGCATTCACACAAAACACAAAGTAGGAATTGTTATTAGAATTGCCCTAAGTCACATGCAGAATATAATATCCTAAGTCACAAAGTAGAATTGCCCTAAGTAGGAATTGTTATTAGAATTACAACACGTATTAATTTTGACTAAGGTCCAAGTGTATAGACTATAGTCACATGCAGATAATTAGGTCTTTAGACCTAAGTACCGAGTCAAAGAAGCCTAGAGCTAAGGGCTCATTCACACAAAACACAAATAAAGAAATGACGAAAACAAAAATTATGGGAAACAAAATAAATAATTGGAAAATATGAAGAATCAAAGTGGAGAAGGCGATGGAAATCATGAGAAAATTGGGCAAGACCCTTGGTGAACAAAGACTTTAGTAAAATACGCATGCTAAAATTTTGAATGTCCCTGAGTGTCCACATGAATGGTTACAAATTATAATAAAAGTCTCTCTCTCTCACACACACACAAAAGAAAAAAATTACACGTACTCTGCACTTCTCGGTCCCTAGGCCGGCTTTGCCGCTCTCTCTTACATGCTTAAAGAAAGACGATCTCTACTTAGCTTGGTTGCCTCGATTTCCTAGAAGACTGTCCTCATGTAGCGGACCCTCGCAATGAATTCAACAGAAGAGGTGATTATCACAGATAAACATTTATTTAAATAGAAATATATAAGGAAATAAACAAACTTTTATACATTATCCTATGCATTACCCCTCGACAACTGTGCCATTTGATTGAGGAAGATTGCAACAGAGTACCTAATGTCCGATCTAGGAGGGCATGCGGTGTCCGACAAGTCAAATATGACAATGACTATATCAGTGCATCTCTCGTCTCCCGGTACTTGAACAAATCACTTAAATAACCAATCAACCCACGAATAATATATAACAATAAAAACTAAGAGAGGTGAAATTCATTATACCCTACAAAATATGTATATAGTAGACAAGTGTAGGGGTCGAACTATTGAGAATAACGGAGGATATGTGTAATGTATAGTATTTAATAATAATTAATAATAATAATTTTTATCTTTATAGTCTTTTTTATTTTTTGTGGGTTTTTAAATTTTATGTGAATTTTTATGGCTTTTTAAATATTTTATATTATCTTTACTTTTAAATTTGAAATTTTATTTTTTTAAAATTTTTTTCAAAATTTTAACTTCTTTTTATTTTTAAAATATAATATGTAATTATATAATTATATTATTATAGTCAATATAAGTAATATACAGAATATAATATATATGATTTTATATTTTTAAATATGCATAAATATAATCAAAATACAAAAAATAAAATATTTTTGTGTTTTTTATATTTTCTATGTTTTTTTATAATTTTTAAGGAATTTTTACTGATTTTTATCTATTTTAAAGTATTAAAATGTATGAAACAATGAACAAAATAATCTAACCGAATTGTTTTGGATATTAAAAATAGATTATAGTGTCTAAAATTCCCAAAACTATTTTAATATATGTTATATATAATAAAGAAAAATATAAGATAGAAAACAATATTTTTAGATTTTAATGATTTTTTTATTGATTATTATAGTGTTTTTAGGATTTTTAATTTTTTAGGTTTTGGTTTTATATTTTTTTAGTGGTTTTGGATATATTGTATAATATATAGTAATATATGTACTCTATTTTTTGGAATTTTTAGAAGTGATTTATAACTTTTTTATATTTTAATAATTATATAGGGAATAGAAAAGCTTTTTTATTTTTTAGATGGAAAATTAACTTAAACTGCCATACAAAAAATATAAGTGTTAAATATATCTAAGATAATTTTCCTACATTTTTAAGGATAAAATGCTATTTTTAATGATAAATATACACAAAATAAATGTTGAAACTAATAGGGATCTAAATACAATTTAAATAAAGTGTAAATGCATTTAATAACACAAAAAATGAAGTCCAAGTGCAGACAAGCAATTTATCCAATTAAATCCGCATTTAATATGCACATGACAAGGGTATAAATGCAAATAAGAGAAATATTAGGCCCATATATGTAATTGTTCCCAAAATAGTACACTTAATTTATAAAATATAGTACTAAAAAGAAATAACCAAGCCCGGAGGGGGTTGGTTGCAAATATCACATGTGCCTCATGTGGGGGGTCACGTGAGGTGACTTAGCAAGGGGCCTAAGTGTAAATACTCAATAGTTCGAGGGTCCACTTGTACATTTTCACAAAATATTACACTAGATAGAATATTTATAGGACTAATTTAATATTACAATTGACGGAGGGGTTCCTTGTTATTTACGCACTAACGGGCGCGATCAAGTGGCACTAGAGACATCACATGGCTCCACTTATTTTGATCGGACGACGCTGGTACACGATGCTTCTCATTTGAATACACGAACTAGATTCGATCTGGGCTGATCTTTGGATCTAACGGCTATCATGTGGCCTGGACGAAATCGAAAGAACACCTCTTGGAAGTTGCTTCAATATTTGATTCCTCCATGCTCAGGCCACCATCATCGACCCTGGAAGTCTCAGCACACTCCTAGGGGATCTCGCACATCTGTAGGTGGTGTCACTAGGGTCCAGGTCCCAACTATGGGGATCTGGAGGTCTTCTTTACGTGGAGCCACTTGGAACTGATGTTCCGGGTTTGATTCCACACCATGTGTCTCTATTGGGATTCAGACCTACAACAAACGGTTATGGGGGTTGAGGCATACACCATCAACACGAAATATAAGCTGGCAACAAAGGGGAAGTGGACGTGCGGATGAGGTTCCAACGTACTGCATAGATGAACCTCGATCAAGCCTAACTCGTTCAGAATCAGGATGAAAGGTGATCGATTCGATGGAGGACTGGAGGGGCAAGAATATGGAGGTGAAATTGCGGGTCACAACAGGGTCTAAAACAATGGAACGATGGCCGAAGCTCTAGATCTCTAGTGGTCCTTAATCTATGCATTTAAGCTACGACAGGAATCCATGCAAGAAAAAAAGACATGAATGAAATGCAGGGAAAGAAACTACACTGGAAAGTAGGTAAATCAGATCGAACCTGGCTTTTACACTAAGGAGCGGATACCACGCTGGAGACGAGCTTCAATGATGGTGGACCACCTCTTCTCCACCTTATCCTCACGGCAAGGATGGGAGCGACACATGTTGTCACTAGGGGATCTACCAGGGGTTCCTATTGGAGTTACAGAGGTAGAAGAAGGATCAAAATGCAAAAATGGGGTTAAGGGTTTATTTATAGACAAAGTTTTTGGGTGGAAAGGTCATAGGATTACCTTCGATTTGCCAAAGTTTTGGATCATCAGAGCATGGAGTGAGATGGTCGATCATGTTGCGAGCAACTTTGGTGAAGGAACCAAGTGTGCTCTCTAACAGGGGAAGCAGCTGGAGACCGTGCAGTTGACCCTATGTCAATGCACTAAGGTACGTGATTAGTCCAGCTAGGATCAAGCAGACAAAATAGAAAATAAAAAGGGAAAATAATCGTAAATAAAATAACTACGTAGTTATTTAATAAAAAGTCAAAACATAAGAATTGTTTATTAATTTACATGGTATTTTATTATGATTTTATTTATTTTTACAACTTAATTTATTAGGTTTAATTATTTATATACTATTATTTAGGGTTTTGTTTATTTATATATTATGTGTTTATATTTTTATTTGGTTATTATATGAATAATGTTATAATTAAATAATTTAATTATATACACCATATTTAAATACATATTTACATATTTTGTTGTATTTTTATAGTTTTGTTTATATAATTAAATAAATACATATATGTACATCATAGGTCTATTATACATATATTTTAAGAGTTTATTTCTTTATTTAGATATTTCACATGATTTTATTTATGATTAATTTTAATTATGTTTAATATAATATATACAAGTATTTAAAAATAGAAGAGATTAAATGTGAAAAAATTATTTGAATTTATATACAGGTTCATAGTACAATGGGACCAAAAAAGTGACTTTTATATCTTAACTATATTTTAATGAAACCATCTTAATTAGATAGAAAATTTAAACCTTAAAAGATCAATAGGAGGATGAGACAATGATTTGGCATCAAGCCTTGGATATATGTTTGCTGATGAGATCTATAGACTAGTAAGAGATGAAATTTTAGATTGTCTGAAATTTCAAATCTTACATACTTGTGAATGTTGTATTCAAATTAGAATGCCTGATACACCCTTCTCTGAGAATGGTGTAAGATGCCAAGATATTCAAGCTCTCATACATATTGATGTATATGAACCATCTATATCATAATAAACATTAATGATATGTGATATCAATTGATGATTATTTGTGATACGAGATTTTATCCCTTCACCTTAGAAACCTTTGAAATGTTCAAAGATTTCACAATTTTGGTTTAGAACCAAAGTTAGAAGGAAGATGAAATGAATTTGATTTAACCTAGGTAGTCAGTACCTATCAGATGAATTCAAGGAATACCTTATGGAGAAAGGAATATCATTCCTATCTCACTCCTCCTATGACACCTAAACTCAATAGAGTTGTAGGAAGATGCAATTGGATCATGTATCACATGATTTGATCAATGATGAATATTAGCATAATTACCTCTTAGTTTCCAGTTATATATCTAGTAGAGACTACAATATATATCCTTAATAGTATTCCATGCAAATCTAAACTCTAAAACCCTCATATGTTATGGTTTGAACCTGGTTTAGTGTTGGACACTTGAGGATTTAGGGTTACTTGGTCCATAACTTTGTCATGGATGCAAGTAAGATGGAATCTAGCACCAGAGAGTACTACTTCATTAGGAAAATTAAGGATAGCAATGGATACCTACCTTATGACCTTGAGATTCTTAAAAGATTTCATCTGTAAGAATATGATTCTTAGAGGATGATTTTCTTGAGAATCAAGATGTAAATGAAGTAAATGATCTCATTGAAACTTGAGAAGATAACGAGTCTCCTGAAATCAGAAACTAAAAGGACAATTAAAGATGAAACACTCATACCTATTCAAATAAGTTTGAGGGCGGTAAGACCACCTAGAAGGTACGGATTCCATGTGTTAGAAAAATCTAACAATGATCTGACTTCATATGATGAAGCTTCTGAGGATCATGACATGGAAAGACAGATGCTAGCAATAAAGTCTAAAGCAGACTTCATATACAAGTATTGTATATGGACCCTCGAGGATCCACCTAGAAGGGTAAGATCCGCTAGGTGTAATGGATCTTAAAGAGAAGGAGGGAACCTGATGAGAAGGTAGAGACCTTCAAAGCACTGTTCGTAGCTAAAAGCTACACATGGAGAGAAGACATCGCTTGTAAAGATACTTGCTCTTCAGTAACTATGCTTAAAACAATCAGAATATTGCTAACTATAGCTACACAACTTGACTTTGACATCTACAAGATGGAAGTCAATATTGCATGCCTCTATGAATACCTCAGCGAGGATATTCATATTAAGTAGCCCCATGGCTTCATTGTTGAGGAAGGCAAGTTGTGCAAGCTAAAGGAACTCCATCGATGGACTCAAACAAGCTTATTATAGTTGGAATATGAGATTTGATGAAATTATAAATGTAATGATTTTAGATAGAATCTTGATGAACCGTGTGAAGCTTAGTGGGAGTGCCATTGTGTTCATCGTGCTAAATGTAGATAAAATCCTAATCATCTGGAATGATATAAAGATAATAATAAGCGTTTTACGATCTGGTTATTCCATATCTTGAGATATGATCTCAAAGATACCTCTTAGATCTTAGTTCTAAAAATGCTCATAAGCATAAAAAGAGGGTATTGGGACCGTCACATTTGTAGTACACCTTGGACATGTTTCATTTTTGGAGAAAAACCCAAGGAAGGCTTCCCTCCCTTAAGATATGGTATTGGCCTATCTAAAGGGATAGCACCTCAAAGAGTTGAGGAAGTGAATGCTAAAACTGCTTGCCCTTGCACATCAGTTATGAGAAGCCTGGTGTATGATAAATGTGTACATAAGCCAGATGTCTGCCATGCAGTGAGAGTAGTAAACTGTTACTAAATCCTACTAAGGAGATAAAACACTTGATTTCAGTAATAACAATATCTTCAAAGGATAACAAGATTTTTGAGATAGTGATCTCAAAGTCTTATCTTCAAGACCTTAAGATTTTATAGGTAGTGATCTAAAAGGTCTTAACTGCAGATATCTTATAAGACATAAGACTGGGTCTTAGTCATAGGAGATAGAGATCTCCAGGAATAAGGGTATTTTGATAAGGATGATAGAAATTACATAATAGTTATAATGATTATTGAGATGTAGTGTCAAAGACACTACAACAACTTTAACAAGATTGAGTATTGGTTGCATAAGATGCAACATTTACATTAGATGCGAGCACTGTTACTAGGAGATATGCAAATTTTGTAATAGGACTTAGCGTAGTCTCTCGAGAATAGAGTGATTATTCAGCTTACCCAACTATTTTATAAATAACTTATGATTAGCACATGAGTGTGGGTTTAATACCCATTAATGTCTCTTTGGGCTAGTGGGAGATTGATGGACATGCGAGCCCACAGTGAGCCATTATGCAACAAATGTCATTGCAAATCATTCCCTCATTTGAAATGAAGAATAACTAATTTGCATAATAGGTTCCTTAATACAATTCGGGTTATGTATCGTTGCCATCTTAACGATCATACAATTGTTGATTCAATTGTTGAATCATTGAAGTTGGTGCTTGGATGAATATCTAAAGAGTTAGATTGAGGACTCATCAAGCACCGTCAAATGATTATTAGGAGATGATCTCCAGCTTGTGTAGGAGATGGAAATCCTTTCTCTAATGGGTTGATATCTAACCGACCTCTTGATGCAGGTCCTCTACATATGAATAGAGATTTGGAGGTGTTAGATAAGTTAGGTCAAAGAGTTGATCTAACGGGATCGAGATAACCAAAGACCTATGTCGTATGTTGTCACGATAAAAGCACACATCCTCTGACCGGAGGTAGATGTGTTACTATATGTTTGAGTATGTACATTTGGCAGATCAGCAGTTTGATGATCTAATCAAGGTCTATACACCGACACGCTGGTGTTCATAACAATGGCATATGAGTAATACAATCTCTCAAAAGGATCACACAGGTTCATTATTGAATAGAAAAACATGAGCTCACTCATGAGGAATCGAATTCGTGTACGGTCGTCTCGCTTTGGAAGCTAGATTGAATTTGTAGGTTTGATATACGCTTTTTAAAAGTATATGATCAATACCTAGGTATGATATATGCTTTTGAAAAGTATATGATCAATACACCTCCAATGATCAAATGAGAAACTTAGTGATAACACCCTGAAGGAAATAGTCTAAATAAGATATAAAATAGTGGGTTTTAATCTAGGTCTTCCAGTATGCAAGATGTACAGGTATTAGGAATACATGATGGTGATGCAATCATAAACGATTATATAACCTTGACGCTTCCATTCCGAGGGAGTGATTAAATAGGTCTGGATTTTAGTGACTCCTTTCAGTAGAGAAGTAATCTAATCTTGGTCCAAATGTTAGATAGTGATCTGAATGTGATTCAAATGCAATGAGAATATTAGATTCACAGCTTTGATTTAATTAAACATCTGTGGGAGGTCCCCGAGATCTGGATTTTGAGATATGATCTCAATCCAAGTCACTATACATTGAAAGTACAATCACCATGTCCTTATCTCCAAGTATCAGTGGAGAAAGAACAATATTCTTGAAAGAGTTCAAGGATAATTTCATTATTGATAATGTGTCTGAGCATTAAGGAATATTGATAGTTAAATGTGATTTAATTATCATGGATAATATGAATTTGATTCATATTATTTGGCCATATAAGGAGATTATAATTAAATTTGATTTAATTATCAAAGATGCGAACAATATGAATATGATTCATGTTATTTGGACACATGAGAAGAGTCATCTTGGATAATTAAATGTGATTTAATTATCAAAGATATGATTAATGTGGATATCTCTATCCATAATTATCATGGATATTATAAATATGATTTTTAATATGTTGGAGAGACTTAATTGTAAATAGAATTACAAATGATATGTAGTTGTGAATTGGAATCACAATAAACAATTAATTGTAAATATGTTTTACATATTATGTTAGATATATGAATGTGATTCATATTTATCAATGGCATGCTTGATGTTTTCACAAATTTAATTTACAATTTTTTTGTGAAGATAAATGCAATAATAGTTATTGCATTTTAATATATAATAAATATATATTAAGGAAGGAAAAACCAGCAACAAAGGTGGTCGTCCACCTTGACCAATTCAAAGGGGGGACGGCCACCCTTTTTTGGGGGTGGTTGTTGCCTCCCTTATTATCTATTTATTATAATTAAAATTAAAATAAATTAATGTGTATGTTGATAAAGGGATATAATTAATTTATTTTAATCAAATTAGTTGTTGCAAATTTGTAGCAACAAATCATGGCCATTGATTAATAACTTCTTAATCTAAACCTTTGGATTAAGAGGGCACATGGATTGAGATCCATGTACATCCAACTAGTATAAAAGGAAGGGTAGACCTTGCCTTTTAGATCATCATCATTCTAAGAGGAATTAAACTCTCTACATATCTCTCATAGCCACCACCTTTTTCTCTCTATCAATATTGTGGTCGTTTACATATTGACTTAGAGAAACTCATTGTCATCGTGACGTCATTGTGCTACCGGATTGACTACTCATTGATCTATGTCTCCTTCAGTGCACCTCACTCATGAAGAAGATGTCAAATCTCGTGAGACGAGATCAGGAGATTCACCGCTTGGATCATCAACATGGATTGCAAGGAGCACACATTTCATCAACATGCTCGTAAGTGTCTCCTTCGTTAGATCGAACTTGAGACAGGAGGTCTCTTACTTTAGAGACTCGATCGCAACTATGCTTCAAGTGGTAACCCTAATACATGTTTGTGATTTAGATGAAACGATCTGAGAAGTGTTCTTGGATCATGTGGTTTCATCATTTTATTTTTTTTAAATTCTGCTGCCCCAAGCAAATAGTATGACTCGTCATTCCCGATTGTATATGATGCGATCTTCACGCTTCCGTGATGCGCTTATGGTTTTTCCCATAACCGTTAGAACTCATGTGAGAATTAAGACTTTAAAATCAACAGCCTCTAAGTTCTACAAGTCATTGTATAGGTTTGGCTCATAAGTCATCTTATATCCACCCCCTCCTCAAGCATACTCCATGAACATCGATCAATTGTCTCTTGTGTATGAATGGTGTTAGCTCCTTCCATTCGAAATGCTGAACTACCATGCAATCCTCTCCTCCAGTAACTTGTCCTCGAGGAGTCAACCTTCTAAGTTCAACTATTGTTGGTACTATCAAAAAGGAGGAGTGAAGAAATTGAATCCTAGCCATTGTAGCTAAGTCTCATATTTGAAGCTTGGCCAGTGTGGTCAAGAATTGGGATTTTTGATATTTGCTCTGCATTTATTTTGGGGCTTTTTCTGAACTTTTGAAATTTTACCCATTTATCCAGGATACTTTTTTGTATTTTTGGGTTACAAGAGTAAATAGCCATGTGATGTGGTTGCATTGGCCCTCACCTCGACTGAACGACCATGTACTAGCAGACTATTCCTCGTCCTAAGCTTTATTTCAACTAGTACTCCAATCTTTAGATGTCCATGTTACTAGAAAAGAAGATAAATAGTCTTCCAACACCTCATTTGGATTGAACTAAGTGTATAGTGCTAGAGTCCAAATTAGTTATCCATTCAAGAGTCGTACTCAGAATGAGGCAATCAGCTTAGACAATAAGAGTCAAAGTCTGAACACTATCATGCGAAATTCGGAGATTTAAGTCTAGGACCTAAAGCTTCTAAAATCATACTTCTCACTGAAGTTCCTCTAGACATTAATTGGATTAAGGTCAAGTCAAGTCCAGTCTCTATTTTTGGTCACAACTTGGTTCAGAACCCAATGATTTTTTAACAATACATATGCATGATATGCTAAATGAAGTGAAAATGCATGAGACGCAAAAAAATTGAATGGTTTTTCAGTTTTTTATTTTTTTTATTTTTACATATTTTATAAGGATTGTACATATTTACAATACATGTTATGCACATTTTACAAAATTTACCAGTTTCACAAAAGTTACTCATATCCCTTTATTAAGTAAGTATCATATACTGAAAATACAATACAATATGGTGCAATGCAATATAGAGTATGTACATAAATGCAAATCACCTCCGTTATACTTAGCGTATGCTAAGTATAAAGGGGTGCAAAAGAAGAAAGGAGTGGGGTCGAAGTTGGTCGCACCTCATACTTAGGCTATAGTCAACCTAAGTGTAGAAAAGAGCAAAAATAGGGTGGTTGAGGGCAAGAAGAGAGAGATGATGAGTATACACAGAATGGGCTCGCCCCCCCCCCCCCATACATTTGCCTTTGCCTTGGTATAGACGAAGTACAAGGTAACCGATGGGATCGGGTAGGATGTACAGAGGATTAAGGAGGTTTTCACAAACTTCTTAAGAGAGTATGGTGGGAGGAAATACATATCTGAATACTTTGAAGAAGAAGATTCCTAGCCATCATCGGAGTCATCCTCAAAAGAATAGTAGTGTTCGGTGGAGGTTCTCCAAGTAGTTTTATTCTTGAGCTTCTCCCTCAAACTGTGTTCACTCACATGGGTCTCATACTCTTCCTCGGATGTTGAATACTACGTGAAGGGTGTCTGGCTGATCATATATATTTATTTAGGAAGTCTACTGGAACCTAGAGAGGAATCCTCAAAAAGATCCATGTCTATAGTGATATACTTAGCCGATTTTTTAGAACCTTAAGCAAGGAGAGAAGGAAGATAAGAGCGCTTCTCCCCTCCACTAGCAATTGGCTAGAGGATGTGACTCCTTTGAATTGAGTATGTCAGATGTTGGCCATTCCTTTTGGTTTAGCTGGCGATCTAGACATGGGGTTCACATGCTTCTCATCGGGCGAATCAAGTTGTTCGTTGAGCATCTCCTCCAAGGTCCATACACCTCTCGGGTACATACTAGTGTTCACAATCAGCTTGGGCTTTGTAGGCTCATATTTTGAATCACGGTACAGATCAAGGAAGTCCGAAATGATTGTGTCCGTACTCGGTGAACTGGATATGTGTGAGTCAGGATACTTCACCTTGGTGGTAGCATGAGTGGTGGTCGGGTAGACTATGGATGAAGTCACCTTAGTCTCGGTGGTGTCAAATGAGCCATCCATAAGGGGATATGGACAATTTTGATTCGTAATAACATGTTCCCCTTTTGACTTTGAAGATTTCTTAGTGATGTCAAATTTAGTCTTCTCGATAGTCGGAGTCTTAGGTCTCTCTCTTAGGGTTACGTTTTTAGTCGGTGCCTGATCATGTAAGGTGTTTGACTCCATAGTCTCCTCTTTCTCAATGTTGTTGGTAGGTTTTTCGGTTGTCTCAAGGCAAGGTGTTATCGAGAATTTGATTATTTTGGTCTGTGTTCGGAAATTTTAAATCTTGAGTGTCACAATCGATTGTTTTTCTAGCAGAGCCTAAGAGTGGTTTCAACAAAATGATTGGAGACTCAGTCAACTCTCCTCGGTGCTTAATGTCTAGGACAATAAAGTCCACTCTATGTTTATCACATTGGAAGTTCATGATGATAGAAACAACTCCTTTCAATTTCTTAGTGGATCAATCAGGTAGTTGAATGATTACTTTAATCTTCTTGAGCGATTTTGAGTCAACCACTTAACTTTACGGCAATTGATCTTCTATGTAATTGATGAACCCTAAAATACCCTAGTTAATTTTGACATTTTGTCACATTAGTCGGGCTTTTTGGATTAATAAAAAAACCACTTAAGTAATCTTGCAATTAAAGCGAGTGGTCAGATTTTTATTTTACTTGGGCAAGCCCAAGGCCAAACTCAGGGAGACCATTGTCCCCTTAGGTCAGTTTTTAGGTGATCTAGAAACTTGGTTTTCAGAGACCATTTTTTAATTTTTTATGCAATTAATGATGACATGCAACTTCAGGCAAGTTTAGCGACTAAAACGTAAATGCCAGTCAAATAATCCAAAAAATCCTAAAACTTGGATAGGATGTGAAAAATGATGAAACTAATGCACTGTATCTTTTTTTTAGAATTTTCGGACTCAAAATGAGTTTATTATGAATAAACTATTAAGACGAGGTCATTTTTCATAAATTTTAATAAATAGAAAACCTATTTATTTCTCGAAAATATAATTATCTTAGATAGGTCTATGTGAGAGGTATCTAGGAAAAATAATAGATCCTAAATATAATGGGTCTACAGCCTATTAAAAATTAATGACTCAGATCACCATTTAATTTATTATGGCCTCGATATGCATGCAAATGACATGATTTTTAGGCACAATGTAAAGCACATAAATATAGCTACTATTAATTTTTGAGAATTTTTGGAGTAATAATCAATTTAATATGAATTTCAGATCACAAAGTGGGTAAAATATGCAATTTTCCACCAAATTATTTATATTAAATAATCCATATTTCACAAAAATTCAATCAAATATCCACATGATAGAGAATAAATGGTTCTACAAGATGGATATTTCGGATTTAAAATATGATGACAAATGACATAAATAAATGCTCAAGTACATGGTTCTAAATGCAATATAGATATTAATAAAAACAAAATAAAAAATGCAAATGGATATAAATGCAATTATCGTCAGGCACGTGCCTCCTGGCTGGCAGGGATGCATACATGAGTGGTTGAATCTGGAGGGGGTCAGCTGCAAATTCTCCACTTGGCATGTGTCTCTCACGTGCCTTGGCTGGCGAGGGCCTCTTTGAGATTTCTATAGTTTCGGGGGGCTCAGTACTAATTTAGTCAGGGGACACGTGCGACTCACGTGCCTTCTGGTTGGAGTGGCAGCTCGGGTGTTGCTTCTCTACGTGCCGACGTAGGTGAGGCTCGGACTTGGACTGGCTCACCTGAGCCTCTGACATATAGCTGAAGTAGCGAGGAGGCACTATTGACCGGCAGTGGTGCATCACTCGAGGTGGTAGAGCAGTCGGGGCAGTTGCTTGAGCTGATGGTTATCGATGTGCAAGCCAAGGTGGAGCAGTGATGAGCTTAGCTAGGGCATCTTCGAAGGCAATAGTGGAGTTGGAGGCGTGTGGCCAGTAGGGTTATGTATGGCGATAGAGACAAGGCCTCTGTAGTGGAGACGGTTGGAGTGAAATATGAACGAAGGTGCTTCGTGTATGCAGGGGTTGCACGAGCAGTGGATGGCAGAGCAGAGACTCTCAAGTGCGATGATGGTGGAGTGGTGCGGTGATGAAGGACGATGAACTTGGATGGAAGGTGGATGAACGGAAAATGGGTCGAAGGCAAAAAGGAAGAGGAAGAGAAGGAGAAGATGGAGACATGGAAGAAAAATAAGAGAGGAAGAGAAGGAGAAGCTTTACCTGGAAAGGGGTTCTTCGTCAGTGATTAAAGCACGATGGCGGTTAGAGGATGATCAGATTCTCCTGAGAACATGGCCGAAGTGTGAAGGGGTCGGATGGGGTCATCGCTCAAACACCTCGGCAAGGTGGAGCTAAGCAACTTGCGACATAGTTGCAACAAGGGATGGGACTCTGTTGGATCACACTGGAAAGTGGAATGACTTCGTCGCTCGATCAGGTCCTCCTCTCGCTGTCACCGAGGCCAGAGTGGATCTCGGGGAACCTTCTCTCTCTTGTGGTGGATAGTGTGCACGAGGGGCCACGATGTTGCTTTTCTGGGCGGTTGGGATGGAGGTCGTGATGGTCAGAGTTTGCGGGAGAGATAAGAGAAAGGGAGTGTGATTGCGAGGTGGTTGCGGATCGTGCACGAGAGAGTGCGGGAGGTGTATCGGTCGATCGTGAGATGCGGGGAGAGATGGAGGAGGTGGAAGAGAGGGAGGCGGACAACAGTTGAAGGGGGAAGTAGAGGACGGGGGATCAGTGCAGACAATGCACGGGTCATGCAGAGACGGTTGCAGTGGTTGTGTGTCGCAAGGCGCGGGGAGATGGAGATGGTGGAAGAGAGGAAGGCATTCAACAAGTGCATGGGAGATCAAGAGGAGAGAGAAAAGAGGACGGCAGTTTGCGGACCACTACCGAAGGCAGAGGAGGTGTGGGGCGTGTGGGACGTAGGGGGAAAAGAAGGGCTACGTAGCACGCAGGGGTGTGGCCACATGGTGGAAAATAAAGATTAAATTAATTTGTTAATAATAATAAATATAAGTAAATAAATAAAAATGCATAAATAAATAAAATAAAAAATGAATAATTAAATAATATCATAATATATATTAGAATAATTAAAATAAAAACAAAAACAAAATGGAGTTGACATGTGGTTGCTCTAGGAGCTGCCACGTATCACTCGCAAAAAAATCAAAGATTAAATCCAAAGAAAAATAAAAAAGAAATAGTAAATTAAGTCAAATAAAAAAGTAGTCAACATGTAGTTGTTCGTCTAGACAAGATCTACAACTTTTGTGAAGGACTCAAACCAAATAAAATCGTCTGTACAGAAAATATTTTTGATGATATTCTATAGATATAAAATACCGACTTTTGCTTTTTGCAAAAAAATATTATCATTTTTAAATAATAAAAAAAATAAAAACAAAAAAATATAGAATAAATATTTTCAACCTAATATATTTTTTGGATTTTTAATAATAAGAAAATAAAGAAATAAAATTAATGGGATAAATGTACATAATATATACAGACTGTTATTGATTTATTTTATTTAATTTTTGCCTCAATTTTTATTTATATTTTTACATAGTTTATTAAAATAATAATAAAGAGAATAAATGCAAAAGAAATAATTCAAAAAGAGTTATTTTTGTGCATAAAATGGTATGGTTAAATTAGGCAATATGTACAATATATAATGAGGCTCCAAAATCCAAGTTTCACATATGAACTCCATTCTTTTAGATTTGATCTTGTTTTGTAGGTAGTTGAACGAACATTAATTCAAAAGTGAGTAGGAGTCCATGGGAGTGTGTATGAGAGAGATATTCAAGTTTTACTGCTTCTAGTCTCAAAACTAGGGTTTGGGTTTTATTGGGCAATTTTACAAGTTAGCATTTTTGGTATTTTCCTTTTATTAATGTTAGTAATATGTACACTATAGAGTTGATTTTATTTGATTTTGATGAGTGAAAAATAAGTAAAATATGATAAAATAGGGTAATTACAGGTGATATCAAAAGAATTTAGGCTTCTTATTTAATGAAGATATGCATGCTAAAATATCAATATTATGTACAAGTGCATGAATGATAATCATGCAAAACAGATGGAGAAATGTAGCTAATTACACGAGATCAGGGCTCTATTTTCAACTTTTAGAGAGATGAATCTCAGATTCATCAACCTCCTATACTTAAATCTTGCCCGTCCCTGAGCAACTAAAATGAAATGCAAAAGTGAAATGATTTTAGGTTCCATACCAAGGTCATGAACAAAAGGCGAAAATGGAGCTCGACTCAACTTTTGGACTAATAATGTGGTGGAACTCATTATGATAATTAGGTTTTAATAAAAACATCCTCCAAGTTTGCACAAGTCAATATCCTAGAGCCAACTCAAAAGTCATCTTAGATCAACCCCCTCCCAAAGCATCCCACATGAACACTGAATAACTATCTCTGGTGTGTGAAGGGTGTTAGCTCTTCCTATCCAAGATGTCATACTACCGTGCAATCTCCTCCTCCATTAACTTGTCTTCGGTGAGTCAGGTATTTCCTTCTAAGTTCAGGAACGTGCTAGTTCACAACGAGCGAGGAGAGAAATATAAAAGAAGGGGAAAATAAGTAGAGAGTGGCAAATGTAGTAAACTCTCATGTGAAGCTTGGCCGGTATAGCCAAATCTCCACTAGATATGCAGGTTATCTGAAGCTTGGACCATTGTTGTCAAATGTTGTTTTTTTGGTAGGATTTTGTGGCTCTACATGGATCTTTTGTGCCCTAACGGATATAGCATCTTTTGGTCTGTCCATGTTTTGGGGTCTTAGAAAGAATTGTTCTAGCTGTCCATCCCTCATCCGAAGCTTTATTTCAACCTGATACTCTTGTATTTAGATGTCCACGCTACCAAAGAAAGAAACACACAGTCTTCCAACACCTCATCTGAGTTGAGATAAGTGTGCACTGTAGAGTACAGAATAATTCCTTATCCAAAAGTCTACTCAGAATGAGGCAACCAGGTTAGACACTAAGAGTCAAGTCTAGAAATTGTCTTGTGAACTCGGGGAATTATTTCTAAGACCTGAAGTTCCTAAAATCCTACTTCTCAATTGAAGTTCCTCTGAAACGTAAGTATACTAGGATCAAATCAGTTCCATCCTTAGTTTCTATTCATAAATTGGTTTGGATTCCAATGAGTTTCCACTTTGTTTATGTACGGTATGCACATGAAATGCATATGATATGAAATGCAAGTAATTGGAGTGCAAAATGTTCTCTTTTTTCGAGAGAATGAATGCAAGGATGGTATGCAAGAGTGAATAAGAAGCCCTTTTATTAGACAAATGTTTTTTTTGTTATACCTCCTAATTTACAACAATTTTACAATTTATACATGAAGAGTGTAGTTTACACATTACGCATATTTTACAGCTTGTATACAAAATACAAGTATTCTACAAAAAACAAATATTTTTTTACCAATTTTACCCACTCCATATTTATTGAATAATATATACAAAAATACGCAAAAGTACGAGCTATTGTAAGTATACATGTAACATATACATCCCCCCTATATTTAGCATGTGTTAGGTCCTCATAGCATGAAAAGCAAGCAAAAGACATAGCTCGTGCTAAGTATAAGAGTGAAAAATAACAAAAGTATAGAAGTCGACCCGCCCCCCTATACTTAGGCTTTGGTCAGCCTAATTGTAGAAGAAGAGCAAAAATGGGGAGGTCGAGGTCAAGGGGAGAAATGGATGAATATATAGACATGGCGGGCATCAGCCCCCCCGTAATTAGGCTATGGTCAGCCTAAGTATAGAAATGGAGTCAGTGTGAGAACCGATGGGGTTGGTAATATACAAAGAGAAAGCGGTCTGAATCTTTTTGATGTTGTCGATGGCCATAGATCAATGTTTCAAGGTCTCATGTGTGGTTTTATGTCTGCCTCACGCATGGAAGTAATCTACTCAACACGGACTAACTGTTCATTTGGTTCAACAAAATGTTTCAGCAGTTGTCCATTCACCAGAAATGTTCGTGTGTCATATGTAAGATCTGAGATCTCTACATATCTCTTGTCATGCACATCACATACTAGATACAGACCCGTCCACTTGGACTTGAGCTTCCCTTGGAAAATCTTCATCCATGCATTGAACAACCATTCCTTTTGTCTAGGAACAAAGGTCTTTCGTCTAATAAATCTATCATGTCAATGCTTAACCTTGTCCTTGTACACCAAACTGTTGTCGTATGTGCGATTTTTGATTTCCACAAATTCATTCAGATCCATCTCTCTCTGCTTTTGCCTAGGTGCGTGTTCCAGTTGACCTTCTTGATTTCCCATTCTGATTTGTGCACTAACTCGATGGGTGATCAACAAATTTCTCACTTGGGTTTAATTTTTTAATGAAGAAAATGTGAGGTATTGTTGTTACCCAAAGAAAAACAAATTGAAACAAATAATTTTATTTAATCCAAATCAAAGAAAAAAAAGAAGAAAATGGATTTTTGCTATTTATTAATTAACTGGTATACCACCCTAGGTCGAACTCAAGAGGCAACTGTTATTAAACGAGGGTTATTCAATTCAATGAAAAATCAAAGAAATGAAAAAGGAAAACTGAAAGCAAACTACTCTTGGATTTTTGAGTTTTTATATTTTTTATTTTTTATGGGTTTTAAATTTTTATATTTTTTATGTTTTTAATTTCAAAATTTTAATGAATTTTAATTTTGTAATTTTTTATATTTTAAAATGTTCAAATAATGAAAATAAAGAAAAGTGGAAATAAAGGAAACACACTCTTTTGTATTTTTCAAATATGGAAAAAATCTAGAAAAATAAAATAATTTTTTTTGTGTTTTTGATAATTTTTAACTGTTTTTGTATTTTTAGAGATTTTTAGATTTTTTAGGATATTCAAAATGAATAAAAAGAGGAAATAAGGAAAACAGAAAATCAAACAGTTGTTTTTGTGTTTTTTAAACATAATTAAACTCAAAAATACTGGAAACCAATTTTCACAAATAGAGTTTTTATTTATCTTTAATCTAGTACAAAAACACATTTGTTTGATTTTTTTGATGATTTTATATGATATTTAGTATTTTTATAATATGCACTTTTTTGGTTTTTATAAAATATTTCCAAAGAAATTTTGTATAGTAATTAAATCAAGTCAAAAGGTACCTGCATTAATTTTTTTTGCAATTTTTAAGGCATTATTCAAAATTTTATAAATTTTATAAGGCGAACAAGATATTTTTAGTGCTTTTGAATTATTAAAAATAGCAAATTAGAATATTTTACAACACAAAAATTACAAAGATAAAGCAACATTGTAGGATACTACATTAATTTTTGTAGAATTTTTAAAACCCTTATGATATTTATTTCATGCAAAAAGAGGCGCAAATTTAAATATGGAAATAGATGATCAATTTACAATTAGTTAATGTTTGTAGATTAACTGATAATAAATTGATAAAATGCAAGTATTTATTGCAAGATTTCCAGGTAAAACGTGTGAAGCACATGCAATCAAACAAACTGGACAATGTAAATTATCTAAACTATTTCAACATTTATTAATAGATAAAAACTTGGGTAGAAAATGCAAAAGGTCCACAAAACCACGTGAGGCAGCACGTGAACACAACTCAACTGTCTTAAAATGTAAATAAACAAACTGTAGGGACTGAATAATAAAAATTCCTCAACTGTTATTTACAAAACATAGAACAAAAATGAAATAAACGAAAGTGTAGGGATGAGAGTGTAATATACCTAGGGACACATGCGGTGCACGTGAGGGAGGCATGTGGCTCAAATCTATCGCATCATATGATTGGACGATCTGGAACCGTGGCGCTCAAGAGCGGTTTGGATGGGCTCTAGATGTGATCCGAGGGACGAGGTTTGGGCGTGGATGAATGCCTCAGATCAAAACTGGAGTGCTCTCTGCTAATCCGACATCTCTGAAGGGTCTTCGATGAACTCAGAAGAAGGCTTCGCTGGCTGGACTTCAATTGCCAATATGTGTTGCTGTAATGTTCAGATTGGCCAACTGACGGGCTCAGAATGAAGCTGGAGAGATTTTGCGTCGGAAGGTGGGCTCAGATGGCTCAGAACATGGCTGGATGTGGATCTATAAGGTGATGCTGATAGATCTATGATACTAATTAAAATAATAGATCTAAAATACTTAAGCGTTACCGGAAGCCATCGCAGCGGAAGTGAAAAGATGAAGATGGGATTTCCTTCTCCTTCTCAACTCTTACTAAAATGCTTGAGTAATGGATCCTCTCACATTAATTGGTTGAGGGAGAGGGGACCCCAATCTATATTTATAATACATGATGGTTACCTATCCATTAAGGTAACCACCAAATGCAACTTCCCAAGAGATGCATCCCTTCATAATTAATCATGAGCCACAATATAAAATACAAAATAATGTTGACAATGGTAGTTGTCTACACAAAATTTGTTACAGATGCTCCTGGAGTCTCCACTTGGTCAGATGAGGGTCGATTGGGCTCTCCGTCACGCACCTGGACCTGCAAGGTTATTCGGAGCTCAGAGGCTTGTTCCGTTTAGGGTTATTGAGCACTGAAATCCAAAGAAGCGGCATGGAATGGCTGGTGATCTCCGACAGTGATGGAGGATGGAGGTCGGACCTCAAATCAGACCCTAAGGGGGCTAGTCGTGGAATGAGGGTGACGATGGAGTGAGGGTCAAATTGGTGTGAATAATCGAGGCAATCGAACCTCCTATCTGATGATCAGAGGTTTGGAATCGGGTCACTGCACACTACCTCAGATCGAGAATTATGCCGAAATGGAAAGAGATGGGGGTACCTTGAAGTGTGGAAAGGTGTTGCGGAGGTCGATGATGAGGGTAGAGGGGTCTCTGCCTCGATTTGGTGGTAGAAACTGGAGAGGCTCGTATGCACGACAGAGCTCCGACTACGTGTCCGGATCTCGTCCATTGAGCACCAAATCAGCCTCCAAATGAAGGCTTCTGATCCCTGTCACGAAAAGTTATTAGAATAGAAGAATCATAGGTGCTAACGTGGATCTCAGACCTATGTTTTCTAATCACGCACCTGAAACGGGGCGGAAGGAAGTCGGATCCGTTGAGGAGAAATAGGAGAAGAT
The DNA here is from genome assembly GCA_037367405.1 of Ottelia alismoides. Taxonomy (NCBI): domain Eukaryota; kingdom Viridiplantae; phylum Streptophyta; class Magnoliopsida; order Alismatales; family Hydrocharitaceae; genus Ottelia; species Ottelia alismoides. The sequence goes on along the minus strand of JAZKJV010005215.1, from coordinate 27,943 downwards.
GGGTCAAAACTAAGTGGAGTCAGGTCTAGGTGTTGGAGGGTGAGTTGACCAAAGGTCAACGAAATGATCTAAGCCCAATCAGGAGTTGTAGAGAATGAGACAAGATAGAGAAAATGATAAAATAGAGGAAAATAGAAAAATAAATAAAAATAAAATAGAAAATGAGTATATATTTAAAAATTATTAAAATGATAATGTTTATAAATTAATAAAGTAATTATTATGGTTTTTAATAAATTAAATAAACTGAATAAATAGGGTAAAATAAATTTAAAAAACTTTATTAATAGGTATAAAATACCTATATAGACAATAAATGGATTGCTAATAAAATATTTTTACAACTAATTGTATAATTTAATAATTTATTTACAAAATAAATTAAGGATTTTAAATATATTTTTATTTTATTTGTATGAGTTAATTTAATGGTACAAATAAATACATGTATAAACAAAATAAATACATTATACTTATAAAATAAATACATTGTTTTATTTTTGATGATTTTTAAATTTATTATTTTTTTACATTTTATATAATTAAAATAAATATATAAAAAATATTTAGAAATACAATATATGCACAAATATACAAGAAAATAATTCAATAAAAATATATACAAACTATACATATATACAAGTATACCGATAGGGTCCCAAAACTTACTTTTTGCATGTTGACTCTGGTTTTATTGAAATCACTCTTATTTGATAGATATTTTTACAAAACGAACTTTAAAAGTGAGTACACCCAAATCGGAGTACATACGACTGAGTTATGAGGTTCGGTAGTTAGGCTTTACGGCTTTTTGATTTTGAGATTTATTGGCATTTATTCATGATTATTTGTAAGGTGTATTTTTGTGTTTTTTTGGTGATTTTTATGAACATTTCAGAAAAAGAATTAAGTTAATTGCAATTACAAATAAATAAATAATAAGAAGCTTTATATACATGATGTACAACTATACAAATGGATCCAAACACCAAACCTCAAATGATTTATTCTATGATTTTTTTGGTATTTTAAATAAATAGTATTAGTTACAGAACACATTTAAAAGTGAGCTTGGTCAATTTGAAGTTTTCTATAAATAGTTATGAATCTGGGAAGTTGGACTTTTAGGCTTTTTAGGTTCATTGTAATTATTTATTTATTTGTTAAATAATTTTTATGACATTTTTATAAATTAATATACATTATTACAAAGAACTTTTAAGAATGAATCATTTTTATTTGAGGTTATTTTATTGATGAATAAAATAGGTGAAAATATGTACAAGGTGAAAAATGATGAATATGTACAAGTGAAATTTGGTTTTCTTGTATTTTATAAGCTATGGACCCTATCTTCCCCAACTTTATTCCTGGTCGATTAGGTCAAGTCTTGACCTTCTCTCCGAGTTCGGGTCAGTCTGCATTTATTCCACAAATACATCCTTCTTTATTTCTTTTCTTTTTCTTTTCTTCTTTATTCTTTTATTTTGGTTAAAAAGAATGATAAATATACATTATTAATAAATAGATGATAAATGATAAATAATGAGAATTAATGAATATATACAGGTATTTTACAAAGAGTTTAGATAAAATAAAAGAATAAAGATATTGAATTATGGATTCATCATTCCCTTATACTTTACCTTTGCTAGTCCCTTAGCAAACACTTATTCAAATAAGATGTGAAACAAGAAAATAAGAAAAGAAAAAGGAAAGAACTTAGAACAATATTGATTATCAAACTTATATTCATAAAATTGAAGAATGGAGCTGGGTCAGACCTTTGGATTATTAGTTTGGCGGAATCTTATTGGGAATAGGAGTTAAGACCTAACAAACTCTAAGTTCCACAAGACTCCTATTCAGGTCGCCTCAACAGTCATGTCAGAACAAGTCTACATACGCAAATACTTATGACTATGAATCTTTACTTGTAAAGTGTAAGTGCAATAGAGCTCCCCACCTTAGAAATGCCAAAGAAACAACATCCTCCAAATTGTAACTCTAGTTCCCCGGTCTAGCCACTCTTTCCTCGAGGAGCAGGGTATTCCCTTATAAGTTCAAGTGCAAACGGCTCAAGAAGAGGGGGTAGAGAAGAGAATCGATTGTGACCAGTGTAGTCACATATCCTTGGAGCTTGACCAGTTTAGCCAAGTATCCAGTTGCATGCTTCCTTGGTATGAGACTTTGAAACATATGCCTTGCTTATTCATATTTTCTCCGATGAGAATTTTTATTTATTTACTTTTTACCCATCTAACTTTTTTGGAGATTTTCTTTTTTTTTTAACATATATACAAATGTGTAGCATGTACATAAGGAGTTTTTCCTCTTGATCCAGTAGATTGTCCCTCTTTGAAGCATTATTGCAACCTATAGCATCTTGTCGTTAGAAGCCGACGCCACTAGACTAGGTTGACATGCACTACCCTCCCTATAGAAGGACAGATGTTTCCAACCATGTGCTACTCCAAGCCAAAGGATTATGCCCCCTCACCACTTCATCCATGAAGAGCTACGCATAGAGTGCTTGTCCAAGTTAAGCCATTGTCTAGAAGGGTCATGCGTGTGTTGTGAAGTATTCTACTTAGACCAATCAAGATGACATGTGAACATAGTCTTGTGGACTCAAAGAGTTAAGTCGCTAGGACCTGAAAAATCTCAACTCCGGTTCCTATAAGGTTCCTATGAAATTAAGTGGATTAAGATCTTAAGCAAGCTCTATTATTCAATTTTATTCCAGACTAGTTTAAACATCAACATCATTATGAAAAATGTAAATGCACATGCAACAAAATATTTACAAAACATTCTTTTAAATGAAAAGAAAATAAAAGACAAAATCTTTTTGAAATATTTTTCAAAGAATTTTGCAATTTTTTAGGGATTTTATCTTTTTAAAATTTTATGGCATTTTTTAATAAAGAATTATACATATTTAAAATACTTTTACAAGTATTTTATACACATTTTACAAAGACTTTTATACAAACTATAAACAAGATTACACATATTTTATACAATATTTTACAAAAAAGACTTTTTATTTACAAATTTTACGTACACGTTTTACAAGTGGATTTTATCTACAAATTTTATTAAAGGATTCCCCCTATCTTTTACCTTTGTTAGTCCCTTAGCAAATACTTATTTGAAAAAGAAGTGAAAAAGAAATAAAGAAAAGAAACGGGAATAAAATAGAATTAATGTTGATTATTAAACTTATCTTCGTAAAATTAAAGTATCGAGCTCGGTCAGACCATTGGATTATTGGTTTGGTGAAACTTTATTGGGAAACAGATTTGAGACTCAACAACCCTTAAGTTCCACAATTCTTTAGTTAGATCGCTTCAACAGTCAGTTCAGAACAAGTCAGCATACGCAAACTCTTATGACTATGAATCTCTACTTGTACTATGTAAGTGATATATATCTCCCCACCCCAAAAGTGGTAATGAAAAAACCTCCCTCATCAATGTAACTCTACTCCCCTTGTCTAGCAACTCATTCCTCAAGGAGCGGGCTATTCCCTTCTAAGTTCAAGTGCAACCAGCTCAAGAAGAGGGGGAAAGAAGAGAATGGATCGTGGCCAGTGTAGCCACGTATCACATGGAGCTTAACTAGTGTACCCAAGTCTTCAGTTGCAAGCTTCCATGAGATGAGACAATGAATCACATAAGCTTTTCTTATTCAACTATATACATTACGGCAGACATTTTATTTTCAGTCAAGCATGCCCCCTTTTTTGGAGTTTTTGCATTTTTGTTAACATATACACAACATGTGCAGCATGTACAATACGAATTTTTCTTCTTGATCTAGTAGACTATCCCTCTTTTGAAGCATTACAACCCACAACATCTTGTCATTAGACGTCAATGCTACTAGACCAGGTTGAGATGCACTACCCTCCCTATAGGAGGACGGATGTTTCCACTAGGTGTAACACACCCATGTGCTCTAGACCTGAAAATTCTCAACTCCAAATCCTATAAGGTTCCTCTGAAGTTAAGTGGGTTAAGGTTTTAACCAAGCTCCATTCTTTAATTTTATACTGGACTAGTTTAAATGTCAACAATGATTCTAAAAAATGCATATGCACATGCAAATATATGTAATTACAAAAAAAGACTTCTTATTGTACGAATTTTTCAAAATATGCAGATTTTTATGGATTTTGGAAATTTTACAATTTTTAGGTATTTTAATAAGAAATAAAAGAAAGAAAGTATTTACAAACATTTGCAAAACTTTGTACATATTTACACATATTTTTATATAAAAACTTTATACAAAATTTATATACAATTTGTACAAGATTTTATAAAGAGAATATTTACAAGTTTTATGTACAAGTTTTACTAGTGGATTTTATCTACAAATTTTGTTAAAGGATTTTATATACAAAAGAATTTTATATATAGATTTTAATTTACAAAAAGAATTATGGCTTTTATACACACGTGGATTTTACAAGTTTACAAGATAATTTTTATACCCATAATTTATAACCCACATGACAAAATAATTAACAAAAATTTTACAAACCATTTTACAAAATTTTTCAAAATATTTTTCAAAACTAGCTTTACAAACTTTTTACAAATCATTTTAGAAACAATTTTTCAAAAATGTTTTTGCAAACATTTTATTTTAAAACATTTTTAAAATATTTGTATAATATACATAATTTTGATACAAAAATAATTTATAGCCATTTTACAAACAAAACATATTTACAAATATTTTAAAAAATGTACAATAATAATTTTACAAAGGTTTTTACAAACATTTTTTATAAAGAGTTTACAAATCATTTTACAAAAACATTTTATATACATTTTTTCAAACATTTTTCGAAACATTTTTTTCAATTTTATAAATAATAGCCATATTTTTAACATCAAAGTATTAGCCTGAACAATGTCCTCATAGTGATCAAAGAGTGACAAAGGAAGGAATAAATCATGCTAAGTATAGAAAAGTGAAAAGAATCCTATATTACAAAGACTCAAGGAATAACGAATGAAATGAATGGAAGTCGATGATCCCCATTATAGTTAGAATCAAATAATTCTAAGTATAGAAGACTGTACACATGGGGAAGATCGAGGAAGAGAATATACACGAAATCAATGACTCCACTTGTCCCCCCCTCATACTTAGGGTAAAATATCCCTAGATATAGAAAATAATATCAACAATTGAGGAACAAGTGAGGGAATAATCAAAGAAGTGAAAAACAGATATTACCTTTCCTATACTTAGGGTCGGATGACCCTAAGTATAAGCAACAAAACAAAGGTAATAGAATAAAAAGAAATATGAACAACACAAGTTCAACAACCCCCTATACTTAGGATAAAGAACATCCTAAGCATATCAAGAATCCTAAGAGAGACTTGGGGTGTTAAACAAAATGGAAGAATGAAATAATAAAATAAAAAACACGAATATACAAAGAGGCAGAACGGACGTGTAAATCAGGTATGAGATGTAGAAGATGAGAATCGAAGAACACATCTCATAAAAAATGAATCGGGTAACATCAACGGTCAACGGGTCATGATCAAGAAAAGGCTTCAGGCGTTGATCATTGACCCGAAGGTGGACTCAGAAGACAACTCGGATATGTCAATATTGTTGTTGTCATGCACCTTTCTGACCACATATGGGCCTTTCCACTTGCTCTGTAAATTCCCTGAAAATAATCTCAGTCATGCATCAAATAGCCTTACTCTCTGATTTGGCTCAAACTGCTTATGATGATGTGTGAATCATGCCATATCTTCACTCTGTCCTTATATTATATGCTACTCGAAAAGGATGTATCTCAAAGCTCCTTCAGGGCTGCCAACTCTGCTCTCCTTTGATCTCCTACACTCTCTAGATCCAATAATATCTCTATGACTGCCCATAGTGACTTATGCTTGATCTCCACAGGTAAGTGGCATGGCTTGCCATAAACGAGTCGAAATAGATATGTACCCAAAGGAGTCTTGAAGGATGTTTTATAAGCCCACAAGATCGAGTCCAAAAGTTGTGACCAATCCTTTCGATCTGCACAGAAAACCTTCTACAATATCGTCTTAATCTCCTGGTTCGAAACCTCAATAAGACCATTCGCCTGTGGATTATATGGAGTGGCAACTCTATGGTCTATGTTAAACTCATTAGCAAGGGCCCTTACCTTATCGTTGATAAAATGAGCACCCTAATAGAAATCAGAACTCTAGGAACCTCGAACCATGATATGATATTCTTCCTTAGAAATATGCAAACGGTCCTCACATCAGCGGCTTGGGTGGGGATGGCCTCAACCTAATGACTCGTATAATCTACAACCAACAAAATGTACTCAAATCCCTGACTCTTTAGAAATGGGTGCATAAAATCGATGCCCCATGCATCAAAAACCTCACAGAATGAATGAGTTGCATCGGTGTATTCCTTAGGACGAGCATTACAGCGTCCTCACCTATTGCCACAAGCTTGAGGCATGAGGACATCACTCAGGAAGAAGGACAACACAAAAGGTTCTCCATCCGGCCTTTGGTGGCCAACACTCTTCAAGGATTCAGATGAATTCATGAAGAGGTGTACTGATTGTCAGAGGATGGGCGGTTGTGGTAAAAGGTGGGATCCTCCCATTGGTACGACTTGGATTTCGCTAGGAAAGTCTCAAGTCGTTGCCTGGTCCAACCTTATGGAACTTTCTTGGCAATAAGATAGTTCACAATGTCAGCATACCAATGGAAAGAGGTGATAGCAAGAATCGCCTCATCTAAGAAAGTCTCAATAATAGGTGTGGTTGTCTCTGAATACTCAAGATGATCTAATTGGGAGAGGTGATCCGCCACCACATTCTTGACTCTAGGCTTATCCTTAATATCAATATCAAACTCTTGGAGTAGAAGGATCCATCTAGTCAATCGTGCATTGGCATCCTTCTTATCCATTAAGTTCGGATGGCAGTGTGATCAGTGTATATAGTCACTCTAGATCCAAGAATGTAAGATCTGAACTTATACAAAGCAAATACTACAGCTAGCATCTCCTTCTCTGTAATAATATAATTATGTTGGGCGGCAGCCAAAGTCTTGCTAGCGTAGTGAATGGAAAAAGGTAAATCATCCCTCCTCTGTCCTAAAACAGCCCCTACGGCAAAATCTGAGGCATCCATCATGATCTCGAATGGGAGAGACCAATCGGGTGGCTGAAGGACATGAACCTACAGAACTAGATTCTTGAGAGTCTCAAATGATGAAAGATACATATCATCTACAAGGAACTCGGTGTCTTTCATAAGAAGATCAGTAAGCGGTCAGGAAATACGACTGAAGTCCTGAATGAACCATTGGTAAAAACCGATATACCCTAGAAATGACCACAACTGCCTCATATTGGACGGTGGAATGATCTTCTTGATGATATCCACCTTGGCCGGATCAACCTCCATGCCCCTGTTGGATATGATGTGACCAAGGACTGTCCCTTGAGTCATTAAAGAACAATGTTGGCCTTAATGCACCACTGAAGCACACGGTCTAGGCAAGAAAGACAAGCATCAAACCCATCACCGTAGTCCAAAAAATCATCCATGGAGACCTTTAAATAGTGACCCATAATGTTCGAAAAGATGGAAAGCATGCACCTTTGGAATGTAGCTGGGGGCATTACATATTCCAAAGGGCATCCTTCTAAAAGAATACGTCTAAAACGAATAAGTGATTGTCATCTTATCCTTGTCTTCGAGCGCAAGCCACCTGATTATATACTGAGTACCCATCAAGAAAGCAGTAATGACTCTTCTCAGCTAATCTTATCAATGAATGGTAGTGGGAAGTGATCCTTCTTGATGGTATGATTTAATAGTCTACAGTCTACACATACCCTCCAAGAAGCGGGTACACGGGTAGCAATCTCCTCTCCGTCCTTAGTCATAACTGTAGTGATACCTTTGGGTACCACATGTAACAGACTAACCCATTTAGAGTCGGAAATGGGGTAGATAAAATCGGTGTTCCACCACTTGGATATTTTCTTCATAACCACCTCTCGAAGATTCGGGTTCTACCTGTGCTGAAACTCACGAGATGGCTTGGCGTCATCCTTGAGATAGATGTGGTGGGAGGACTGAGTCAGACTTGTCTCGTGGAGATCTACTATAGACCAACTAATTGCCCTGTGGTTTCTCTCAAGAACCTCCACCAAACGAGATTCTTAGTCATCGGTCAAATCCGTCGAGATAATGACTGGAAATATATCTAGCTCTCCCGCTAGGAATCTGTACTTAATGCTCTATGGAAAGGTCTTCAATTATGGATATATGGGAGCTAACAAATCTGGCCTCTAAAATGTCTGAGTGAAGGCTACTAGATCTGAATGTGAAAACTCTCGTTGTATCTCTGAACTCGACAAAGATGGCCCTACTGGTGTCTCTATCAACTACATTGGCACTGTCTCCATCTTGGTTGTAGGCTCTGCAGAAATCAAACATGGAAGGTACTCATCAAACTCCTGCCAGTCAAAGTCTGTGTATGAATCAGAGGGATCAGAATGACAAGAAATGAAATCAACTTCGCTAACTGAATTGGCATCACCAACCTCTGTAGTATTTTGCTTCAAAAGTGCGCTTTTCGAACTCTCATCATCTGTCAATTGTAAATCCGTTGCCTCTGAAGATGTGACTAGAGCTCGTGAATCCTCATCTGCCTAAACTGTATCATCATCTATAATCACAAAGTCACACTCGTGGTGGATTCCTGACTCTAAATCTATCGTCTGCTCTGAGTTGGTTGAATCTCTGGCTCTCGGTTCCTCAATCGTCTCTATTTGTATACTATTGCCTACGACGTGAAAGTATATCTTCCCTATGTTATGATCAGACACATCCTTTGTTGTCACCAGGAAAGGCCGACCTAATATGATCTGGATATCTGTCACGCATTCAGGGATCACCATGTCTAACATGATGAAGTCCACGGGAAATTCCAGGCCATGAATGGTAAAGACAATGCCCTTCAGTAACCCCTTCAGCCTCTTAACAGATCTGTCGGCAAACTGAAGCATTGTCCTGCTCTGTCTAAGAGGGACAAACTCGAAGCAGTCAAGTAAGGATGCCAGAAGAAGGTTAATAGAAGACCCATTGTCTAATAGAGTACGATCGAACCGATTCTCGTGAATGTGGCATCTGACATACGAAGCCCCTATATCTGGCCTCTTGGATGGCAAGCGGTTCAAGACAGCGAAGCATGTAGCACGGGTAAGCACATGGATCTCTACACTATGGTTGAACCTCTTCTTCCTATGTATTGGGTTCTTCTCTCTAAGATTCTTCTAGAAGAGAGGGATGTGCTCCAACGCCTCCTGAAGAGTCAATGAATATGAAATTGATCTATCATCTACACGCTGAACTCTATATATTGTCTCTTTTTGGGATTTCGATTTTTTGGCCCTTCCCTAAGAGGAGTGCTTGAGGGAAGGGGATGGATGCACCCTCATCAGGAATTGGAGGGTCTGGAGTAGGAATCGATCTCTGAACATACAAATGGCTGGAATCCATATAAGCATCATCAAGCATCACATCATATGGACTCAGAGAAGAAACATAAACCTTTCCTTTATTCATCTTTTTTTTTCAAAAGTTTGACATTTTTTGTATTTTTTTTCTAAAAACATCATCCTCAGGTATAGGAAGAGAGTCAAAACAACAAGATTGTATGTACAAGTAAACTTGATGGCATCAACACCACTGACAATATCTGAAGAAGCAGCATCAGTACCGTGCTCTGGCCCATCATGTGGAATCTCGGTGGCATTAGCACCACCATCTGCAACATCTGAAGAGTAGATGGCATCAGCATCGTCCTCTAGATCATTAATCTTGGTGGCATCAGCACAACCATCAACATCAAAATCAACGGCATCAGCACTGCTCTCTAGCTCATTTTGTCCTCCTAAATGGGCATCATGTTGTCGCCTAGATGAGGTGCTGCCTGCTAGCTCCCTATTGCTCCTAAGTATCACAAAATCAGTGTTAAATAAAAAATGAATATCATCAAGTACCTCACTAGGAGTGACGAACTCTGTTGATTGTACCTACTCAGACTTCCTCTTCAGGTTGTTCAGATTTGGCTCAATCTGTGTTGGTATGGCAGCCTTGCCCTTGATGATCTCTCTCATCTCCTGGCAGAACTCATCCATCTCTCATCTGGATGTGGGATGTTGCTATGTAAGCATGCTGGCGAGATCCTCTAAAGATGGGATCTCATACGAAGGTGCATGAGACTTGGATGGGTTGCCTCTCTGAAAGTGATGAGGTTGGCCATGATGTTGTTGTCGTGAGTATGAGTGAGGGGGAGGCTGCTGGAACTGGGAGTAAGGTTGTTGCTGCCTCCATTGTTGACCCTGGTACTGGTGTCAAGGAATGGTATGTTGGGAGTACTAGGGTTGTGACTGCTGCTTACCCTGTCCTGACTGTGCCGGAGGCTGCTTCTGGGACTAAGCACCTCCAATAGACCATCTGAAGCCTGGGTGATCACGACGGATACCGGGTTGCTGCTGGTATTGGGAATACCAAATCCTATTTACTTCCATCAATAGCTTCGACTGCTCATGCAACGGTGGGGGAAGGGATGCCAATGGCTGATCACTGTGGTATACCACCATCTATGTATCTGGTGAAGGTGGTGGTGGCAACTGGTACTGGTGGGGCTGGCTGAATATGCTCTATCTGAATGTGGTGGGCATGTCTGTATGAGGTGGATGGTTGTAAAGAGCAGCTCCCTTGATTAGCATGTGACCTAGACGATGGCAAAGAAGTTGATTGTGCCTATCGAAGGCACATGATATGCATCTTCATGTCACTCAAATTCTGGGCTAGCTCATCAATCTTGTTGAGCTTGTCCATGCCCTGGCACGTCTTCTTCTCGATAATATCCATGCATTACAAATTCTGTCTAATAATGCCCATGTCTACAGCTGATGTCTCTACTAGTGTTGTTGTTGTGGAAGATGAAGATGAAACAACCTCTATACGTGCAACTTTATGGTGAGACAATGCTTGGTGGGTAGGCTTCCCCTGAGTGTAGACACAAGTCTGGATCATAACAGTGTAGTTCTCCTCCATCTCCTCATAGATCGCCCAGACCTGATCCTCGTCCTTGGAGAAATAGGATCCTCAACAAGAGGCGTTGACAAGCCCCTACAGCTCGGTTGTCAACCCACAAAAGAAAGTGTGGTGGGGACATCTGTCAACGAGCTCTCTGAATCAAACACAAGCCTCATGGAACTGCTCATTTGGGATCATGGTGAAGTTACTGATCATCACTCTTGATGCGTTGGTCCGACAAAGTGGATAGTACTTGTTGAGGTACTTAGTCCTCAACTGCTCCCAGATAGTGACAACCTTCCCCAAGTGCTTCAGCCAGTAGGCTACTCTATCAACCAAGGAGAATGGGAAAGCTATCAGCTTGATGGTATCCTTTTCCACCAGCTTGTCATGGACGATACTGCAGATCATCTCGAACTCCTACAAGTGGATATGAGGCTCCTTGGTGGAAAGCCCATGGAACTTGAGAAATAGTTGGATCATCTGTGGACGGAGCTCAAAATATCCCAGAATGGCAGGAAACAGAATCCACCTATGAGTGAGAGTTGCACCAGGGTTGTGCAACTCCCTCATGGTGCGTAAGGGTCTGGCATCTACTCGATCCTTAGGTCTAGGAATCTCTAGTCCACCATCGGGTCTCTCAACTCTAGCATCTCTTATCTGTATCAGCTCCCTCCTATCCTCTGTCATCAGTAATCCCTGGACCCGGATCTGTCTCTGCATTGTCTCTAGGGATGCCAGGAGGATATTGTTGATCGCAACCTGATCAAATCCATCGGGAATCTCTGGCTGCTTATCCTCCCTCTACTCTCAGGCCATCTTGTCAGACTTAAAATGAAAAAGAACAAACCTCAAGTGTTGCCACGTCTCAAAAATCTGCTCTGACTGTTGATGTATCAAGAAGGTTAAAGAAGAAGGAAGTGGAATACTCAGGTTCTGAGAGAGGGTCAGAGATCTCTGGAACTGCACTAGATAAACAGACAGGTGTGCTGTGAAGCGGTGCCACCATAGGTAGCCTGAGAGACCACCTGCCCATTATCGTGATGTGAAGAGAAGTGAAGAGTAGATCTAGACTGAAAAATAATGGATCAGAAAACAAACCCTAGAGTTCACCAACTCAATGCAATGATGATCGTGAAAGCTTGGTCGTTAATCTTTTCTGTTTTATAGTTTAGTGATCAAACAGTTATATTAACATGCTCGCAGGTGTTGTCTCCTAGATTAGACCGTGAATAAGTCAATGAATCCACCACACAGACAACTATCCTCGCAGGAGCGTGGGAATCATTCTAAGGAAATCCACCTCCTTATCAACACGACTACTTCTACTAACGTCTGAGGCAAGTGCTTACAGCAATAACATGACTCTATAGTCAAAGACCAAGTGCTTAAGGCACAAGTCCAGGGCTTTGGGCTCTATTCCTTAAGTGTACGTGTCTCACTCTGTCTGGAGAGTACCTGTAAACAAAGGGGGGGGGGGGTACTCTCCCCAAATCAATGAATGTGATCGTTACGTTTATTTTAGGGTCGAGTTAAATTAACAATCCTGATTTTTATTTGGTTGTCATGTTTTTTTATTATTTTTCAAAAAAGAAAATCGTCCAAAGAATTTTCCAATTTCCTGTATTTCTTAGGTGAAAGAGATCAAGGGAGGAAGTCGGAAAAGCCGACGGAAATCTATGAATGCATGCATGAGATAGAAGGCGTACCTTGCTCCAACAGTCTACATGCAACATGATCCACGCGTAAAAAATAAACTAATCTATATGAATGCAAAAGGCGAGAACCATCTTAAATAGAAACTTCTATTATCGTGAAGCACCAGTTATTTTGACTAAGTCCAAACGTGTCTATAAGAACATATATTCTATTAGGGTTGTAGACCTAATCACTACCTGGCTCAACTAAGAGAAACCTAAGTCTAGGGGCTCAAGCACACAAAAACTTCAAGAAACAAATAAAAATAAAGGCAAAAAAACCCAAAATCCGATGAGCTCCCCCGAATGCATCGGCAACGGCGCCATTCTGATGGCGAGCCGGACTGTCTAGGGTTAAGTTATGAAATTAAGCGTGACGTTGCCACCCCAAAAATCCACCTGGAAATCGAGAAAATTTATTCAACCACAAAACAAATCAAGCAAGTAAAGAAAGTGGTCTAAGCTACTTTTATTAACTTGGTATAGCGACCAGGGTCGAATAGAAGGAGGCAATTGTTATTAAATGAAGGTTAATACATTTAATAATCAAAGAAAAGAAAGAAGGAAAAAAGCAAAACAAACACTCTTATATTTTTTATGAATTTTTATTTTTTACTTTTCTTATGGGTTTGTAATTTTGCAATTTTTTTATGTTTTTGATTTTTCAAACAAGGCACAACTAAAAATAATGAAATAAAAGACACATACTTTTTTTGTATTTTTCAAATATGGTAAAAAAATTATACAGAAAAATCAAGTAAAAATATATTTTGTATTGTGATAATTTTATACTATTTTTGTAATTTTTCAGGGATTTTTAGCTTTTTTAGGATTTTCAAAATGACTAAAAACATGAAATAATGTAAACATTGCACAACCATGAGTATTTTTCAAATTAAAAATATAAAATAAGCTCAAAACTCCTAGAGATCAATTTTAATTTAAAAATTTATATGTAAATATCTACAAACAGAGACCAAGAACACAAATTTTGTTTTTTAAAGATTTTATATGATTTTCATGGTATTTTTAGGGTTTTGTAAATTTTTAGAGTCATATAAAAGCAAATAAGATGAAATTTGGATAGAAAATCAAACAAGTCAAAATAAAGCTAATCTAATTTTTTAGAAATTTTAATGTATTTTCGAATTTTTATGGATTTTTTAAGGTAAACAAAATTTTTAGTGAGTTTTTGAATTTTAAAAAATAGTAAACATAAGAAAACAATAAAAAATTACCACAAGTAAAAAACACTAACAGACACTTATCCTAATTTTTATGGGATTTTTGAATTGAGTTTGATATTTATTTCAATAAAAAAGAAGTATAATAAAGATGCTAGATACAGAAGGACAAAGATTTAAATGCTTTAAGTTCAAGGGCCAAATATTAAAAAAGCAATAAAAATGTAAGGGCCCAAGGTGTGAATATTCCAACTAAACATGTGCCTAGCACGTGAACCACACTCAGAGGGGCATAAATGCAAATTTATGAAAACATTTCCACTTTACTTAACACATGAAAGTTCAGACTAAAAACTGTAAATATCCCAAATAACCACGTATACAGGCACATGAGTGCGATTCGATTGGACTAAATCGTAAAAATGAGAAACTATGTGGTCCTTACTATAAATGTTCACTACTGACTTTTACATTTATTGTACTAAAAAGAAATAATAGAAATGACATTTAAAAAGAGAAATATACCCTGCAGGTGGTGTGCGACACGTGGCTCTGAGAAGATCTGACGAATCTGAATCGTGCAGGCGTACGGCTCTGATGGAGGTGGTGGCATAGATCTGATAGCTTTTAGAAAGGGAACTATGTATGGCGCAGATCTAACGCATGTATGGATCTAATGGCTCAGGTAGAAGCAGTGACATATGGCATGGATCAACCCTAGATTTGATCGGATCACCCAAACTTAGGCGTGAATGTGCTGTACGAATCAAAACTGGGATGTGGGTTCCTTATCAGACGGTTGGCGATGGCATTGGAAGAACTGATATGAAGGTGCTGCCAGCTGAGTTTCAATCGGGGAATTTTGTTGCTGCAGTACTTGGATCGGTTGGCTAAGAGCTCCATCGCATCAATGGAAGTGGTCTACGTCGAATGGGGCCCTTCGATGGGTCCAGAGGTAGCTCAATGAAGATCTGGACCTCGTGTCGCATAGAGCTCCTCAGATACTGAAGTCGGGGCTCGATTGGGCCCTCTCGTGCACATCTCGACCAACAAGGGCACTCAAGGCTTGGAGACGAAGCTTCCTCCGATGTTATTTTGCAAAGAAAACAAGAGAAGCGGCTGGGGAATACTAGACTTCTGACGTACCTGGGGGAAGGAAGTCTGGACCTAATCTAGATCTAATGAGCGAGATTTGGGGTGATCAGGGTGTGTTAGAAGGCGGGCAATGAGCAGCAGAAGTGCTCGATGCAGATAGATGATCGGGAGGAGCTCCAGACCTAGTGGCCGGAGCATCGACGATGGACGACGGCGGTGATGACTAAATCGCAGAGAAATGGTGAAATGGAAAGGATAGAAGACTACATGAGGATTGGAGCTAGAAAGCGAAGGATGGGGGAGGAACAGTTAGGTCGTGGCCTCGACCTAGTTGCGGAAGGTTGCGGAGACTGAACGCAACAGAGAGCTCTGGACATGTATGAGTGTTGACTCAATCGGCTGCTATCTGATCTCCCAACTGGAGAAGCGATGGATTATCACTACCTTGAAGGTTTCGGTGGAAGAAGAATGTGGAGTGAGTTGCGTGGTGCGACAGAGGGAGGAGAGGATTTATAGGGTGCTCCCAGGTCCTTGGAAGGTTTGAGAGACAACCTGCATTCTGAGGTGGATTCGGCACAACCTAGGTATCCACGAAGGTCGTTGGTCCTTGGGGAAGAATCGGGCAGGTGCTTCGAGGCAAGAGGAGATCGGGCCTGGGCAGAAGAAAGTGGAGAAATCGGGTCCTGAATAGTCGTCTAGGTCAGACCTAGGAGGGGGAAGGTTGACTCGGGTCAACGGACCCGGGTTCACCAATAGGAAAATTCGAATTTCAAAAATAAAAGAAAAATCAAATTAAAATAGTAAATGATTTTAAAATAAAAAGTAATCAAAATGAAAAGTGTTAGTTATTTTACAAACTATTTTTTTGTAAAATAGTTTACAAAGCTATTTTACAAACTATTTTACAAATTCTTTTTGTGATTTCCCATACGAAGCGATTCTTGCTATTTTACAAACTATTTTTTTGAGGATTCTGAGACTACCACATCTCTGTGATAGGTGTGTTAGTCTCGGAATCCTCAAGCAACTGTAATCGGGATAGGTGATCTGCCACCACATTCTTGACTCCAGGTTTATCCTTATTCTCAATGTCAAACTCCTATAAGGATCCATCTAGTAAGGTTGCCTTGGCATCCTTCTTGTCCATTAAGTACCGGATTGTGGCGTGATCTATGTAGATAGTCACTCTATATCTAATGATGTAAGATCAAAACTTATCCAATGCGAAGACCAAGGCTAGCATCTCTTTCTCGGTAACAGTGTAGTTCTGATGGGTAGCATCCAAAGTCCTACTAGCATAATGACTGGTAAAAGGCAAACAATCCCTCCTCTGTCCTAAAATAGCCTTTACGGCAAAATCTAAAGCATCCATTATGATCTTGAATGGTTTAGACCAATTGGGTGGCTGAAGGACAGAAGCCAGGACAACCAGGTTCTTGAGAGTCTCAAATGACGAAAAATACTTATCATCTACAAGGAACTCGATGTATTTCATGAGAAGATCAGTAAGTGGTCGGGCAATTCAGTTGAAGTCCTGAATGAACAGTCGGTAGAAACTGACATGCCCTAGAAAAGACCGCAGTTGTTTCAGATTGGATGGAAGATTGAGCTTCTTGATGATGTCCACCTTGGTTGGATCAATCTCCGTGCCCTTGTTGGAGATGATATGACTGAGGACCGTCCCCTGAGTCATCATGAAATGACTCTTCTCCCAAGATAAAACGAGATTGACTTCCACGCAACGCTGAAGCATACGGTATAGGATAGAAAGGCAAGCATCAAAATCGTCGATATAGACTGAGAAGTCATCCATGAAGACCTCCTAAAATTCATCCACCATATTCGAGAAGATGGAAAGCATGCACCTTTGGAATGTAGTTGGGGCATTACATATATCAAAGGGCATCCGTCTAAAAGCATATGTTTCGAACGGACATGTGAATGTTGTTTTGTCCTGGTCTTCGGGTGCAATGGCCACTGACGATTCAAGAATTGCACGTGTTAAGAAGTTTGATTTATCGTTCGTGCTAAAAAAATGATTTGTCGTTTCGTTGTAGGCGGCAATCGGAATCGGTCAAGAAAATAACCACAAATTCTTATTCAATTTTTAATCTCGTGGTTTTATGTTTATTTTACTTGGGCAAGTCCCAAGGTCGAACACAAGGAGGCAAAGGAACAACCTAAAATTGTGTCTGTCAAAAATTCATGCGCGGTTTTCGAGGCGGACTTTTTTTTGAATTTTTAATGCAATAAAGGATGCAAAATGGAAATTCAGCCTATTTTAGGGACTAAAATGTGAATTATGCTCAAATAATGTTCGAAAAATATGAAACTTGGCAACGATGCAAAATATGATGAAATGAATGCACTGTAATTTTTTGGAATTTTTTGATGCAATATGATTTTTTATGAATTTTTAAATGCAAACAAAATGAATTTCAATATTTAATTATAACAAATATTAAACCTACTTATTTTCAAAGGATAATGTTATCTAAGATCTATCATTAGGTGATGGATCTCAGAAAAATCCTAAACCTCAAAAATGTGAGATTTAATACCTATTAAAAGTCAAACACTAAAATATGCAAAATGATTTTTACAGGACAGACTATGCATGCAAATGTGATTCTTTTTGGGTACAATGTCAAGCACAAGCAATTCTACAATATGCAATTTTTCGGGAATTTTTAGAGCAACGGTTAATCAAATAAAAATTTCAGAGCATGAAATGGGCAAAATACACAATTTTCCACAAAACAGTTATTTATTAATTAACTAATGCTCACAAAAATATCCACGATATGTCAAGATGTTGAGAATTAAAGGACAAACATCATGCTATTTTTGAATAAATAAAATAGTGTCATGGAGATGTCTAAAACAGAGGGGGAGTACAGGGGTACCAATGCAATATTTAAATAATTAAAAATAAGTATAGAAATGCAGGGGGGACCTAGATTTAATTACCAATAGAGAGGGGTATCTTTCTGCAAATTTTCCAAGGGGCACGTGCTGCGCATATGCCCTTGGAATGGATGGGCTGAACTGCAATATGGAAATCGCCTGGGGAGGTCCTTGCAAATTCCCCAGAGCATGTGCAACGCACGTGACCCTGGGATGATGGAAGCGCTGATGTCCCCCCGCCCCCACGTGCGCGGCACGTGGTGGGGGTCTCGGGCCTGGCGCACGGTGGCGATAGCGACAAAGGAGACAGAGACCAGCCAAGGTGGTGGCTTTGAGGGGCAGAAGAGGGGACTGGCGTCGCTAGTGGAGGGCTGGAGTGGCCGCTGCTGGAGGCGCCTGGAGCCTTGGCTGCGGAGGAGGAGCTCCAGGCGAACGATGATGAAGCCGGTGAAGGAGCGGGCGGAGCCTGTAGGTGGAGGCGAGCGTAGTCGATGAAGACTTGTTGGGGGTGAAGATCATTGTTGTCGGCGGTGAAGTTGATGACATAGTCGGCCAGAGATCGTTGGGCAGAGGTTGAATCTCGTGGAGGCTCGACGGCGAGGCGTAAAGCAGCGAGGTGGTGGTTGTCGATGTTGGCTCAACAGCGGGGATGACCGGAGCAAGAGCAGAGCAACCTGGAGGTTGCAAGCTGCGACAGCCACGGGGGGTAGTGGCTGGATCTCACCGTGAAGAGGCTATGCCGGGCTGTCACCACCGGCGGAGGAGCCCTCTTCCCGGAATCGACAGATGGTTCGAAGGTCGCACGACGGAACTCTTTTATAGGTCAGGGGTCGCAGCCGACTATGGAAGGAGGTCGGGGATTTTTGCGGTTCAATCGGAGATTGGTTTGGGATGAGGGTTGATTGGATTTGACGAGGGAGGACGAGTCAGTGGCGCGAGATCGGAGGAGGAGGGATTGCACCGGCAAGATACGCGGCGAAATCACGGGGGCGACAACGAAGAAATTAGAGGCAGGCGGTGTTATTACCCGATTTGGGAAAGGCATACAGAGGAGGATGATGACTCCTAGGCCATCCGATCGGGCGATGATCGGATGGCCCAGATGGGGCCAAGTGGCGGGCAAGGGGATAAAAGGAGTGACGCACGTGCTTGGCGCGTGCCTGGGCGGCACGTGCCTCGCACGTGCGGGTATTTTTATTTTTTTTATTTTTTTTATTTTTTTTATTTTTTTATAAAACGAATAACAAATAATGCCAAAAATGGCTGACACATGGCGACTCCAGGAGCTGCCACATGTCAGCACCACAAAAATCGAAATTTAAATTCTTTGTAAAATACAAAATAAATAACAAACGGTCTCGGATCGAAAAAGTCTTTTCACAAAAATTGCTCGTCTCAATGAGATATACAACTTTCATGAAGACATCAAAACCAAAATCGATCAAATGCACAAAGTGATATTTTTTGGGTACCTCTAACATAGAATACCCCGTTTTTTGGGTTTTGTAATTTTTATTTTATTTTTAAACAAGATAGAAAATTCAAAAAAATATGGTAAAATCAAAGATAAATAATTACACATTAATCTATTTTTTGGATTTTTATTAATTAAGAAAAAGAAGAAATAAAATAAAATAAGAAAAAGACCAATTTTGTACAAGTGGTTAATGAAGACTCGGACTTAATTTGTTTCTTTGATTTCAAGCTCAATTTGGATTTGGTTTTTTGTGCATTTTAATAAAACTTTTATTACAGAATACAAATAAAAAAGAAATAATCTAAAATAGGTTAAATATGTACATAAAATAATAGGTCAAAAATCGCTAAAAATACAAAATGTACAAAAGAGGTCCAAAACCCAACTTTCACATACAAGCTCCGATTCATTTGAACTTGGTCTTGTTTTGAAGGTAATTGAATGTAAATTAGTTTAAATTGAGTAGGATTAAAACAGACATTGGATGAGGAAGATATGAGGTTTTTAGTCCGAAAATCCTGAAACTAGGGTTTGGGTTTTTGGTCCATTTATTTGGGTTAGTGATTTTTTTTTTGTATTTTTCATTTAATCTTGTTAGTGATATGTACACAGTGGAGGTGGTTTGGGTCATTCGGAGTTAGCATGAATGAGTTAAAAATCCGGGAAGTTAGGCTATTTACATGTCAATTTTGGCTGGGATTTTTGGCTTCTTATTTTGTGCAGAAATTAGTGCTAAAATGCAATTCTTATCAAAACATGCATGAATGCTAATTATGCATAATAGATACAGAAATGTTGTTGATTTTGAGGGATTTGAGCTTAATTAATGAGATTTAGAGTGATGAATCTGAGATTCATCATCTCCCTATACTTAAACCAAGCTTGTCCCTGAGCATCAAAAAAGAAATGCCATGAGGTGAAATGAGATTGGGTTCCATACCAAGACCATGAGCTGAAGGTGAAAATGAAACTAGACTTGACCTTTGGATTATTAGTGTGGCAGAACTTCTGTGAGACTTAGAATTTCAAAATCAACAGTCTTCAAGTTCTACACATCATTACTATAGTTTCGGCTCAGAAGTCATCTTAGAACAATCCTCTTCCCAAAGCATACCCTATGAACATTGAACAATCGACTCATGTGTGTGAAAGTTTTTAGCTCTTCCCATCCAGAATGCCGTACTACCATGCTCATCTCTTCTCCAGTTACTCGTCCTCGGGGAGTCAGGTATTTCCTTCTAAGGTCTGTCGCGTTGTGTTCACAATCGAATTGGGGGAGAAGTTAGAAGAAGGGAAAAAGAACTTGAGGGTGGCCAGTGTAGTCACCTCTCCTTGTGAAGCTGTCCAGTGTAGCCGAGTCTCCACCAAGAACTGCAGGTTTTCTTAAAGCTTGGACCTTTTTGGTCAGATATTTATTTGGTAGTTGCTTCTTTGTATTTGGAATTTTTGGTGGTTCTGCTTGGATCTTGTTGTGCCCCTACGGATATAGAATATTTTTGTTTCAACATTTTTTGGGGTTTTTGAAAAAATTGCACCCAGCCGATCATCCCTTTTCCGAAGCTTTATTTCAACCCGTACTCCGGTCTTTAGATTTCCACGCTACCAGAAAAGAAACTCACACAGTCTTCCAACATCCCATCTGAGTTGATCTAAGTGCATAGTGCGAGAATACAAATTAATTCTCTATTCCAGAGTTGTACCCAGAATGAAGAGACTAGGTTAGACACTAAGAGTCAAACGCTTCACATTGTCATGTGGAACTTAAAGAATTAAGTCAAAGACCTGAAGCTTCTAAAATCCTATATCTCGGTGAAGTTCCTCTGAAAATTAGGTGGATTAAGGTCAAGTCTAGATCACTCTCGGTTTCTGCTCACAACTCGGTTTAGAACACAAGGACTTTTCACAGATGCAAGAAGTGTTGGATGAAGTGCAGGTGTATGAAATGCAGACACATTTTTTTTCTTTTGTGATTTTTTTTATTTTTTATGCAAGGGATTTCTGGGTTTTTTTTCAATGCAAAAAAAGAATAAGAAGCCTTTTTTTCAAAAATTTTGGGCACAGTCAGTGTTTGTAGCAAAACGCTTTTTTTCTTTTGTTTTTTTTGAATTACCCACCCTGTAAATACATATAGACTTACGCGCAAGTACGAGATATGGGTAAAATATATACAAAGTATATATGCAGACCCCCCTATACTTAGAGAGTGTTGTGTCCTCAGAGCACAAGAAGCGTAAAGAAGACATAGCTCGGGCTAAGCGTAAGAGAGTGAAAAAGGAAAATAGAAAAAAAAAGAAAGAGATACAGATCCGCCCCCTATACTTAGACTGTGAACAGTCTAAGTATAGAAGAAGAGCGGGAAAAATGAAGTGATCGGGGTATGTGAATGCGGAGAGTATAAACAGATGGGCATCGGTTCCCCCTATACTTAGGCTCTGGTCAGCCTAAGTATAAGAGAAGGGTGGGAGTGAGGCGATCGGGAGAAAGGGAGAGTGGTATGTACAGATGGCATTGGTCCCCCCTATACTTAGGCCTTGGCCTAAGTAGAGGAAGAAGCTGTACAAGGAGACCGATGTGGTCGGGAAAGAGGGTGGGTAGCCGATGATTAAGGCGGTTTCTGGTTGATCTTCTTGTGAGCCTGCGGTGGGAGATCGGAATAACGAGACGGCGATGATGCATATGATTCCCAACTATTATCAGTGTCATACTCAGAAAAATCATGATGGATAGTGGATGAAGTGTTTGAGTCATATGAAAGATATCCATCATCGGAATTATCCTTAGAGGAATAGTATTTGAAAGTGGACACACTCCAGATATTCTGCTCTTTTTGTTTCTTCAGTTATTTCCTCACAATTTGTTCCTTCTTGGGATCAAGCAGTTTGTCCTCAGATGAATACTCAGAAGCACAGGACTCAGTTAGCTCATAAGAAATAATTCCAGTGTACTTGAAGAGGGCAGGAGCATCCGCTTTAGATGAATAGTAGTTAGGAACGGTAGTTGTCCAATGAGAATCGAATTTTGGATCCTTGCGAAGATATGGTTTTAGAGTTGCCGAGTAGACCTCACTCATGTAGATTACCTTTTCTGGTCCTAATGAGGGATCACCAGTTGATTCCTCTTCCGAAAGGTCAAAGGTGACTTTCTTTTTCTTGCCTCGTGAAGGTGTCGGTTCACTTGAGTATCCAGATGAATAACCATTGGAATTCTTCTCCTTGATCGGTGTGCAGCCTACGTGTTTGTTCTTAGTCTCCTGAATGTTGGTGCACTCTCGATTTTGGATGATTTGGTCAAGATATTCAGAGAATGTTGCCCCTGGGTTGGACCATGCATATGTCTTAGAATCGTAGAAAAAGAATTTGTCTATTTTGAGATCCACGGGAATTGAAATACTGGGAAGAGTCTCTGCATGTTTATTCTCAATTGATCTGACATTGGAGCATTCCTGTGTTAATTTGATGTGATCCATGTAGTCAGAATAGGTTGACCCAGGGTGTGCCCATGCATAAGTCTCCGGATCATATGATTCATAAACTCGATTCTCCATGGTGAGAGCAGCTGGGAATGGAGCAGGGGGAGATTCTCTAAACCAATAGTCTCATCAACAACCGCTATCTCATGTGTAGTAGTGGAGTAGGGCTCTTCTATCGCTTCATGGTTATGGTTGTCAGGGACTTCGTGGGTTGCCTCAGAAAATTGTGGCTCCTCAAAGACTTGGTCAGATCGAAGTGCTTCTAATGCTATGAAATTAATTTCTCGAGTCTCACAATCAATAATTGCCTTAGCCAATGCTAAAAATGGCTTTCCGATAATAATTGGAGACTGGGTGAACTCTCCTTGATGCTCAATATCAATGATCGTGAATTCTACTTTGAGCGGAGCACCTTGGAATGTCATGATGACAGAAATGATTCCTCTCGGCTGCTTTATCGATCGGTCTGCCAATTGAACAATCTCTCGTATCTTCCTGATCGGTCCGAGTTCGAGTTCGTGAAATACAGAAATCGGGAGGATATTGATTGGTGAATCGTCATCAATC
Source organism: Ottelia alismoides (assembly GCA_037367405.1). NCBI lineage: Eukaryota > Viridiplantae > Streptophyta > Magnoliopsida > Alismatales > Hydrocharitaceae > Ottelia > Ottelia alismoides. The sequence goes on along the minus strand of JAZKJV010005215.1, from coordinate 4,431 downwards.
CGCGCATGGGTGAAAATTGTGTCTTTGATTATGCAGTCAAATCTAGGCAACCGCTTCACTATGCGGCTCTTGGTTTTTCTCCTCAACACCAAGGAGGAGGCCATTGAGAAAATATGTCTTTCAGTCTTTGTCTGTATCCTACCCGACTTTTTTATCATTAATTTGTCCATTACAAATACTTTAAGGTCGGGGAAGTGTTCAATGACCTTTATAAAGGGAATTTCTAAAATCAATCGTTTCTCCAGTGCTTCCCGTAAAGCAGGATCCAAATTTTTCAGATCTTCTTCAGATTCAATTTTTATGAAATTTTCTGGATTTTTGATTTTTTGGTGTTTTTGAATATTCCTATTTTTTGGTATTTTTTGTGTGGTGTGGTGATGTGGTGTGTTCCTCAGATGAGAAGGGGCTTTGATGTTCAGAGTAAATATCAAAGGCATGGTCATTCCTAGGGGAGTAATATGCAAAGGTGTCGATGTCGGAATCGTCCCTAGGTTTGTGAATATCCTCAAAAGTTTCAGCATGAGATCCAATCTTTTCCTCATCCATTTTTATGTCCGAGCTCCCATAAAATAAACTGAGTCGGTCAGTAAAATTTCTGAATTTTTCCTCCATTAATTCAAATTTCTTATTTATCCTCGAAATATCATCCTCAAAAATCTGTTCATGATCAATCATGGGAGCAGTCGGTGTGTGTTTTTGAGATTCAATAATTGCATCTTTTATTTTCTTGTATGTGCTGAGAGGAGAGTTTCTTGAAATATCCATTATATGACCATTATTTTCTGAAAATTTCTCCTCAAAAATTAAGGAAGGAGGCTGCTCATATGGTCCATGCATGTGGAGTTGGTCTGAGTAGAGTTCAATCCTTTGATCATGATTGGTCAGACCTTGATATTGTAAAGTCAACATATATGGTTTATGTGTTTCTATGTGGTCAGACCAGTCTTCTGTATGAGTATCATGTCTGAAGAGGGGTTTGTCATGGTCAATCCAACGCTGATGATCATTAAGTACAGGTCTTTCCATCTGGGTTTGGTTTCTCGGCCAGTCATGAGACTCAAAGGTATTTTGATCTTGAAATGGTTCATTAGGGAGAAACTGAGAATACGACGTTTCAGTCCAAGATGGTAGGTGGTCATGTACGGTCGGATGATTCGAGTAGGAATTCAATGATAGAGCCAAATTCATCCGTGGGTGAAAGTCTTCATCGAATATTGGGGGATTATTGAAAGAAGAGGATTTAGTTGAGTTGGGCCTAACCGAGACAAATTCATTTTCATAGTATAGCTCTGATGGATTTTCAGATAAATGTTCGGCCATTTTTAAAAGAGCTGAAAGGAATGATGGTTTGGGTTTGCAATGATTTTCATGATATGGATGCGGAGAGTTTCTGGACAAAAGTTCCATGATGAGGTTTAAATCAAGAAAGGAGAGAGAGATGATTGCACGGGATAGTCAAAAGAAATTTTATCAAATGTGCAGCTTTTGATCTTCGATATTGGTTCACGCACACCAATGCAAACACAAATCAAACCCCAGTTTCACCAACTCACATAATGAAGCCGTACGAGTTCGTCTATTTTCTTTTCAATTTTAGTTGGTAATAAATCAATCTTGGCAAAAAATTTAGCGAGCTATTAGGTGCCAAAATTTTCGTAATGACTGGCCCGAATTCTTACGACTAATTGCACCTCCTTTCAGCTGGTATGGGAGTAAGTACGGAGCGTAGAACGGCTACCCGTTACTTGAGGACAGGGCCTTACGTAGTGTCCTCTAAACCACCCACTCTGCTAAGGAAATCCGGACCGTTTACCGACTACTCGTAGATCCTCACTGAGAAGTAGCTAATCATTTTTGGTAGAATCAGTAGTCAATATGAAAATCCGGGTTTGGGCTATTCTTGATTTTATGGGTTATTTAGAGTCGGCTATATTTAGCAATCCCAATTTTAATCAGGCGATCACTGAAGAATTAAATGAGCACAAATGCACGTCTACCGTCCAGTCCCAATTTCCTTTAGAATTATGTGATAAAATAAGAGGGAGAAATTCGGGAAAAGCTGATGCACGCGAGAAACGATGATGTATGCTCAGTTAGAAGACTTACAATGAATCCTTGCAATCTTCATGTGGGATGCAATACATAAATTGAAAATTTAATCTATATGGATGCAAGCCGATGAAAAATCGTACCTAGCAAACAGTTCTATTAGCGGGGAAGAACTGAGTTAAATTTGGCTAAATTGAACGATCTAATGTGCGTCTCAATTAATAGTGAAGTATGGCCTAATTCCTACGATCACAATCAAAAATTAAAATGCTTTGAGAGCCGTATGTGCAGGTCTATCCTAATCGCCACTCAAGTCGAGCCCCACCCTCACTGGAGAGTGAAACAGGCCACGACACACCACAAGAATAGTTCAATGTCTTTTTACACACGCGAGAGTCCAAACAGACACTGTTGTAAATGAGCAATTAATTACATAAATAAAATTGTAGAAATTCAAAACCTAGACTCTACACTATCTCACGACTCGACTCAATCTTAATTTATTTGCGGCTTTTTCGGAAGTCAGTGAAGATGCTTCGGTTCCTGAAAAACTGCTCCACGTACGCCAGGTACCTCGCAAGAAAAATAAGAGAGATTTGTGTAAGAGAGTGACTCAAAAATAAATCAAAATAAAATGAAAGAAATAAATGCTAAAAAAATGGAATTTACAATGAGAAATTCGGGGGTCAGACTACCCGAATGCGGAAAACGAACGAAAATTTTCAAAATACAAAACTAAGTCGTTTGCCTCCCCGGCAATGGCGCCATCTAGCGATTCAAGAATTGTGCGTGTTAAGAAGTTTGATTTATCGTTCGTGCTAAAAAATTAATTTGTCGTTTCGTTGTAGGCGGCAATAGGAATCGGTCAAGAAAATAACCACAAATTCTTATTTAATTTTTAATCTCGTGGTTTTATATTTATTTTATTTGGGCAAGTCCCAAGGTCGAACACAAGGAGGCAAAGGAACAACCTAGAATTATGTATCAAAATTCGTGCATGGTTTTTGAGACGGTCTTTTTTTTAATTTTTAATGCAATAAAGATGCAAAAGGCAAATTCGGCCTATTTTAGGGATTAAAACGTGAATTATGCTCAAAGGATGTTCGAAAAATATGAAACTTGGCCACGATGCAAAATATGATGAAATGAATGCACTGTAATTTTTTGGAATTTTTGGATGCAATATGGATTTTTTTATGAATTTTTAAATGTAAAAAATGAATTTCAATATTTAATTATAATAAATACTAAACCTACTTATTTTCAAGGGATAAAATTATCTAAGATCTATCACTAGATGATGGATCTCAGAAAAATCCTAAATCTTAATAATGTGAGATTTAATACCTATTAAAAATCAAACACTAAAATATGCAAAATGATTTTTACAGGACAAACTATGGATGCAAATGTGATTCCTTTTAGGCACATTGTCAAACACAAATAGTTCTACAATATGTGATTTTCCGGGAATTTTTAGAGCAACAGTTAATCAAATAAAAATTTCAGAGCATGAAATGGGTAAAATACACAATTTCCACAAAACAATTATTTATTATTTAACTAATGCTCACAAAAATATCCACAATATGTCAAGATGTCGAGAATTAAAGGACAAACATCATGCTATTTTTGAATTAATAAAATAGTGTCATGGAGATGTCTAAAACAGAGGGGGAGTACAGGGGTACCAATGCAATATTTAAATAATTAAAAATAAATATAGAAATGCAGGGGGGCCTAGATTTAATTACCAATAAAGAGGGGGATCTTTCTGCAAATTTTCCAAGGGGTACGTGCTGCGCACGTGCCCTTGGAATGGTTGGATTGAACTGCAATATGGAAATCACCTAGGGAGTCCTTGCAATTTACCCAAGGCACGTGCAATGCACGTGACCCTGGGATGATGGAGGAGTTGACGTCCCCCGCACCCACGTGTGCGGCACGTGGTGGGGGTCTCAGGCCTGGCGCCCGGTGGCGATAGTGGCGGAGGAGGCAAAGCCCAGCCAAGGCGGTGGCTTTAAGGGGCGGAAAGGGGACTGGCACCGCTGGTGGAAGGTTGTAGTGGCCGCTACTGGAGGCGCTTGGAGCCTTGGCTGCGGAGGAGGAGCTCCAGGTGACCGGCGATGAAGCCAGTAAAGGAGCGCGGAGCCTGTAGGTGGAGGTGAGCGTAGTCGATGAAAACTTGTTGGGGGTGAAGATCGTTGTCGTCGGTGGCAAAGTTGATGTCGTAGTCGTCCGGAGATCGTTGGGAGGAGGTTGAATCTCGCGGAGGCTCGACGGCGAGGCGCGTAGCAGCGAGGTGGTGGTTGTCGACGTTGGCTCAACAGCGGGGACGGTCAGAGCAAGCTGTCACCCACGGGCCCTCTTCCCCGGAACAAA